>VZRR01011731.1:90248-332045 GCA_013398015.1 Oreocharis arfaki
GAAGCCCCCGCTGCGCTCCCAGGGAAAGCTGCAGCAGCTAAGCAACATTCAACCACTTGTTCATTAGACTGTTTTCCAACTATTTGAGAGTCACATTTTCAAAGTATTTTTCAGATATTAGCATTTTTTTTAGCACAATTATTCAATGAGGGCAACAGGACATCATTCACAGACACCCTTATCAGAAATGTCTGGATGAGGACAGCAGCAGTATCTGAAACACGTTTATAAGCCCTATTTTGGCTCTTCAGACTTGAATTGTCATAAATTGAAATACCTGACACTGATACCAGAAAACTGTGTCTCATTCAGCTTCCTACCTGGCAGGGCTTTCCCCAAAAGAAGTCTAGCTATGTCAAAAACTGCAAGGTGGGCTTGAGCTCCCCAGCCATCTCAGGGCTACCTCAGCTGAACAGTGATCCAGCTCCCAATCTGTGTCTTCCAAGGGGCATCACATGTCTGTGATCAAACTCAAGTGGGAAACAAGTTGGTTGAGGGTGTCTGAAACCTGGTCTCATAACAGCAGAGGCATGTCCTGCCGGATGCCTTGCAGAGTCCTGCTGGGCTCCTGAATGGTAGGGGGGAAAAAAGGTAAATAAATACACTCCCTAAAGCTATAAATTCGTGGCACAAAAAGGAGCTGTCAGTCACAGCTGATCGAGCACCTCTTCAGAGAACAAACTCTCTCACTTTCCTGACATGCTTTGATGAACAGTGAAATAGTTAACAGTCTTGACATTTATGGATTCTCAAGAAGAAGCACACTCGTAAGACCATACTGCCTCACGGTGGACCAAGTCACGCCTTCGCTGTCAGCTTCTACTTACAAGCCTGTAAAGTGTTGGCACAGGGAGATTTTACGAAATTAAAAAGAATTAATGACAATTTTAAGTGCCTCTGGCAGAAACATTTTATACATGTAAATATATATGCAGTGGTTTTCTGTTATAAAAGTACAGGTAATGCATTTTTTTTGTTTTTATATCTTTGCCAGAGGTGAATTCTCTTCAATCAGAACTCTTCTGTAAGCACATGAAAATATGAGATATTAAGAATCAGTTAGCTCATCTGAAAAGATCAAATTCCCATGTTTCATAATCTTAAATACCTTCTGGAGGAACAGGAAAACAAACAGCAAGATGAAATAGAAATAATTGGCACCTAAATTGAAAAAGTGTGTATGTGCATATGACCAAGAGAGACAGAAATCTCTAATGAACACACAGCTGCTCATTCCTAGCCCAACAGTTAATTCTGCTTCTAAATCCCAAAATCAATATTGTTCTTTTCAGTGTGAACCCATTAACTGTTCCTCCCTCAACTCTGTTTGTCATGTAGCATCTGGGATTCCTTAACATTATTCCTAAGGCTGGAATGCTGCTCTGTGTCTCAGTTCTCTCTCTGTTGTTTTAGAGTTTCTTCATTTGAGCACTTATTAGGGGTCTGGGTTGTTAAGGATCTCTCCTGTTGCTGCCAGACAGACAGATGATGGAGAAACAAATTACATAATCCTAGTTTCTCCCATATTTTTCCCTTTTTCCTGTCAACGAAAGATGAGAAGTGAGCACGTTTACTCTTTGTAATGTCCCAGACTGGTTTTTCTTCCCCAGAGATGTGATTAAAAAAAAAAAAATTTTTTTTCAAACCAGAGAGAAAGTGGCTTCTTCGCGTGACACAACATGTATGCATAATCTCCAAAAAGGAGGATTATATTGTGAGGATTGGATTCCTTTGTCTGTGCTTCTTAAGCACTGAAAATGAGCAGAACATTTCTGTGTAGGTACAGGCAGTTCTCCACTAACTTAAACCTCTGTTTTCAGAGCTCTAATATCAGAGCTTTTGTAAAGCATGCTAATTTTCAAGTATGGCTATTTGGGAAGCTATTGCTGGCTTGCTGATTTTTTTTTTTTTTAATAATATGGGACAATAATTTAATCCTCTTAACTGCATGTTTTGTGGTGATACCTACCTTTAACATCTGGAAAAATGGACACCTGATAATGCTGTTCTGCATAGCCTATTTGTGAAAGACAAAGTGGGTCAATCATTGCAGTGAAAACAGCGTTCACCTGACCAGACACTCTCTGATTAAACCTGATGATTAAGCAGATGTCTGTTCTCTAGTGTCCTCCTAAAACCTGCATGAGAGCTCAATGTCCTTTTTTTCAAACTGAACTTTAGAGTAAAAACAATATAATTTAGAAACAGAAGAAATAATTCAGAGTCTTAGTTTATCTTGTACCCACTACAAACAAGCTGATGTTCTAGTTCTCATTTGAGACGTGTTGCAATACAAAAGAGAAAGTTTCTATTTAAATGAATGTGTAACCACATTGCAATCAAATGTACAGATAAACCTTTAAACATTAACTGATCATTTTTACAAGCTCTCACTGAAATTTGTGGAGGTTGAGTCCCCAGTTAAAAAGCCCCTTTTCCTTGATCATTCAATACACCTAATGACGTAACACTGCAGAGGGATAAACCAAACTATATTGCAAAATTCGTCTATTAACTGTTATATCATCACAGACTAATGTGGAGAGCCTCTAGTCATAAATGAAAATGTCCAGTGGTTGTTCAGATTTATTTTGAAAAGTCACAACGATTTTCAGCTGAGCACTAAAAGTGAAATGTGAACTGCATTTTGAAGCTTGTGTTTTGAAAGCACATTGTGTATTAATATTTAATTTCTAATATAACAGTTCTACAATCTGTATTTATTTAAAGCTATAAGACGTTACAGTATAATAAAGAACTATGATATGTTTTTAATAAAGACTATTTTTACACATGAAGTTGTAGGCACACTTAAGGGATCACAACGCACACAGATTTTTATGCCTTCAAAAGATGGACAGTGTTTTGTTTAAAAGGACATATAAGTATTTGTGAATCATTGGCTGAATTCCTGAAAATGTGTTCATACATTTCTGAGCTTGCATTTCACCACAATAATTTGCACCAAAAAGTAAAGAGAAAAATACAGTTTTTATTATGAGGGAAGAAAAAGTCAATAAACAGAATAAAGGGTGGTTCAATGGGCAACTAAAATTGTTTCTGATATTAATTTAATTATTGCAGCACTGAATGTTTCAATTGCCTTGGGCAGAATTTTTCCCTTGCCTTCAATATTCCTTATATTAACTAATGAAATACAGGGTACACCAATTACTGGTGCTAACTTATTTATCCAAATCCATTTATTACAAAAATATTTGTTCGACTTTGTTGTTTTTAATGTTAATTTCCTTAACCAAGTTAACTCTATGATATCAAAGCATTTAAAGGATCAGGAGTGAATCTTTGTTACACAGAATTTTTTGTTTGAATATAATTTCTTAAGAGTCCCACAGACTTTCCTTTCAAATAACATAATGCGTTTTCTGCAGCTAAAATCCTAGTTTGCATATTTTGTGCAAGTTATGTATTGCAATCATTCAAAAAATTATAAAAAAAATTAAAAATTTAAAAACTCATCTAAAATTTAGTTTTCAATTTTCTGAAACTTACAGTTTTTAACATGCCCTTTAGACACCCTCTCAACAGTAACAAGTTTGCCAAAACTATGTGGGAGAGTACAAAAGGACGTATCAGTATGTATTTATTTTCTTAAACAGCTGACCTGTGAGTTGGTGTTCAGATTATTGACATCTATATGTGGATACTTTCTTTTTGTTTGGTTTGTTGGTTTGTTTGTTTTTTGAATCTAAAAGATGTCTATATATTGAGATAAACTGTTTGGTGGTAAAGGATGGGTTTAGATAATTGTTTTCTGTTTAAAAAATTGTCAGAGGAAATCTCAGGATAATTTACAAGTAGCAGAGAGAGCTGATGAGCTTTTGAGCTCTTTTCTGGCTCTGTATTCATAAAGATCTAGAAAAGCTCCAATTTTTTTTCTCACAGTGTCAGCCAAAGAAAATGTCATGATAAATTAAAGTGACTGAACTAGGACTGACATGTGACAAGATTCCAGGTCTAGCTAAAATCTGACCTGTCCCTTCCATCCATTGAAAAAGTAAGAGGTTGGATGATGAAATTTTATTATTTCTTCTTCACCCACACTGGGGATGAGATCATCTTTAGTGGATGATTCACCTCCCAGCTTCAAAAAATTCTCAAGCGTAAGAGCCTTTTTTTATATCTGAGTGATCTGATCAAGAAATCACCTATCTAGATGCCATCCTGACACCATTCTGCAGTGAACACCACTCTGGGTGGCCACAAAAAAGAGGACACTGGCTGACCTTCTCTTTTGTCAGCTGAAATTTGGGCACGTTGATCTCGCTGAACTACAGAGACCACCTTGCCTTTCTGGGTCATTGTCATCATCATGAATCTCAAACATGCTGTAGGCTGGGGTTGGAACACATGCCAAGGGTCAGTCTAATACCCTGCAAACTGGAGGAAAAAAACAGACTGTAGCTAACACTACATTTTCTTAACAAATAAGAGTAATTTCACAGGCTATAGTATTCTCTGTGTGTTTCTAAGCTATCATTATACATCTACTAAGAATTCCTTGAAAATCAGCTCTTCAATAAGAGTGTATGAAATTGCAATGTATCATTTTATGTTGGTAGGGTATGGTTTGCTGGGTTTTTGTTGGCTTTTCTAGGGGGGATTTTAGAAATGATTCAGAGATTACAAAGCAACATAAAGACCAGCTTTGAAAGATAGGACATATTGCTCACTATGATTTGTATGAACCAATCTCTAATGCCTCTTCGGGAAAAAAAACATCGTAACTGAAGCTTATATTCCACTGCATATATTAGCAATGACTACTTATTAATCTTATAACCTTTTCTAATTAACAGAGTAAATTCTAAAATGAATACAAATTGAATGTATCCAAGGGTAAAATATATTCAGCTATGGAATGAGCCCTTACGTTTGCTGAAATATCTCTGAAGTAAGCGGTGTGTCACAGAAATAATCTGTTCCATTTCTTTTTCGTTCACTTTTAGTCAACAAGAAAAGAAGTGCCAGCAGCTGGCACTTTGCAAGTAGCACATCTGTGTCAATCTTATATATTATCATAGGCACGGACAGTAAAGTTGTTGTTGTTGCTGCTGCTGTTGCTATTGCAGCTGTTGCTATTTACTCTGTGCTACAGTTCTTTCTTCCAAATATGTGACCGATGAAAAGTAGAAGAGAAATCTGAAGGTCAAATTTAAATCTAACATCTTAAAGTCATAAGGTGCAATGTGCAAATTAATCTGTGGGACAAATGATGCTTATGAAAAACATATTACATATAAATTGACACAGTATGGAAATTCTGCTGTGTGTGTTTCAACCAACATAAAACCAGAACATAAAATCCAGCACAGACAAACGTGCATGCAGGCACCATTATCATAAAAAGAGGTACAAATGCCTATAGATATTAGGACATGGTAAAATGAAGAAAAAAATACCTATAGTTATTTCCTAGCAGGAATCAAACTGGTACAGTTACAAGAACAAGAAGCAAAAAATATAAAGAGATTGATTTAGCCATAGTGGAAGTTTAATAGTTTTGGTATTCAAGGAAGGGAAACAATTTATGTGCAGTCCTTTAGAAGCACCTGACTCTCATTCCACTGTGAATATGGGAATTAAAAAGCTGCATTAAACATCCAGCTTTAATTGCCCTTTCTGATCCAGGAAACAAACAGAAGTCCTAGAGCACAGGTGATACATTACTTCAGCTGGAACCTATTGCAGCACACTCAACTCTGGAATAGAAGTATACATATATGTATATATTTATATATATATTTCCTTTGTGGGAAAATAGCTCCAATTTGAGAACACATCTGCAGAACCAGAATTAATATTTTACTGGAAAAACTACTTGGAGAAAACAGGAAACATGAAACACGAATAAAATCAGAACAATATTTTATTTATACTTCCCATAACAAAAACTCTAAAATATCTGGTTAAGACAATTGTGTCAAATCCATTATACTCCAAAAAAGACAGGCAGCAAGAGGCCTAAATCTGAGATTAATAATTATGGGTATATATTTTTCTTTTAAATGTACATTTCTGTGTGTATGAATATATGTGTAAGGCATACAGGCTTCTGTCAGCGATGACCAGTGACAGGGCAAGAGGCAACAGGCAGAAAGTGACAGGAGGTTCCCTCTGAGCATCAGGAAACATCTTTTTTTCCTGTGAGTGTGACTAAGGATTGGCACAGATTGCCCAGGGAGATTTTAGACTCTCCATCCTTGGAGAAATTCAAATACCATCGCACCTGGTTCTTAGCAACTGGCTCTAGGTGGCTTGGCTTGATCAGGGGGTTGGACCAGATGAACTCTAGAGGTCCCTTCCCACCTCAGCTGTTCTGTGATTCTGTGATAGCATAGTATATAATTAAAAAAAAATAAAAATCTATGACTTAATGAAGTTGTCTGTTTAATTAAGGAAAGTAACTTCTATAGTAATGCCATAAAGCAAAATTATGACTCCTTTGCAGTTGAGTAAGTTTAGCCCAGAGACATTTTATAGGTGTTAATCTATGTGACTGAACATAGTTATTAAATATGTTGAGTCTCTTTGACTCACATCCCCAAAGCCATTTAGATGCTAAAGTTCGATGGACTGAAATTGATGAAATTATGATTAAATTGAAATTAATTGACTTCCAAGTGCCTAAAACTCTCCAAGGTATTTGGTCCTCTCTCTTCAACAGGAAAACATGTCAAACACTTCCATCACTACATGGTTTCCTTGGTACAGCTCTTATTTCTTGAGCTGTATGACTGACATTGTGTTCTGTAAAATTACCAAAACGAAACTGATTTTTTAATACGAGTTTTCTCTTCTTACTACCACTCCTAAATGTACACAAATATAACCAAAAGAATAACTCAAAATTGAAGTGTTACAGTCAATGTATATACAGTTTCACATTGATATTTTTCTTCAAATAAGGTAACTCCATTATAACTTTCCATGAGTGCTAAAAACACAAAACCAGAGCTGCTATACCAGAAAACATGTATTAGCACAGAAACCAAGAAAGATTAGTGACAAGTGAGAGCTAAAAATGTAAAACAACAAGCTCTTGATTTTTTACTACATCTGTCTCCAAAAGGCCACAGGATTCTGGGACTCTTTTGGTGTCTTGTAAAGATTATATGGTATGGACTACCATGTTACCATGATTAGATGAGCAATTCCATGCAGACCAATATTAATAACTGTTGAAAAATTCATAAAAAATATTTAATCAGTGATTTTAAACTAATCTACACACATTTGCAGCTGACACTCATTCATCAGAAGCTTTCCCTGAGTTTTTATTGCAAATTAGCATACTGCATCTTATCACCTAGTTTGGGAATACTGGATATATCTGACATAATTAGAGGAATTTTCTCACATCAAGGTTATTTGAGTTATGTATATCTATTATAGGATTCACTATTAATTTGCTATGTGAAGTAAGCAAGGAGACAGAGGTTTGGATTGCATGGAAAAACTATCAAACATTTCAAAATCTGAGTTTTGTAATTTGCAATTCAAGCACACAGTCAAAAATCATATTCATTGCAGATGAGTGCTCCCTTGACTGAGAAAAACCCAGCAGCAACAAACAAAGAAACAACCAACCTCCCCAATACACATACATACCCCCAGGAAAACCCACATTTTGCACACAGGATAGAATGTCTTCTGGAGTGAAATTGAAATATGTTAAGTTTTATTTTGAGCAATACTAACCCCAGATTTTTGTCCCTTTTTAAATAACATAGTGATTGGCAGACATGAACCCACTATGGTATGAATGCAACCATTTGTTAGCGCAGCCACTAACTTCTGGTGTCAGCCCGTTTCCTTCTCAGCTAAAACTATGTCAGGCAGCATCACATGGCACCAATTCTTTTTTTTTTATTCATTCCAACAAATCTTCACTATTAGAAAAATCCATTTTTTTCTTTGGAGATACTTAGAAGGGTTTCTTGTACAAAAAAAAAAAAAAACAACAAAACTGATTTTGGGGTGAGAAGGAAACATGGCAATGTCGGAAAATCATGTGTCTGCAGTGAATTCTGGCTAGCTCCAGCTCCAGAGGCCACAGCATCCATTGGAAATCTGAGCTGTAACATCACAGGCAACTCCCACTGCTCAGCAAACAGACAACACAGGTGTTTAAATTGGACAAAAGCATTGGAAACACCAGCAATATCCAGGCATTCTGTTTCAGCACACTCTCCCATCTGCAGTCTGCCATCCATTTCTAGGCTACCATTGAAGAGCCTGGGTTTTTAAACTCTTCTCATTTTGCGCTCATTTTATATGCAAACTAGCTCCTTGTGCATACACGCATCCCAGTAGCTGTCGTGCGCTCAGTTGTTTAGTTTGGGCACTCCCAGTGACAAACCAGGCAACTGAAAGATAGAGCTCCATGCCTCTATCTGAAAAAAGGTTTCTTAATATTCTGTATATGTTTAATCCTCTTTATTTGCTGCTTCCTCAATTTGTCATTCAAATGCATTCTTCCTACTGAGATCAAACTTAAAACAAAATTTGCATTCTATGGATAATGGCCTCCCCTCAGACACCTGGAAAATGATTCTTCTCTGTCTGGCATCTTTTATCAGAAAATCCAGTTTCCCCCAATGTTAGGGTTAGCACCAGTGCAATTATGACTGTCACAACAGTCATCCCGGTGTAATAGGCTGAGTGCACCCCACTGAAATAAGAAACAATTAGTAATTAAAGTTCCCATTCACACAGATTCCATTCCACCTTGTCTGTTTGAGGAAAGGGGAGGTAAACACAAGCCTGAACTGCTGTATAGGGCTCCTGACCCACCAGCAGCTGAGTTGCCTCCCTTACTGTCTGAATTAATTTTCTTCATTTGTGGG
Source organism: Oreocharis arfaki (assembly GCA_013398015.1). Classification (NCBI taxonomy): domain Eukaryota; kingdom Metazoa; phylum Chordata; class Aves; order Passeriformes; family Paramythiidae; genus Oreocharis; species Oreocharis arfaki. The sequence goes on from VZRR01011731.1 coordinate 99,119, forward strand.
ATGAAACTAAAGATGGCATTTTGAACTCTTACGTTTCAGAAAGTGTTTTGGTGACTTCCTTAGCAAGTGGTCTTTCTTTATTCTCTCCTGGTTATATTTAAGCCAATTCCTACTTCCCCTGTCCTCATTTTCAGGTTTCTTTCATACTTTGATTAACTTGATTGATATACCTTCAAAAATAGTATCAAAGTTTCATAAAGCAAAACAAATATCCCCTGGAATATATGCCAGGTCAGTTTATTATAACATGGCACTTAAAAGTTGCCAATTCTCAGGGTGTGACTACAAGAAATAACACAATTTGGCTATCTTCTGCTGACCTGCTTGCTCCTTGTGATGGGAAAACACCAACCTCATGTACTATAAAACTGCCAGTGAGAAATATTTTGGTCTCTCTCCAGTCTGTAGGCGATACATAGTCAATGAAAGGTCTTCTGCAAAGTATTCCTCCTCCACTGAGGAGGTGGCAGACAGGCATGGACATGAGAGAGGGTCAGAAGTATCAGCTGATACCTGTTACAAACAGCTGGTAGGGAAAAACAGAAAAATCTCATCACCTTAAAGCTACCTTCTCCTTCCTCTTCCTCCCTCTCATCCCTCTCCTCTGTCACATGGAGTCTCTCTTGAAACATGTGAGGGACGGGTGAAACAGGTGACGCTGAAACTTTGGGAAGGGGAATAGCCAAGAGATTCCTGGAGCTGCCTGCTTCAATGTAGGGGTGGCAGGAAGAGAGCAAAGCCCCCAGCCCTTGTCCCAAAATACTGCTCTGTTGGGGAATGTGTCCAAAACTGGCCTACTCTTGGGAGTAAAAAAAAAGGAAGAAGCACAGGGGAAGGGTGTGATGGTTGGAAGGACTAGAAATAACAAGACTGAAGATTGACTTTTGGGCTGAAAAAGCAGCCTTGCCTCCAGTGACTGATTACCAAAGTGACAGAGCTGGCAATTCCGGTTGTCCCAGGTAGAACAGGGCTGGCGGGTTATTCTACTTAAAAAACAAACCAAGACAAACCAACCAAAAAAAAAACCAACCCCAAACACCAAACCAAACCAAACAAACAAACAAACAAACAACCCCAAAACAAAACAAAAAAACCCCCAAGCCCTAATCTACAACTTTATCTTATTTATCTGTTTTGTTAAGGCTTTATGGCTGTGTTGAAAAAGGATCTCTCCTTTTAGGGAAACCTTGACCCGGGGGCTGACAGTTCCAGAGTTCCTAGTGTTGCATTTTTAAGAGGATCATGTGCATCATGTTTCAATTAAAGGAAAAAAAACAACTGGCATGTCATGATGACTTGATTGATGGCAAACAAGCTTCTAGTGAGGAGGCAGGAGAATTAGAGCTCTTGCAACATAACACGGAAGATTAATGCTAAGTATATTAGTATTGATGTGGGCAGTAGATTACACTTAATAAACGGTTTTAAACAGTATCAAAAGCCAAAAAAAAGTGGATGCAAGGAACTCACACAGGATGATAAAGGAATTTTAGATGTTCTTTAAAAGATCATATGTATCATCGTAATGCAGAATAGTTATAGTTTAATTTGGAAATTCATCTTCATTGTTCCAGTGTTATTCAGTATTATGCCAGTACTATCTTGCTTTTCAAGGCAAGCTAAAAACCACCAGAAACACAGGAAAACACTTCTACAAGAGTCTTTTCTTTCTCATCATTAGGAACCAGTACTATATCTGATGAACTCCTCCAGCATGAAAAATACAGTTGCTTCCTATCTTGGACCTTTTATGTGAGAGGCCTTTGCACACTCTATAAATTCAAAGATATGAATGTGGTAAAAGTACTACATATGATAGAGACTAATTTGTCAGCCATATGGTTTTTCTCTGTTTCTGTAATCTGGTTCAAGAATCTGTGTTATCTAACACTGAGCTGAATGGGACGTATCTGTGCTCTGGCAGTAACAGAGCACCCTACTGAAACATTGACTGCAACAATAAAACAATAACGTGCCTTGGACACTGAAATAATGCATGCTCCAAAGCCTTTTAAAAAAGGGCAGACTTCACAGGGGCAGAGGGCAGAGAATACTCACAGAACAGTAATAAATATCACAAAAAAAAGGTCACCCTTTAGTTGAGACAAAACTCTGTATTCTTAAGAAAAGAAAAACCTAAACTGGCTGAAAAATGTCTTTTTAAGCAATGTTAAACTACAACAGAATGTTATATTTTATAGCAAAACATAAGGTACCTAACTCTCAGAGTTAAGTCACAGATGGCTGGGAGTTGGTATTTGAAAAATGATTCCCTTCTACTTATGAGTTGATATATGGATTCATATCCCTGATTGTAGGCATCAGACACACATTCTTCCTTTTAACTTGCAATAATGCTTTCAGGGCATACACAAAAGCAGTAACCCACAGAAAACAGGTGAATGACAACACTGACTTAGCAGCAAAATTGTTCTTATGTTTTCTACTAATGAAAGTGTGTTTTTGTCAAAATTTAAAGTTTTCAGTAAAACATGTTCATGTTTGTCACAAAAAAAAAGATGGTAAAAAAGTCTGAATTTTCTTAATCTTAAAAAAATTCTAACAAAAAGAGGAAGAACAAAAAAGGTAGAAAGAAAAAGGAATAGATCAAGGAAAATAATTTTATCAAAATATTTAATATTTGAAATAAAACCCAATTAAATTTATTTCATCTGTTTTTCCTCTCTAATTCCACAACCAGAAGTTTCATCATAAAAAAAACCCGCCCCCTTTCAGATGAATATTCTGTTTCACTGCAGATAGTTCTTTGAAAATATTGTGATTGCTGGGAAATGTTTGCCACCATGACTACATAGCTCACAGTTTGAATCTAAACTAGTGTGGTAAACATTTGAAAAATAATTTAAAACTTATATTTTAAATATAAATTTAAATATAAATAATTTAAAATTTATAATTTATATAAGCAATCATTACTTTTCAAGTACTACATGACTACATGACATCACAAAGCTTTCCATCATCTCCCACAGCTCCAGCCTTTCACAGTAAAATGTTTTGCTGCTGCTCTTTAAATTACCATGCTTTTCTGTGAAGAAAAACTGCTCACATTAGGAATACATTTATGTACCAAGATTCCTAACACATGACATGTATTGTTATTTTATGGTGTATTTTGTTTCCGACGTTACAAAGGGCACGTCACTGGGTGTGACAATGGTATGCCTTTTACCATTCTTATACCTTACAGAAAGATAGGGGCAATATTTTCTTAAGGGATCATAATTATTGGTGAAGACTTAGAATCATTTTTACCCATTGAAGATGTGGATTAAATGAAGAACATATTGCCAATGTCACCTGTTCTGGCACATTTCAGGAAACAATTTAACAGCTACTGCAGAAAATATTATCATAAAGGTTAACAGGATAGAGACCATAACAATCATTTTAATGGCATTTTAGAAATTCCAGTTACATCCTTTTTTTTTTTTCCAAAGGGTATTCTGAAGGTTTATAAAGTAAACTTAATGATGTGCATGCTTGTGCATGAAGAGATTTTGTGCATCAGTATCCCAGAACTGAAAGCACAACCAAGAAGACCTCTTTGCAATATGTTAGTTGTTGGTGTGCCTTTAGGGCAAAATAGTTACATTATTTAATCTGGGAGCCATGGCAACACAGAGGTGCAAGATCAAGTACAGATTGAGTTCAAAGGATCAGGTTGTCAAGCAACATCTTAAATGAACTCAGGTCTGGCATGGATCTCCAGATATATCTATGCAAGTTAAATCAAGGCTTTTTAACTGTCAGTGTTACTCAACATTACTCATACAAGGACACTGAGTAAAAGCTGAGGACAGACAATGTAGTTAAACGTGCAGCAACACACAATGGCTTCAGTACCTGCTTTCAAAGGCCTCCTACAAATAAATTAGGCCTCCTAGTTTAACTAAATTAGATAATTCTTTCTGTATGTAAGGTTCTAGAATCTTTCCTCAAAAATGTTTAGTGTTTAATAACTATCATTGAATGCATTCTTCATGAACAATTTATATTTTCATTATTTACCCTTGAGGGGTAAGAAGCCTATGTAGGGAAGCCATGTAGCCCAAGTCTATTTACAAAAACTGACATTCAGAGGACTGGTCAAACTTTGAGTTTATTGTTTAGGTCTGAGATATTACTCTCTCCTCTACTCTGATGACAGGAGTACCTTTGTTGATACTATGGCTTTGTTTCTCTGGGGCACTTGTTATTTTGTTCTGGTGTTTTGATCATACCTTCAACTCTTTCTTTTCCTCACGATCAACCTTTTAGCTGGTAGGTCTTCTCCTCACTCAGCTAGCGGGCTACCTCTCCAGCCATGCCTATACAATCCCTTCCTCTGCACATGTGCCCTTTGCCGCCTCCAACCTCTCCTTTCCCTCTAATGCCAGTGTAGTGAAAGACTTAAAAGCCATCAGTATCACTACACAGCTGTAAGTTTAGCAGGACTTCCCGTGATTAAAGCATCGTTGAATAAAGAGGGGAGGGGAGGGGAGAGGAGACGAGACGGGACTTACATGAAATTAAACTATTTAAGGGTGTTTTATTAGAGGTATCCACCAGTTAAGGAAACTTAGCTGCAGATTCACTTATTTGCATTGGTGTATCTTCTAAAGTAGTGATTAAACCTTAAGTCATTCCCCCACTCCTTGTATTTCCACCCTGAATATCTTGTGTTAATCACTTCTTAAAGTTAGCAACAGCATTCATCTTGTCTTTAGAAAATGCTGCTTCTCTTTGATGATGAGAATGAGAAAAATTGCAACGAAATAAAGAGGACATAAACTTGATGGACAGAAATAGAAAGAAAATACAGAAAACATTTCTGTGAAACTGAAATTTAACTTTCTGCTGAAATCAGGTTACTGACTTCTTAACTATTTGATGCACATTTATTCTTATTCATTTCAATTATGCAAAACTGAATGTAAATTAATACTGAAACATTCATAAAGAAACCATGCTCTTCTGTGATCACTAGGCTTGATTTTCATCTGAGGTGATTAGCAGAAGTTGTAGACAGCCCACTAAAAATTGCATATTATCTCTTCTAAATAATCAGTTACATTGGGTAGGCTTCATAATATGACACTCCTTAAATAGATTAATATGCTTTGAATTTTCTAATTAATTTTGACAAGTACATGCCACTTTTGTTAAGGCAATTAATAATGCATAAGATTTGACAGTCTTCTGCTTCAACTCTGACCTTTTCTTTTTTTTCACTATTTTATGTTCCAAAAAGATTGACACACTAAAATCTTTAGAAATATCTCCTTCTTTCCCTGTTTTTTGGAGGGTTCATTGTTAATTTCTCTACTGTAATCTTCTGTGAATTACAAATTGCTGGAAACAGAAACAAACAATCAGGATAACAGCCCATTTAGACAGTTATCTGTCCAGAGGAAATCTTCATCATCCTTTGGATATATTGTTTCTTGGATATATTGTATCTTGACTGAGGAAGTCAGTGACAATAATTCATTAAAAAGTGCAGGGAAATGTATGCTTATAGCATTCATGCAGAAAGATAAGAGAAGTGTCTGAGTCTGATATTTTGCTAATGGTCTGAGTCTGATATTTTACTAATGTCAAATTAGTTCAGTTTTGAATATGGCTGTACTTCAGATTTTGGTGCAGCTAATGTAGATAGAATGAGACTTTTTTAATGAGCTTACCCAGCTGCTGGTTTGCAGTTTAACCTTGTAAGCACAAAACTGAACAAGGATTAATTTATGCTTCTAAGTGATGTTATTCCCTTGGAAGCTAAATTTTAAGAGGCTTTAGAGTTTTATTTAGTAGTAGCAGCAATTAGCAGTATTACAATTTTATTTGGCATTATATTTGACATGTTATTTGACAGTACTTAGGATCATGATGTTACATTGTAATGGAAGTAGGTAAAGAGCAGAGTTACAGTAAGGAAATGAGAATGCAGAATTATTGTCTTTGTGATTCACACCACAACATACTCACATGTCCCTAAGCACAAATGTGGTTTAAACAGAATTAGAAACATGTGTATATAGTACATTTTCACTCTGTGATCACAGCATTTATACCAACAAATCTGAATTGTTTTCTATTAATGTCTTTCATTCAAAAAAAAACCCCAAATAAAAATAAGATAATTGCCCAAACATAAAATATTTTAAATGTAGGTGAAGTAAAGAGTAATTTCTTCATCGCTGGAGGCAGTCACCATGTTTCTTAAATTAATAGGTCTTATCTGCCCCAATATTTATTTTGTCTAATTATTTGGTAGCATTATATTATTGTAACATTGACCAAAATAGTGTGCTAAAATCACACTTAAGTATTTATTTCATTTTATTCAGGGAATAAGAACAGACTTACCATAAAAGCTGCTGGCAATGCTGGAGGATATCCCTTGTCCCAGATCTCCAACAATTTCAAAACCATTACTTCTGGATTGCTTCTTCCTCTACAATTAGCTTTGAGAATTTCTCTTTGTGTTTCATTTTATTGTTTACAATTAACACAAATATGACATACCTCTGGCAACCTTCAGAGTCATCCACATTTTTGCATTAAATTTATGTATGAAAAGCAGACATCTAGAGGGATTTCCTCCACCAATTACAGGACTTCCTAACTGTTTAAGTCAAACAGATCTTTTTATAGAATCACAAAATGTTTTGGCTTGGAGGGGACTTTAAGGACATCTAACTCCAAACCTCCTGCCATGGGCAGGGTCACCTTCCACTTGACCAGGTTGCTCAAAGCCCCATCCAACCTGGCCTTGAAAACTTTCAGGGCCGGGGCATCAACAACTTCTCTGAGCAACCTGTTTCACTGTTTTGCCATCTTCACAGTAAAGAATTTCAACATCTATTCTAAATCTGCCCTCTTTTAGTTTAAAGCCATTGCCCCTTTTCCTATCACTACATGCCCTGGTAAAAGATCCCTCTTCATCTTTCTTTTAACCCACTCCAGGTACCGGAAGGCTGCTAAAAGGTCTGCACAGAGCATTCTCCAGGATCAACAGCATCAACTCTCACTCTCTGTCTTCATAGGAGAACTCCTCCAGCCCTCTTAACCCTCTTATTTTACCACCAAATTTGTCAGACAGGATTTGCCCTTAGTGAAGACATGTCAGTTGTCACCAATCACATCCTTATTTTCCATGTGCCTTAGCATAGTTTTCAGGAGGATCTGTTCCATGAACTTGCTAGGCACAAAGGTGAGACTGGGTGAACTGTAGTTCCCTGTGTCTTCCTTTTTACCCTTTTAAAGAATGGGGGTTATGTTCCTCCTTTTCCAGTCAATGGAAACTTCATCAGACTGCCACAACTTCTCAAATATGCTTCCAAGTATACATCAATGTACAGTACACTGCTGCAGTGGTTGAGTCTGCAGCAGCAGTGACGGATGAGCCAAAGAGCCCTAAAGCGGTGGAAATCCGCTGGTGGGACAGCTTGGAGGCCTGAAGTCACCCTTTAGGTGTTTGTGAATTCCCCACCTCACCTTGCTGCATTATGTTAATCCTTCTCAGTTGGTTGGCCCACCCCTTTTACCCCTTATAAGACTTTGTTCCAGTAAGTTCTCCCGTCCTCAACACTCCATTGGATTCGGGTTCCCCTGTTCCCCCCCTTGCCTCTTCCATTGGTTACAGTTATGTCACTCTACCTTCTCTCCACCCTCCTGCCCTCAGTTCATTGGTCCCTGATCCTTTCTCCTCCCCTGTTTATAAACCTAGACACTGCATTGTTCTGGGTCCTTCATTCTGGGCCCTTGATAATGTGGCTGTAATAAACCCCCTGTGGAATACCATAAAAAGGATCCCTCCTGCCTCTTTGTCTCTGGTGACACTAGAGAGCGATCCGGCTTGTGTGTGTGTGTGTGTCTGTGTCTCTGTGTGTCTGTCTATGTGTCTGTGTGTGTGTGTGTCTGTGTCTCTGTGTCTGTGTGTGTGTGTGTGTCTGTGTGTGTGTGTCTCAGTCTCAGCGTGCTCCCGGATGCACGGGTGTGTGAGGGTGCTGCCAGAGTGCTTGTGCTGCACCAGCCGACGCCAAAGGGACACTTCTCGGGAAGGACGCTGTGCTCTTTCCACCGATCCCACCCACATCATCAATATACATCCAAGTATAGGCAGAACTGGTGTACAGTTTTTTATATCTTTCTGTGGTTACTTGACAAATTCATATATTTTATGCTTGAACCCACTTTTCCTAGATTTTAGTTTACTTTTATGTCCTTTCAACAGCATTTTGTGTCTGTGGAGCCATAAGCCAATGTAACAGTAGCTAATGCTGGGCTTAGCTCATTTCTATCTCCATGCATAAAATGCTTCTTTCACCTCTCATTTAAATATTTTTGTCCTCTGTTTTAACAGTGGAATCTAACAGATTTAGGGTTGCTTCTTGAGACCTATGTAAAAAGGCACATAGTATAGCTGGAAAGTGATCATCAATGCCTTTGGATTTATCCCCTCAGAAAGCTTTTCATCGTTCTGTTAGTTTTTATTCATTTTTATCCAGTACATTCTACATCATGATCTTTATGGTAAACAGTATCCTAGTAACAGAAGTAATTGGCTATAGAGCTCAGAAAAAAATATTAACTTGCATTGCATTTTCAACAAAAAGCAAGGCTGGAGGCAAGCTTACAGATATCTGATGGCCATAGCCTAAAATTGTGGAATGCGAAAGGCTGGAAACACCTGGCAATTGAAACATGCAAAATGTTTTTGGTTTACAGTAAATTAAAAATATTGATAGTAAAAGCAAAATATTATACGTTACTTAATCTGCGTATCTTCACTTTGAACAGTCTCAATCAGCAAAATTCCTGAACATCATGGAATTATTAAAACAGCTAAATATCAAATCCTTTTTAAATGCTCTGCTGAACTAGGATCTTTGTGCTTCTGTTCTTACTAGATATGTGTTTAGTCATGTGATAATACAGAATATTAGGAAATAAAATCCACTAAGGTGCTGCAACTAGTTTTATACCTAATATAATGCAGCGTAAACATTTTTAACTTAAGAAACAAACTGTAAAAAATGCCTAGCAGATGGAGCCCTAAATTATTTTTTCATGCATAATTCAGTGCCGTTTGTATGTTTGCTTGGCTACAAAGTATTTCTGAAGATACAAGATGGAAAATGTGTCATATGCATATAACAATGTATGTGTTTTAACACTTAAACATCCACTATAGTAGAGGGTGAGAGTTGTATTTTGAATGTCATGACATTTTTTCCAGAAGTTCAGCAGTATTCTTCAAGTCCTTTCAAAACAATCATAACTGATGTTAAAAGAAAATGTAAATTGGAAAAGATCTTAAGTTACTGTTAACAAAACTTTATTCTAATTGAAATATCTCATCATAGTAAAATAATTTAAGGGGCGTAAAAATGACTAGTCTGATCTTAAAAAGAAATTGCCTGACTTCTATAATGATGACACTTCTTTTAAATACTTCCAATAAGATATTTCTTCTCTTACTTGCAGAGCATGGTAGAGACAAAAAGAACTGAAGATCCATGCAAATAAACCCCAAGGAAACAAACAAGTAAACAAAGCAATTTATCCTTAAACAAAAGTGCTTTCAATGAAAAATAGGCATTTGGTTGCAAACTTCTGACTATGATGATCCATTTTAAATTTCATACTCCCTACTTAAAAAAATATTTCAAAGATTTCAGGAGAAAGAAATAGGATTCTACTCCCAAAAAACAGATGTCATGGGATTTTATGCTGTTTAAACTGTATCCTGTGTCTTGTTTTTTCTTTTATCTATGAAAAAGCAAAAAAACCAACCAACCAAAAAATAACTTAAAAAAAAAAAAAGGAGAAATGGGAACACTATTAGGCATGACTGGTAGAATCTTCACACAGCCATACCAGCTAGGATAGACCCATCTTGTTTTTCTCTGTCCTAGGTAGAAATGGAGGTAAACTCAGGTCTAGATATTGTCATCATTTAACTTAACTAAATCTCAGACCTAGAATGATATTTCTTCCTACAGTGGCTTCTAAATTCTTCTGCAGGCAGGTAATACATCCTCCCTATGTCTTCTAAGTACTTTGATCCTACTTTCAGAGCACTACTGGCAGTGCAAGAATGAGGTCCTTTCTGCACAAGCACAGTATTTCTAAGCTGGGGATCAAAGAAGACAGATAATACTTTTGAGCCTTCCCTCACTGACATTTTTCTAGATGGGACATGCAGTTAAAACAAAGCATTCCTAAGCATCTGGCTGGGTGGGAAAAGAGGGTGGGCAAGGAGAAGTACACTGTACTTTCTACCTTTTCTGTACAAGCCTTGCTGCTCTGAAGCAAAGACTCCTGCCCTCACCGGGTCAGGTAGTGAGTAACAGAGACAGAAAGTGACTTCACAGCCATAAGGTATATCCCTCTCTGCTCCAGAGGCAGTCTGTGTACCTCATGTGATTAAAACCATTTAATCAGTCTTGAAGTTTCATAGCAAAGCTGTCATCACAGCCCAGGTGAGTGTCCTTACCGCTAGGGAATTTTACCCTCTTTTTAGTTCTCTGGATTTAAATTTTTTTACTATGCAGTGGCACAGTTTCAATCAGATGGTGAAGAGTTATTTTTTCATTCCCAGTCTGTACTCTTTCCTAAATCTTGATTTCTACATTCCCCAAAATGGGTCTGGAGAGAAAAAGGAAAAACACAGGAGATAGCTGAAGCCAACCATAGGTTTATTAAGTGAAGATGGAGATTCTCTACATAGCCTGGTACTGAGTGCTTAAAAACTGTTGGCAGCATTCATTTAGTATATGTTACTGCAGCTGCTGGAGCTCTAGCATTCATTATTGTCATTAATGCAGAAAGGACAGAATGCTTAGCTTCTGGGGTTGGTCTTTCATGACTGAATTTTCTTGAAAAATAATCGAAGAGGGTTGTGATTCGGTAGCATAAATCTTAGCATCAGAGAGGATTTCTATTTATTTTTGGTAAGTATCATAGAGGAGAAGGACAGGATACGAAACAGCTTGTTTTGCAGAATAATACACTTTTTAAAAGCTTTGTCAGTGATGACACAGAACCACAGAATCACCAGGTTGGAAGAGACCTTCAAGATCATCGAGTCCAACCCATGCCCCAACACCCCAACTAAACTAAACCATGGCACTGAGCGCCACATCCAATCTCTTTTTAAACACGTCCAGGGATAGTGATTCTACCACCTCCTTGGGTAGACCATTCCAGTATTTTATCACTCTTTGTGTAAAAAACTTGTTCCTAATATCCAACTTATATTTTCCCTGGCACAGCTTAAGACTGTGTCCTCTTGTTCTGTCAGTTGTTGCCTGGAAAAAGAGACCAACCCCCACGTGGCTACAACCACCTTTCAGGAAGTTGTAGAGGGTGATAAGGTCACCTCTGAGTCTCCTTTTCTCCAGGCTAAACAACCCCAGCTCCCTCAGTTGTTCCTCATAGGGCTTGTGTTCCAAGCCCTTCACCAGCCCTGTTGCCCTCCTCTGGACACGCTCAAGCATCTCGCCGTCCTTCCTGAACTGAGGGGCCCAGAACTGGACACAGCACTGGAGGTGTGGCCTCACCAGTGCCGAGTATAGGGGAAGAATGACTTCCCTGGCCCTGCTGGCCACACTGTTCCTGATACAGGCCAGGATGCTGTTGGCCTTTTTGACCACCAAGGAGCACTGCTGGCTCATGTTGAGTCAGCTGTCGACCAGCACCCCCAGGTCCCTTTCCGCCTGGGCACTGTCCAGCCACTCCGTCCCCAGCCTGTAGCATTGCAGTGGTTTATTGTGGCTGAAATGCAGGACTTGGCGCTTGGACTTATTGAACTTCATGTTGTTGGACTCTGCCCATCTATCCAACTGTTCCAGGTCCCCTTGCAGAGCCCTCTTACCTTCCAACAGATCGACACATGCTCCCAGCTTAGTGTCGTCTGCAAATTTATTAATCACTGAATGACTGTGTTTCTCATGGGTATTAGACAGGGAAGTGTTAGGATCTAAAATTCCTATTCTAACAATCTCCCTGAAGTTTAAACAGCCATCAAGAGAGCAGCATTAATCAGTTACTTCCCAATGCATTGTAATGGCAATGCAAGGTTGACATTTACAAACCAATCAGCATATTTTCCTAAATCTGAGTATTTTTTCTGCTTGGCAGGAGGAGTTATAACATAAAATATAACAATAAGGAAAAAAAAATTAAAGAAATTCTCACACATAGTACAAACTTCAAGTATTCTTTTTATCACTAAAAGGCAAACTATTCTTAAAAGTTTGAGGATTTTTTCTTCATAACTTTATTTTTCATTTGTGAGCAATGAAGACCATATTAAACAAAAGTTATTCTCTTGCAGCCCAACTTGAGTCCATAAGGCTTTTGAGAGGCTTTGTATCTAATCTTTTGTAATAAATATTGCTACCCAAAGCAACTTCATATCAAATTCTCTTAAAATAAGTGTCACAATGAAGAGCTCTGCCTTATAATTGAAACTATTTCACAGTATTTTTCACATAAATCAGGTACAATAAAATATTATCTGCATAAAAAGGCTTTATTATTGGATAACAGTAGAATAAATAATGTTGGAGGGTTTTTTATAACTGAGCTGACCCCCACATGTGGAATTTGTTATCTTCAAATACAGCTTTATTTTCCAAGGAAAATACCTGCAACACCATTCTTTTACAGATGAGACTTAACATTATTCTACATAGGGAACCTACTATGATTTATATTAAAGAAATGTTTTTTAGGCATTCAAAAGATTCAATAAGGTATAAGCATTGCAAAGCCTATAATTCACATCTCCCAAGTTCAGCAATGTTTCATAACCTTGACAGTGCAATTAGAGATGTGCAGATAATCAAGCGAGTCTTTATCTCACTAACCAGTATTCCAGTGGGAGTCTGGAATTCAGCATCTTTCCATATGTATAAGAAGCCTTTGATGCCTTAACAGGCCACCTAAAAAACAGAGACTAGACAAGAGTAGGAGAATAAAGGTAGGTATCTATTTGAAGGGCCTTCAAAAGTACACCCTGGGGAGCCAGAGGCTACTGCCAAAATGGACCCCAAGATGGACCCCAGGTCATGAGTTCTTCACACTTTTATAAGTTTGGTTTATTTGGATATCAAGTTCAATTCTCCAATTAAAGCTTCAGTTAATGATGTCATTTTCCCTTGCTCACCCTCCCCTTTCCCAAGATGTTGGTTTACATTTTGGGCCTAGGACCGGCTGGGTGTCCTTGGAGGGCAGGCCTGGAGAGGGTTTGTTATGTCTACCTGGCCTAAGAGAGCAGCAGCTAACAGGCTACAAGAAACTTCAGAGTTATACTCTAGACAGTACAGGATTTTTAAATTATAAAAGGTAAAACTCAAGGCATCACCTTCAGTTGCTGTGCCTTGTGTTGGCACAATCTCATTGTTCTCAGTACCAAACTCACAGGTTAAAGTTATTGGGGAGGGGCTTAAGAAAAATTTGCAATATCCTTTGTTTGCTGTACAGGTGAAGTTTCAGGCAGATTCTTATTAGTTTTGATACAATTAAAATCTACCAAGAAGAGCATGGAAAAGCCATATGACCTGCCAGGGTGTTTCCAGGACTCTCTGAATTGTTTGCAGTTTTAGCAGCCTGTAAACTGGGAGTCCCTAGAGCCTGGCTCAGGTCTTCTGGTCCTCCAGCAAAAAAAGAGACTTAGAGCATCAGAGTAAGATCTGCCACCTCATGTATGATGATTCAGGAGCAGTCTGCTTGGTATAATTGTTCAGAGGCGAGGGGTCCTGCATCCTGTGGGTTCCAAACTAATTTCCACGTGACAGCCTGACACAGAAGGACACTGTTGCAGAACACACAACAGTCCAGCTGGCCACAGAGGGGACCTCATTCCTCCTGATCACCTGCAGTCCCTGAGAGACCCTGAGGAACCAGCAATTTCCAGAATCACGGAACATTCTGAGTTGGAAGGGACCCAGAAGGATTATCAAGTCCAACCCTTAAGTGAATGGCCCAAATGGGGATTGAACCCAGAACCCTGGTGTTATTAGTACTGCTCTCTAACCAACTTAACCAACTCAGCTAATCTCAGGCTCATTTACCAGGTCTCTGTCTTTGGGTTGGAGATAACCCCCCGACACTGTTTCCTTCCTGGTGGTTCCCAGTGCAGAGTTTTGGCTAAGCCTTTCCTCCTGCCCACATGGCTGGCCACACTGCTTGTAGCGTTTTCGGGCAGGGTGGCTGCCTCTTGCTCCTTAGAGCATATTTTGGATGCTGCACAGGCAATGGCAGAGGAAAGTGAAATGACAGAGAAGATGAAAAGATCTGTCTTAAGCACGGAACTATTATGTCCAAATGTAAGTAAAAAATATTGTAGTAATGTAAAACATAAATTAAAACAATTTTTAATATACATACTCTAGTAGAACACATGATTTTTGTAGCTATGCCTGCACTCTTTTTCTTTTTCCATTTGTTCCTATATCGAGTGATAACTTAAGTGATACTTTTTACATTGTCCACATATCTGAACACCCAGATCTCACATTACTACAATGTGAAATAAACTATTGCTGGCAAGTGATGATTCTCACTGAGCTGTGAAGTATACAGACCAGATTATCTTAGTTCTCTGCAAACTTTCAGCTGGATATAAGTAAACTGACACCTCTCTTCAAAGCTCCTACTTCCCTTTTTTTTACTTTTGATTTTTCTGACCAAAATTTGAGGCAAGTCAGGACATCTCTATTTTTACGAGGTAAGAACCTGTGACATCCAGTCCCTGAGGGAAAAACATTAATTATTATTCCATGTAGTTTCCTGACTGCTAAAAAAGAGAATAAATACGATTATAGAAACGTGACTTATAACTTCCTCTGAATCCCAAGCATGTATCTTTTTTAGCCATCTATTCTCTCTCCTCCAGATCGTAATCCCACATGCACTAAACAGTGTACACAGAACCCACCTGCAAACCCCAAGTTAGGCATATCACATACCCCCTCATATAGGGGGATCTTCTACATCCTATTTTTTCAGCTTTTAAATTGTATCCACTATAGAGAAGGTGCCTTATTGACTAGAAAGTGCACCTTTACCAGCTTACCACTTTCAGCATTTTTTGCTATTTCAGTATTCCCAGCAGTTAGAGAAATACTGTTATCCTTCTCTGAGTGCAGCAGAGGAACTGAGAAACGAGCTAAATGACTTCTTCTGGGCTGTACAGGGACTCTGTCACAAATTAGGATATGGTACTGTTAAATAATACTGTAGAGGAATACACTTCCCTCTGAAGCTGAACCTCCCAGTTTAAACTGGCATATCCTACAAACAGGTACCATGCTACAATACCAGTGCTCATTAAATGATAGCTTGAAAGCCAGTTTCCAAGTATCAGAGCACATTCTCCTTGAGCCTTCCTTGTTAGTAAGCTGTGAATCGTGTGTATCCCATCAATAACCTGTTGTGAAAACAAAACTTTTCCTTGTTAGATCAGGCAGTGCCATTACACAAATGGTATATTGTCCTTCACATTTTATTTTGCAGATAAACAAGACTACTTTAATTACCCTGATCTGACATGCCATCTCCAGAACAGAAGGTACAGTACTGAAAGGTATAATATATTTGCAATACAGGGAAGGTTTATTTTAGGTATAAATGAAACTGTATTAACATAGAGTATGAAAAATACTGCCCTGTTCTTCACAGAATCTTTCTTGAAGGAACAATTGTAAAAATGGATTTCAGATTTTACTGCTTATGCCAAAGTATTAAATGCTGTACTGAATTATATTTTGGAAAATACGAAGTTTGTGCCACAGACAAGAAAATTTTTTTATTATTCTGGGCATCTCAGGTATGTTTTAATTACTCATATTTCATAATACAAAGTTAATTCTTGCTAGACCGTAAATCAGCAGGAGGTAAGCAGAGTCAAGGAGCCCTAGAAGTCAACTTTTTTGACAAAGACTACTTTTCATTTTCTGATTGATTACAGCAAAATAGCCATTACAGTCAATATGACAAGAAAACAGAAGGACTGAGTGGCAAAGAAATAGATGGAGAAGTATTTCAGGGGTGTGGATGTTTTAAGAAAGGAGATTAGAAAGATGGCATCAAAAGTCAAAAAGGAGGGTATGAAAGAAACGTCATAGTCAGGCAAGGAGAAATCAGAGCAGTAGAAAAGTCATCATTTTTGATACCTCGATCAAGCAGCACAGAACAACTGTTGTGCCTAGCATAACAAAGAATTTTTGCACCTGCAGAAGGAAAGGAAAATAAATAATAGCAACACAGCATCTTTCTGATGAAAAGAAGTCGATGTGAACGTCCTTGAGAATATAAATTGAGATCTCTGTAAAGGTCACAGACCAGAAACTGTGGAAACAAAACAGATCTAGCAACACTAAACACCTTGTCTGAGGTAGCCCCAGACTGTATGTTACTGTATAGCTAACACACCACATATTTTTTCCCATATTCTTCAGAAACAATATTTGTTTGGAAAGGTTTTGTGTAATCTGTGGCAGAGCTGTGGGAGTTGGAAAGAGCATCCCTCCACACTGTGGTGCTCTGGCACTCTGGCCACACCCTGGGCTGCCCTTTGGCTGCGGGGAGAGACACGCTGGCACCAGTGCCATGCCCCAAGGGGTTCTAGGGCCACACGGTGAGGACCAAAAACTTGGGAGGTATGGATCCTGCCATGACATTGAGAGGCAGCCACTCTCATAGAAGAATATTTGTATTCCAGTGAGAGGCATTTTTCTCCCTAAGGTTATGTAGTATGTTCAGTAATAAACACTGGTCACGGGACTTTGATGCCTGCAGAGGATTTGCAGAGGACTATTTAAGATCATGAACACAAGGTGAAACATCAAAAAGTAGAACTTCAAGGAAAAAGTACATTTCCCAGGACAGGCTTCTGGATATTGTGGAGAATGGAATTTTGAATGAAACTGCAACAGAAAAATCAAATAAAACCCTTGGTTTTACAGACAGAGAAATACACTATACATCACAATATATTTTTACAGGACAGGCTTCAATAGCTCACAAGAACCAGGTCATAACCTTAATGCTGGCTGACTGAAGCTACTGCATTACTATCATTACAGATCACTTTTGCCCCAAACAGGTTTTAACACCTTGTAATGTGGGAATTAACTGCTGCTTTCTGATAAGGGACAAGTCACCTTCTATTATCAGGCATCAAATCATTTTACTATTCTGCTGGTATCTTCTTTTCTATATCTATATGCCAAAGAAAATAGATTGTCTGCCTGTAGAGTGGAAAGAAAATGTGCCTGAATAAGATGGAGATAAAAATGGATACAAAAATTAGTCCTTGAGGACAGTAGATTTCCCAAGACCTTGCTAAGAACTCAGACACAGTTATATTTGGCTTTAAGTACTCAAGCCCAAGTTTATTTTCAGAAAATGATAGATCCTATTCAGAGAGCTTGAAAGAAGGCAAAGACATTTAAAGGAAGACCAAATTTTATTTATTTGTGATTAGTTTCACCAATGGAAGAATAGATAGGGTAAATAGATAGTGAAAGATATATTTGTAGTATTGTGAATTTGGAAAGCAAATATCAAGTATGGATTGAATCTTTTATTTTATCAGTTGGACTATGACCATGAGGGTGTGCCTTTATCAGGGATTGAAGGATTTATGTGTAATGAATTTGGCTTGCACATATATAAATATATATATAATTGTATGGAGACTTATGGCACACAATTGGTGCACTTGAAGTGATGACTTTTGAAACAAAGGTTGCTGCCATGCAATAGGACAGTGGGGATGCTGAGAAGCATCATTTTAATATGGACACAAGGTCTTCTACTACATAGCTCTGTGCATTACTATGGCACATTCAAAGTCAGACTTTTGGCAATCCAACAGTTTTTTCATATCTGTCATGCTTGTTGATAGAGATCTGTTGCAAGTCTGCTCTTAACCTGTCTGTCAGTTACCAAATGACTGCCACAGGAGGACCTCTCCACTATTATCTCTTTATTTTTAATTACTCAGTGCTATGCCCTACTAATGGATAACACTTAGCAAAAAGGACAAGAAAGTGCATTTAGTAGTTGTGATTGACAGAAACTATAGGTAAATTCTTTGCTGTGTAAGAAAAAAGCTGAAGGTCTAGAAAATTATCTCCCATAGAAAATGCCTACAAGTCTACCCATGTGTAGATAGGACGGCAACATGTCCTTCCTGCTGTGTGACAAAGACAGAAAAGGTGTGTCTTGCCCTCCCTCTCTTGGCACATTTTCTGACCGAAACTCTCTTGTACTGCAATATGTATTTGAAGACTGGTCCTCCTCCAACACAAAAAACCTTGTGAAGGCTTGTAACACAAGTTCAAGTCAGACACCCACACTCTGCTGGTCCAGTTTCCAAAAGGGAATTGCAGCTTGTTTATCCCGAGTGCACCTCCAGTGGACTCCCTCCTGACTCATAGTCACAATAGCAAGACTGAAAGAGAGATGAGCAGCAGAGCTGGAGCCATGGCTTCCAGAGAAGGTTGCCCCATGACAGCTGGTTTGGAACAGCATGGAGGGATCTGGTGTGGTTGTCTACTGCTTGGTGTACGACCCTGAGTATTTCGTAGAAACGGCTCTCAGTTTCTGGAGTCAGTGGGACTTTCTCTTCAGGGTCTCTGGACAGATCGAAGAGCAGTGGAGGATCATGTCGTGTAATGAATCCTCCATGGCAGAAGCAAACGTGAGAATCGTAGCAACCATTGGAGTCCTCAGGACTGAAGTTTGGAGTGAAGAAGAAGACTTTCCAGACAGATTCACCTGCAATTTACAGCCACAAAATAGCTGGTGATGAAGTGATACAATGACAAAATGGAAGTCCCCTGGTCTTAGGAAACTCCACCAACATGGGAAATCAGTCTTTCGGTAAAAAGACAGTACAGACACTCAGTACAGAAATTGCAGCATACTGAAAGAGTAAAACAAAATTGAGCAAAATAAAAATAAGCAAAACATGGTGATTTTCATGCTGAACATATTTATGAAACAAGTATGATCATTTAATTCCCTTAGAAGAATTCTGATTAACTAAATCATAGAAGACTTTAAATAACATTGTGTTTTACATAAACAGTGCTAAGAAGATTTGCAGAAATACATACTGTCTTCTTCAAGGCTTATTAAAATGTATTTTTGCCCCTTGACCACATTTACCTACTGCTGGGCCCTGCTTCTCAGTTTGCTAATCAAAATAATTTCATTGTTGCCTTTTTTTCTCTCTTTCTCTCTTTGTTGTATTAACCCACTGTCCTCTGCCCCATATTTCATTGCAAACACCTAGATACAGTTTCTCATTTTATTAAATGAGATGATGTGAAAAGGCATAATGGATGCTAAATTCCTGTCTTCGGCCTCTACATGATTTTTCCAAATATAAATTATAAATAACAGTTACAGTAGCACAATTCTTAAGTGACATTCTGCTTTGTAAAATGGGAACCAAAGTTCTTCATTTGTAGATTGGTCATTCTCAGCTTAATTGTCTGTGTACACGAACTGAACTGTCCGGTCTCTTGTAACTTTAGTCAGTATTTCCAGTGCTTGAAAATCTAAGATATTTCTTGGAATAAGCAAATATCACTTGGTTCTTTCAAGAAGCACTCTCAAACGGGTCAGTGGAGGATCAGAAAACACTTAACAAGATAGATGTGAACAAAAAAGTTGTTACTATTTTCCTCAAGTATCACAAAACAGATAGAAAAGGCAGAAACAGACAAGAACTTCCAGGGAAGCACACCATCCTCCTACAGCCAAGGAAGTATATAGTTCTTCAGAAATGGAACAAACAATAATTAATTAGAGTAAGAAAAATCTGCATTTTATTCTTAATAAAGGCAGGTTACTAAACATCTGAAATCTATAATGTCAGATTACCTGCCCACTTGAGCCTATAAAAACATTGGAAAAATTTAGTCATCAGTATTTTACATTTCTCAGCACCCTATTTTGTGGAAGGCATTAGAGAATGTGGGATGGGTAGAGCAGAGATAAACTGGTATATGGCATGCTGAAACTACATCACACTCAGATTTTAAAGAATAAAAACAGGTTTAAAGAGAAATGTTTCAGCCGACTAAAGAGTCACAGGCTGCAGTTCTAGACCACAGCATGGATTTAAAGGACAGCAGGTGACCTTAAGATTCTTTACAGCTTCTTCTATTCCACAGCATTTTTCACATTATAAGTGATTTTACCTTTAGGAACCAATTCAATGACAAAGCCTGGGGACTTCCAGTTCACTTCGTCTCTACTTAAATCGGGGTCAGATGGGTGATGGCTATTATACACATTAGACTGGGAGAACCCTCTGAATGTTTCTTGGAAGTCAGCAAAGGGGAAGGACTTTTAAAGGCTGAGTGACTTGCTGGCACAGACAGTAGGACGTGGCAGGTTTTAAAAGGCTCTGGCTGTGACAGCTGCAATGGCACAGTGCAACTGGGAAAAAATGAAAGGAAATTTAAAGGAAGGCAAAGCAAGATAAGGCAAGGTAATGCAAGATGGCATTCCTTCATCTACCTCCAGTAACATTTTGAAAGGTTGGTTTGGCACTTGAATTTCTTGCTTTCTTGGAATTAAAATAAACAAACAAAATCAAATACTGCCACTTAAAATTTCTTTGAACTTATGCACAAAACATTTCCAAGAAATATACCTCTCATTTACTGAGATTTAGAATTTACATTCTGAGAAGGCATGTAATTCTGTACTAAGCATTGGTTCAGGCTCCTTAAATGTGTAACTGCAAGATAGATGGTGAAGACCATAAAGAGCCAAAGGGCTTGATTAATCAGTGCTCTGTGTGTCATTGTAGACCACAAAACATTTGCCACACCTGAGAATTTGATGCAGGGCACTATAACACCTTGACAGAAGATCAGACAAAACATTATATGGCTACTAAAATGTCAATTAAAAGAAGTTCCAATAAGGCCATGCACCTGAGAACTTTGTGGTCAAGTTGTCTTACCACACATTGGTCTTTCATGGTACATTTGTGCTGAATGACATTGAAAAGAAAACTTTCAGCCACCTTTTTTTGGTGTTGGGCATTATAGCGTCAGGTCTGCTCAGGGGCTTACAGATAACAATACAAAGTTGGAAATTCTGAATTAATGCAAGTTGGTACCAGCAGCCGATACAGATGAGAAATGGGGAAAAGAAAGAAATAAGGAAGTTGCACCATGATTTTTTCCCCCCACAAAATAAAGGCTTGTTTAGGTTTTGTTATATACAGAGCATACAGCATGTTGCAAAATCATGCGTGGGTTTGGGGACAAGGTATGTGTGACATCATCTCATGTCTGAGTGACATTGCTAGTGTTTTGAAGAGCTGATGATACTTTATCAGATATGCAGCTATAGAATGTCATGATTACAGAGTACAAAACACTGAGCTCTGGGAGGGCAAAGCTGTTACTGTGCAATGTTTATGTGTTGCACTGCAGCAGTGTTTCTGGAGCAGCATGTTGTGCTGGAGAAGAAGCAGCACATACTTCTAACACCTATTTCCTAAGCATTACAAAAACTAAAGCATATCTGTCAGTGGCTGTGGCTGTGGAGCAGCCAGTGTAATATAGTAGGAGACATTAAGAACTGTCACACTTCTAATCTGTAAAGCTGATGAACTTTATAAGGTGCAATATTAAAAAGAGAGAGCTCTCTCCCAGTCTCTCAGCTGATATAAAATCTCATGTTGTCAGAGGGTTAAGTACAAGGACCAAATTAATCTCCCAGTAATTAACGGTAGCTGTGTTCTCCAAAGCATGTGGATAGTAAACCCTTGTTATATAAAAAGATAACTGTATGTCTCTTTCACAGTGAAGTTAGTAGTAAAATTGTCAGGGCTTCCCCAAAGCCACCCTTTCTGAAACACAGCAGGTAGGCTCTAAGCCTGCAGCACCCTTAAAGGTCCTGGGACACCTAGTGCTTCACAAATAATTTTAGTCCCTTTTTCCTGCAATTCTCCAGTTCTCCGAGTTGTCCAAAGGGTTTGCTCTCACAATACTTCTTTCCTTAATACCATTTCTTATCTATATCGGCTGCTTGTACACATTAAGAAAAACAAAAACTACAGAAATTGTACTTCTAAATAGTTTCAAATTAAGATAGGTTGCCACTAGTCCAAGTAAATCTTCTATGAACGTAGCTGTTCAGTGTTCAATATCTCGAGAAGACGCCTCTTTTATTATCCTTTACCCAGCTATTTATCCTCTCATACAGAAAACAGTAGCTCCAACAGACAGGTAGAGGCCATGAGATTAAATAAAAGTCTCTCAGAAAGACATATTAATATATTCAAGATGAAGTGACACACTGCATAGGGATGTCATTTCTGTTATAAAAGCACCCTTCTTAATCATTGATGGCTAACTGGTGTTTTCTGATAAGCAGTTCTTGACATGAATAGAAGCTATTGCTGTGTTATTGCCTGGACTTCATTTTTACTGAATTTAATCTATGGCAGTAGCTTTACAGGTTTGCAGCTGTCACTGCACTGTCACTTCCTTTGTTCACATTATTGTGTGGCTTTTTTCTGTAGAAGAACAAGTTAAACAGGCCTGTTCTCCACCATACATTGGGGAGTGAGTCCCACCTTGAATTCAGATGCCTCCGAGGGAGTCATTTGGCTGTAGCAGACCAATATAAATTGCCACAGACTTCTCTGTGTCTCAAGTGTGCCCTGTAGCCGTTGTCAACTCCCACGCTCTAACTCATGCTTTTCAACAGTTCTTCACAGTAGCAGATGAAAACTGCAACTCTCTTGAAAATTACTTTCTTCAGATAACTCTTGTTATTAGATTGAATTCTTTCTTCCTGATTCCTTTAACTTCATTCAGAATTTTTAGGTTCTTTGCTAATCTTATTCGTAGCAGGTATCACATATCTGTCTATATGCAGCTTTTCAATAATTTAACAATGTAGAAAAGGCTTCAGTTGTGAAATTCTTGTAAAACTATATATAGGTCTGTATAGCAAAGACACTACTGCTTGGTTACTATAATGACAGTACACATATTATTTTTATGACTATGTGTGTTCCTCAAATGGCTAATAAAAATATTCCATTTGAGTTTAAAAATTTGTAACTTTATTGTTCTTACAACGAAAATTTCCTTTTTTCTTTTTTAGATATTTGTTTTAAGTGTCTGAGTATCTTATGTTGTTATATTGTTACATCAGTCAAAAGACAGCACATTATGTCCCAGTGTAGGTGGAGAATGTTGGTTTATAAGAATCAGTTGTTGCTAGAAGAGGCTTGCATAAGAACTTACAGAGTTAAAGTTGTGCAGAACTCGCAGTATTTGAGGGAAAACCATGAAAAAACCAGCAGTAGCAGTGATTTAAAAATATTTAGAATAAAACATACAGTGTTAAGTATCCACTAAAACAGAAAGGATTGCACATTCCTGAATATCTAATAATCATACTGAACAAGTGCTGCAGGAAAAATACAAGACACGCTGAAACCATGCCCAGACTGCTGAAGACAGAAATCTCATTACTGAGTTCATTATCTAGAGTAAGTGCTGTGACTTGAGAAACTTCCACTGAATTCTGTTGCAAAGTCAGGATTATCTGCTGAATTGTAGTAGATGAAAAAGAATTATCTTCCTGAATTCTTCATCATCACCTCCAAAAAGAATTGATTGGTCATTTGCAGTGTTTTTTTGTTGAAGAAAGTCCTAAAAGGAAACAATCTGTGGGTATAGAAATTATGCTGCTAAAGTAGGAAGGGCTATAATGCAATGTTATGCATCATATTTGAATGTCTTAGGTGATAGTAACATAGAAGAATAAATACTGCTCTGGAAGAAAAATTCCATCTGTAGTAATTTAATGGAAGTAATCCAGACACCTGCTAAAGATTTGTTTGAACAATATTTACTTGCTGAATGGTCTATGTAATTTTCAGTTCATCTAAGCAGCAGCAGCTGATGGCATGCTGAAGACAGAGGATAATGTTGGCACACACACAAAAAAGGAAACCTAAACCAAACCAGAAAAATAAACCAACCAACCAAACAAAAAACCAAACAAAAACAAAATTTAAAAAAACCCAAAACCCCAAACAAAACAAAAACCCCCAAACAAAACAAAAAAACTCCCATGTCATTTTCAATCTATATTAAAAGTCCTTGAAAAAAGAAAATCCTTATTTCATTGCTTATGAAAAAAATAGTCTTGATTTTCATGTGGTGGTTTTCCACAGGAGTCAGTAAGAGATTAAGAACACCCCTTCAGTTAATCAGTTAATCAGTTAAGAACACCCTTAGGAACAAAGCAGAAACATTTTGCCAAAGATGGCAAAACACAAAGAGAAATGTATTCAGAACTGTGTTCTGTATTTAGAATTTTTTTTTCTGTTCTTCAAGAATGCATTTCATTAACAACAAACATATTGAGTACAATAATTTCTCACTTACAGAAAGTGGATGCAATTTTTCTGAGTGAGAAGAACAGATCTGTGAGATTTAGAGAGCAATTTTTCTGATACTAAGCAAACATATGGGACAGATATGCAATGGAAGTCCTAAGCAATTTCTGCAAATAGTTTTAGACAAGTTTGTATCAGCCAAAACCAAACCCATCCCCAGGAATTTTTTTATAAGTTATTTTCTTCAGGAAGTTTTCAAAATTTGGATGTCAAAAAAATAAGCTGTTGACACATGGAATGCTAGTGAAGTACTCAAAATCATTAACCTGAAAATTACTACCATTGTCTAACCTTTAAGTTATCAGATCTACCTACAAAGAAATAACTGTTCAAAGTACTTTTAAAGTGATAAATAGAAATTTTGTAAACCCACTTGCCTGAAAGTTTGTGCTGTGCCAAAAAATACTGAATAATCAATTACTTTAAAAAGTTTTAAAAAAAGGTTAATTACTCTTCCTTACAAGTATCTTAGCTAGTTGAATTACTTCATTTTTCCTTTATTTTTTAAAGTTACTAGGTCACTTAGGCAATCTTTTGGAAAAACAAATTCATTTTGAAAATTTATTCAGTTAACTATAAATGACAACAGAGCAAAGGAGTTGCTTTTATGAGAGTAAAAAAATTGAGTTGAAGAAATTGAACATTTGCAAGTAATATGGTGCAAAAAATCTCAGTATCAGGCAGTCCTAAATATTAAAAAGAAAAAAATCAGAATGACTGAAATTTGGTTTTATTGTAAAGATGTATTATGCAGTTTAGCATCTGAAATATGAAACAGCAGTTTTTATCCCAGTGTTAGGAAATGCATGGCTTTTTCAGAATATGAAACTAGTAAAGGGTTACAAATGATGCTAAACCATAAATCTGCAATTTTCCTGATGCTGAGCAAACAATGCAAAAATCCTTCAAAATCCTGAATTAAAAACCATACCACCAAAAAGACATACCACAGGATGTTCTCTTACAGAGATGATCAGCAGGGACGCTGGTACAAATAACAAATTTATTCCTAAGAACATTTCTAGAAGTGTATTTTCTGTTTCACATAGACTTGTCCAAGGTAATGGTATTTCAGAGAAATCCAGCAGTTCACCAGTTTGGACCTTTATGCAAAATCCAAACTTGATTTTATAGTTCTTCAGGCAGCAAAAATGTCTGAATTTGAAAAGAAGAGTTTTAGGAAAGTAATGGGAATATTTTTTTTTTGGTTGGATGCAAAATGGATGTAGAAATCTCCAGCTATTCTCCAGACGACAGTAAGTGATGGAAAAAGGAAAGAATCCTGACTCCCTCTCATAATTTTCAGCTTAAAAATGCATGTGCATGGTGCTGTGAAAAACATTTTTTGGGCTTCAGAAGTGCAATAACCTGCTAGAATCTCCTTCCTCTTAGAAACAAGAACAGAGAAGGATTTCCTGGAGATCCCAATGAGGTGAATATGTTTTAACTGTTCATTGTATAGGACTTACATGGAAACACCAGCATCATTTTCATGAAAGGTTACTTACGTCTCACTCAATTAATACAAAACAGTCTTGGAATTTTTGGGGTTTATTTGGTGGGGCTTTTTTGGGTTTTATTGGGGCTTTTTGGTGTTTTGTTTTTTGGGGTTTTTTTTTGGGGGGGTTGTTGGGGATTTTTTGTTTGTGGGTTTTTTGGGGGGGGTTCTTTTCTGGTTGGTTTGTTTGTTTGTTTGGGTTTTCTGTTTTGGTTTGGGGTTTTTTTGTTTGTTTGTTTATTTGTTTTAGGGGGGTTTTTTATAGGGAATCATTCATTGGATTGGTGTACAGGGGGTTTGGCTTGTGTCTTCCATGCTGCAGCCATATTCCTGCCCATTAGCCAAGAAGCAGAAAGGCAAAAAAAGGTCTCCATTTCAACTTAAACAACTGCAATAATAAGTTTAAACCAATAATGGTTTTATGCTCTTGCTGCGATTAGGAGAAGGGTAAGTATTTTTTTAAAGGACAGCATTTAATTTCTTTTCATTCCCTTTAATTGTCTCTCTCTCTCTGTCTCTCTCTCTCTCCCAGAATAAGTAGGGGAATGCTGGTAGGGAATGGAGCACAGCAAATCGCAGGGTATAAATAGCTCTGCCTGAGCCTAACAATAACTCTGCTGCCACTGACACAGAGCAGAGCAAAGGCAAGAAAATACTGTAACAGTATTTGTCATGCTTGTCAGGGGGAACACTTTTTCCTACCTAAAATATTGTGAGCAGAAATGTGTATTAGATGATTAGGTCAATTTTCTTGAGCTTGATATAAACCGTTTCATGGTGTCTGTTCATGCTAGAAATGCTCTTCTCTCCTTTGACAGTTATGTTATTTCACACTTATCAAATAATATGTCCATAACTGTGTCACCCAAATTCAACTGCAGCTGCTCTGATATGAGGCTCAAGATAGCATATTAAAATTCTTAATGAGATAGTTTAAGTAAATGACACTTGATGTTTGTTTTACTTCCTCCAGTGCTGTGGTTGAAACACTGAACATAAAGAAGGGTTTGGGGAGACGATTTGAGATTTTTGTAAGCTTTTCTTGATTGTGGTACCTCCATGACATGGAGAAGATCAGGTAGAGAGATGGAAAAAAAAAAACAAAGGAGGCAAACATGGAGTGAACATGATGCTCATAAAGCAAGTCAGGAAGCAGGGAAACAAAGAATCTTCAGTAATCAGGTAAGTAATCAAGTAGATGAACAGGTTGCAATGGACGACAGCAAGAAATAGTAATAAGTGATTCAGATGTTTCATGCAGAACAAAAAGATACTTCTTTTTGAGATCATCCAAAAGAAAATCAGGAGTAAAGTAAGAAACCATAAAGATCTTAAAAAAAAAATAATCATCAACAACAACAGAAAAAACCAATTCCAAACCCACTTCTGAGATAGAAGGCTTCCCTAGAGCGAACAGTGGAAGTGAAGGAACTTGTGAGACTGAAAAACAAAAGGCAAATGACCAGAAAACCCTCATGAGTGTCAGAGTTCCTTACAGTTTCTACAGTTCCAGAGTGGAAAGATTCACACAAGGGTTTGATTAAGAGGATCAAAAGGGGATACACTATTGGTGAGACTAGAAGCTCAGAAATAAGAAGGGAAATGGGAATAAACAGATAGGAAAAGGATGAAAACACTGTAAAAGGACACAATTCAGAGGGGAGAAAGGGGCTGCCCTCTGTCCAACAAAAATGTGCTGCAAGTAACGTGAAGACTCAAGAGTTATTACTGAAGGAAAAGTGAATTTTCTCCCATGACTTACATATTATGAATCAGATACTTGATCCTATTTAAGTCCTTCAGTGGAGAACAAACACTAATCCATATCGCACTGACACTTCAATGTTCTTAATGAATGGCAGCCCTCAAATCCGGAAAAGTGGACTGCAGCATTTGTCTTCTACTGTTGAGGAAATCTCAAGAAACGACTTTGCTGTAAACTGTAGCATGCAAATGTCTAACTATCAGTGAAAGATATGTCTATGTATCTATGGGAACTTCTTACTTATTGCTACAGTTCTTGTGCAATTTCTTTGATAGATTACTTTGCCACTGTGTGTTGCTATTAAGACAAAGTCTGGTGACAAGGCGTGAGGTTTAATGAGACTTAAAAAAGTTTTTTCAAGTGATTTTGCAGAGGGACACCTATGCCTCCACAATAAGAGCTGCCCCATCACCACCACCACCTGTAAGAACGAGTAAAAAGATTCTCAGAGAGCTGATAGCTAACAGACAATGTAAATGACTGTTTTAGTCTTATGTTAAAAGGAAAACTGAACAAGCAAGGTGAGTGGCACCTTCTTAATTAGATTTAAAGATATTTATGACAGTGCCACTTAAGTCAGGATCTGCATTTTATTATTTTTCTGACCATTCTTGTCAGTTCTTTCATGACACAAATGCATGGATAAAATGCTGCTTTGTGATCCAGAACCAATTCACTCTTTGCATTTTATTGCACATTCCAATGGCTATCTTATTTATCTGTATGTGTAAACAGGCCCTTTTTTGAATCTCTGCTGATTTAAAAGAAAAAGTTACATTAAATAAATTCCCTGAGTCTAAATTCCCAGTCAGCTTCAAAAGACTCCCATAGTGTTCTTCCTGTCACTTAGCACAATAATACTATTTTTCAGACTTTGAAAAAGTTAGCAAGACGACTCCATTTTCAAATTCATAATACTAAATAGGATTTATTGCTCATCACTTTGCTGCTACTTAGTATTCAATCTGACAATCTGGTCACCTCCCCTAATTTTGGATCACTGCAACCAACGTGCAGGTCTTTATGTAAGTTAGTTATCAGCTTATACTTACCTGCTTTTTAACTTTGTTGGAGGTGTTTAGGGTGAGAAGAGTTCTGCTTGTTTCTCTTTTGATGAGAGCGAATTGCTCAGGTTAGCTCAGCTGTAGGCGTCTACACTGTAGACATGCACATGTTGTCATCACTATCCTCAGAGCTTGCTAAAAAAACCAAGGTGTTAAGAGTCTCGAGGGCACTGAAAAGCCTCACTGGCGCTGCCCAGCCCCTAGGTGGGCCCTCATCCGTGGATCCTGCCCATGGACCGGGATTCCCATTTCAGCTCAGCCCAAGGCCATCACTCCCTTCCTGAGTGGTGCAGCAGTGGCCGGTTCCCAGCCCTGTCTCTGGACGTCCCTAGGCTACAGCCTTTCTTCCAGCTCTGTCTGTGCTCTCATCTCCTCCTGCTCCTGACTGAAATCCCTGGGTGGACCTTGAATTTGACTCATCATTTTGCCAGGACTGGGGCTATTGTGGAGCCTTTACCAGCACCCAGCTCTGCTCATTCTGCTCAGATGCTGGAAGACATTGCTCTTCATTGGTCAGTAAAGCCACTGTCAGTGCTGGGGTCACTCACAGTTCTGTTGGAGTCACCTTCAGGCGAAAGCATCATCCCAAGTTAGAAAACTGAACTTGTCTCTCAAGTATTCTCTAAACTATTGATGCCCTGATGATTTTCTGCCTTTTCTTTTATACCCCTTATATATCTTTTTATACAGCTTTTATGTATCCTCAGTGCTTTTAGCATGCATACTTATAAGTCTTTAAGTCTGATAACTTAACATAGACCTAATATTCCATTAAGCCAGGAGACCAAACATCCTAGAAGCCTCACAGTTAGAAGCCAGAAAGCCCTAGAAACCAAGGTCCCTTCTAAAACACATCCTGTAAACAAAGATAAGCCCATCCAAGGGAAAATTCCTCAGGATGGGAGGAATCATTCAAGCCTCTCATTGAGGAGTCTTTGATAGATACGCTAATTTGCAAGGCCTATAAATTGTATACGTGATCTATCGTGTGTGTGCATTTTAGGTGTGCATTTCAGGGTATTCCACCTGGATGAAGTGGTGCACCTTTGAGGATCCTTAAATAAATACCGAGGTAAAAACCTTTTTTCCCTTAACCATGTCTGGCTTTTAATATTAAGACCAGGGAAAGGCAACACTATCCTCAATTTTGTTTTTAAGATCAAATATCTATCTACAAGGTGCTGCTCCTTATGAAAGTCCCACATCCATAGGGTGTTAAAAATTTCCTCCTCTCAAGTATGTGTAAAACCCACATATTTCACTGACATGGACAGAAAATAGAGAGGTTTGCCTTCCTTGTTCATATATGTTACTTCTGCATACTTTTTTTAAAATGAGTCTTACTTACCCTTAATGATCATTCAATGACCTTTGAAATATACTCATTAATTACAGTACATCTACATCAGCACTGCTTATGAGATGCTGTATCTTGCTCATATAAATGTACAGTTTATTCTGTTCCAGTTGTAGAAAATAAGAAAAAAATCTCATTTCAGGTATTTCAAGTGAATTTTCTTTTTGTCATCTAATTCATCCCCCTGCCACTGCTCAACTGTTCTCCACAGTGTATTTTCTAAGAGTTCTCTTGATGTATGGTGTCTTCTATTGTAACTTCTGTGCTACTAACATTCATTTCCTTTATTGCAGAAGACAAAGACATTTTATTGGCATGCTCCTTTCACTTAGTGTTTTATCTACTGACTTTTTCAAACACAAATCCTTTACAAACTTTTTCTGAAGTTTAAATAAGGATTTTGGTGTAGATGACTGTCTCACAGTTCATTTGGTTTGCCCCATCCCTCAATTAACTGTTTCATTGTCTTCTAAATTCCATTTCTACACCTTTTGTAGAGTTGTGGTGCACTGAAATGAATGTTAAAATCCCTGTGAATCTACTGATGATTTAATCTTGTTTGCCTTCAGTTCAACAAAGTATTTCTACATCAGCTTAAGAATACAAATAATAACCTCATGCTTAAATTTAGCAAAGTACAATGTATTCTATGACTGAAGCTGCTGTGTGCTTATCTAATTGTTTAAGCAAGGGTCTACATATGCTGCTCAACTTCCATCAAATCTCCTACTTCAAACTATTTGATGAAAAATAATGAGTAAATTATTTTTGGCCATCTGTGCTCTTGCTTAATAAAACAGTTAATGAAATCTGGTTTATTTCTTTGCAGCACTGATATATATTAATGGATATACCATGAGGAATTTATTTAATATTGTCTCAAGGTCTACAGGAAGAAGCAACCTGAATCAAGTTTTACCAAGTCTAACTGTCCTGTTCACTGGACAGCTCTACCTTGTAGAAAAATCAGTGTTCAGCATTCATATCTTACCTCCCTGAAGCTTAAACTCATGTCTGCTTAGCAACATCCTCTACCTCCAAACATAAATTCCTCAGTTACTCAGCATCTCAGTGGTAATATTTTGTTGCCCTTTCTTCTTCGGGCATGTACATGTATATATATACATGGCATACTACTTAAGATATCCAGGTAAATCCAGGGTTTGGAGCTATGTGATGCGTGGACCTGGGTGCAGCATTTGAACAAAGCCCTTCCCAGCTCTTGGGCCTCCGGGAGAGATTCACAAGCATAGGATAGTCCTACACAATGCCAGAGTGCTCAGCTGAGATGTAATCGGCTATGGAGTGAGTTCATCTCACACTAGAAGAATGCAGCAATCGTCCTTGAGAACTCCAGTCATTGTCCTTCACTCTCTGTGCTATATTTTCTTACAGAGTTTTGTGTAAAAAAGACAAGTGCTAGAACCCCAGGCAGTGTTTGATATCTCTCATAAAATTGACTTAAAACTTCTACCCAATCATTTTCATGGGTCACAAAGGGCAAGGGGTTTTGATTTTACATGAGTGGCAGAAGGAATACTGGTGGGGTAATTTCCCTCCAGTTTCTGGAGCACAGTTGAAGCATGGTAGGTAGACCATTGCTGTGAATAAGGTGGTAGAGATCATGTTTGTTCCCTTTGGCTTTTATTGTTAACTAACTATATAATTCAATAATAATAATTCTAACAGTTATATAAT
Source organism: Oreocharis arfaki (assembly GCA_013398015.1). NCBI lineage: Eukaryota > Metazoa > Chordata > Aves > Passeriformes > Paramythiidae > Oreocharis > Oreocharis arfaki. Next base: position 130,973 of record VZRR01011731.1, read on the forward strand.
TCAGTAATAATTCTAACAATTCTCAAAGTATCTTTGAAGAGGGCACTTATCTCATAAAGTTAATCCAACACCTATTATAATTTCTCGTGGCACTATGAGGTCCAAAATACGTAAAGCAAGACAATTACAAAGACAAATTAAACAAAGAAAGCTTTATCTTTGAGCATGAAATTCTACATCTTTTTATTGGTCTAAGAGTATGTTGCCATACATTATGGTTTTCTTTAAGGGCTCTAACCCCTTATTTTAAGAAGTGATATAAATAAACAGAATATAAAACGGCTTGCAGTCTGAAGTCATTCAGTTACACATTGTACTTTCTCAGAACTACTGAAAGTGCTTTTGGCACTACATGACAGATATAAATTTTATATATGCCCTCCCTGCTCACTGCAGTTAAGAGTGATGACAGGATATTGTGAAATAGAAACATCTGCATACTGGTAGTTGTTTTTGGACTGTTGAATCTTACATTAAATTTTTAATTCATAGCTCTGCAAACTCAGCCTCCATCTCTCAATTTTAGCTGGTTTCTTTGTCAAAATACTCTTTATAAAATCTATGACAATAGTAATGGCAACAGGAAAGACTAGGAAATGTTTTTCTATTTTATTCACTACGATGACCCCTTCTAAGCATTTTATGGTATTCTTCACAAGGCAAATAACCTTACACAATTTCCTCATCCATTGCAATGGAAAAGAAAATGGATTACATGAATGATTTTCAGCTGTAAACCAGGTTTGGTTTAGCATTCAGCAATGGCTTGCAGTAATCCTTCCTTCATACTATAGTGCAGTGCGCACTGACAGATATTTCCCTCAATTTCATGTTGTGATTAATTAAAACACACTTTTTCTTTCATTTCCAAAGAAGTCTCTAACTAGCTGTCACTTACCCTGAACATGTCCAAGCTTAAACTCTCACTTAAACTTTCAACTGATACCCAGTGGGAATTCCTAACTGAGGGCCTGGCACTTAGACTCTGTAGACATAAAAAGGAACCTGAAATTCAGTTAGGATTAGAGAATAGGAAATCTTCCAACCAAAGTGCATTCAGGCCAGGCAGATGGACCTGCTAAACAATTTACCGGTCGTCCATATCTTCACCCTCACTTTGACAGCTTTGCCTGTCCTGCTGAATCGTATAGGTCTGTCTAGTTTTGACTTCAGAACCTTGGATCACTACTCACCTATCAAACATAAAAAGACCAAAAAGTTAAGTATAAAAAAGGTTATCTGCTTTCACAACTAGCTCCCCAAGAACAGACTAGAATTTACAGGAGGAGTAAGATGCCCATACACAGACATATTACACAGCTGTACCGAGGTCCAAGACTGCCGATGGTGTAAGCCTTCCTAAAGGTTCTCCCCTACATCCCTGAGACACAATGTGTCCTCACACACCTTTTTCAAGTATGTAGCAACTGAAATACAAAACCTTACAATGCAAGAATATATCTGAGGTCAATTTGGTCCACAAAGTGAACAAATTGCTTGAAATTGGTTAGAAAAGACCAATTATAATTATCATAGGAACTTTTCTTGTGTGTCCAGGCAGAGACTACATTGACAGGTTCAGCTCAGCTCTGAGGTTCACATGTTTATGAGGTAGACACCTTTTTCTGACTCTTCCATGCCATGGCAATAACACAGATTTATCAAGCTTGACATATAGACATTGTCCTTGTAATTATTTGCCAACATCTTAGTTTTAAAAATACACACTAATGGAATAATACTTTACAACAGTCAAATAATTTATACTTTTCTTGATTTAGGGATAAAAATCTATAGCTTTTTGACATTTAAGCTGTGTTAAAGAGAGTGATGTTGATTTTTTGTATTTTCTATCTTCCAAAAACACTTCTCATGGATTAAATGCTTTGAAAGATACGTACTCAAAAATATTTTCTGAAATACAAGTGTCACTTTTACTTTTTTTAGTTCCACCTGCTAGTTGCTAAACATTCAAATATACTTCTCAGAACTTAGTTCAGGGTTATTGTTTTGGTTTGGCTTGGTTTGGTTAATTTTTTTTCAAAAATCAGTAGTCATCACTATTTAAAAGCACTGGTAGATATTAAACACTTCCTATCTGGAGACCTCAAATATTTTGGCATATAAAATGGGGGAGAAAAGAGGCCTTTAATAATGATCAGGAGGTACAGGCTTTGTATAATCTATTTAGTATCATGTTCCTAAATCCAGTTAAAGCATTTCTCAGCACCTTTTTCTTGATTATTACAATGTCTCTGTAAATACCAGCATGGCTTTTCAAGCCAGCCTTCTGTTGCCACAACACAGTCCTGGTGCTTGGAGCCACTTGGCATTCTTGAGATCACCAGAACTTCTAAATGACCCAACAGCTGCACTCGAGCAGAGCTGAATGAACTGAAGCATGTGAGAAAACAACACGTATTCTTGTATGATGTTTTGCAACCCTCAGTTGCTTTTCTACCCACTGACTGATTATGTTTCCATTGACCGTGAAACTGAACTGAGACATTTGTGTTCAGTACTTACTCTTGTGCTAAGATAAGCTTATTAATGCACTTTGCAAGATTTTCAGGATAAACCTCAAAACTTTCGAAGTATGATATCCGATAGAATAAATTTAGTTGTAACAAAAACTGGTAATTTTTTCTAATTTTGATAAATTAAAATATCATAATCCAAGTATTTCAACTATCATACATAATTCATTTTTCATAATGGATTTTGTTTTATTATAATCCCTATTTCAAGTCATATAATGTATTTTCTGCCACTAAAGAATGCATCAGCTTACTAATCTTTTCCTTACTCAAAACATAAAATTAGAGAATGAAAATCAAAATAATGTATGAAGTCCTAAAATTTTCCTTCAAAGTTTAAAAGTGACCATTGCAAACAGGACTCAAAAAAAAAAATTCTACATGCTTTCTGTATTTGTTTGAAAAAAAGTCAGCTATATAAACCCTCCGTTTCAGCATGACATAATAGTTACATTTTTTTCTCTCTGTTATTTTCTTGATTCTACCTCTGGTCTTCTTATTCTGATCTGCTCTGTTAGGTTGAAACCTTCCATATGATATTTAGGGTTTTTAGCAAATTTCAAGCTTTAAGGCAAAACATCCCTCTCATAGCATAATTCAAATTATCTTCACTTCTGTGAAACATGTATTTCTCCTCATGCTTGCACATAAGCTCATGCCTTCACAGCATACATACAAATACTCCTCACTGATGAAACTGATTTCCTCTGGAAGATAAGTTTTGTTTAATCTCTGGCTTTCTTGTAAGTTGCTTTTTGAAAACTGACCTGAATGTTCAAGAGCTACAGTTGTTTCTGAATCATAAAGGTATATGGTCCTAGAGCCTCTGGCTACAGCTGAAAATTGGTTTTAGTAACAATTGCATTGTTTTTCAGAGTCAAAAAATCATTGTCAACTAAAAATACTACAAGCAATCCACCATTCAGTATTACAAAGTTATCAGTATCATCCTCTACGGGTAAAAGTAATAACTTAAAACTTTTATATAACATTTATGAATCAAAATTATGTTATGACTATTAGGCTTTGAGAAATCAGACAATAAAACTATTATATCATATGGAGCACCTGATGCAGACATATATATTAAAAAAGAATCGTTTTAGCTTCTAATTTAGATATGCTGCATAAAACAGAGAGGGATATGCTACAGCACAGCAAATTCTATTTTTATATCAGTGCCTTGAAATCCACAGTCTATGTACAACAGACAGGAATTGCATTTTTCTGTAAAACAACTTAACCATGTCTGAGACAAAAAGGTAACAGCTGATCAAGAGCAAACAGCAATGTAGTTGCAACAAATTCTCATTTGCTAGACTGAAGTTTGGGATAATTTGAGCGATGAAGAAGTAGAGAAAGTGCATGAAAGTGCCTCCATGACTAGCTGTGGGATAAAGTGGACTTGGACCCTGACAGAACTATAGGATTTGCAGCTCTAAGACACTGTGGTCACGAAGAACTAATCAGTCCTAATTTGAATGCTTCCAGAGCATTCTAGAATTAGAGAAAACTGCTTTCAAAAGAAATTCCAGGGTTCTGAGACACCATTTTCAGAGAATAAGTAATTCTTCACTCAGATTTATTTACTCACACTTTCTTGTCTAATATTTCAGTCTTACTCTTTTGTAGTGCTGAAGTCAAATCTTCATTAAACTATTTATCCTTTGTTATTCCCTCTCTCTAACTAACTTTGTGCTTATGTGCCATGGTACAGTTTTAGCAGCTCCACAAAATGATTTATTAATTCTTCCAATGCTGGCTTTTGGAAGATAATAAAGTATGTAGAGCTTGGCATTGGGTAGGGATGGGAGGGGAACTTTGTTAAAAAAAAAAAAAAGAAAAAAAGAATCAACTAAAACCTTCCAAAATTTCAATTCTGCAAAGAGCTAGAGTGAAGAATTCAAACTGGAATTATCAACAACACAGTAGATCAAGACATGGGTTTTGAGCCAAACTATAAAGCTTTGCTGGCTAAGTAGTTTTGCTGTCAAGGATATGAACTAATGCTAAGGTAACTGTAAGCTTTTAGGAGTGAGATTTAGTCTCCATTTGTCACCAAACAGGACCATACAGAAAGATAAGACTTACGGACTGAAAAGCTGCCTGTAAAAAATCCTATGGCATTGAAGAGAGCCCAGATAATATAATTAATTTAATCTTGAAGATTCTGTGGAGTCTTGAAGACTCTACTTTTCTCACTGAGAAAGTGAGATGATTGAGAATCTTGCTTCTATGATATAATACTATTTAAAAACTAATGTCCAACAGACAGATAACAGGTTGTACATGAAAAATTAGCACACACTCGGTAATGACAACATTATCTTAAGGATGACTAATATTTCTTAATACTTAGTAAGAAACTTCAATAAAGAAAAGGGTCACCCTTTCTTTATTGCACTAGTGCTAATTCTAAGTGCTAAATTATCATGATCTTTATTGAGGTTTTATGGTCTTGTTGACTTTTAATGTGAGTGAACCATGATTTCTAACTTCCCCCTTATACTTTGAATGCTAGAAAACTATTTTGCTTTGAAATGTCAATCTTGAAGAGGACTGAGTTAGTGAGTCTCAGAAATGTTTGCCTTAGAGTCCCACAACCATGAGACCATAAAATTCTCCTGAATACAAGTGAACTGCATCTGAAGACTTATTTTCAATAAATTTGGGGGTAAAACTCTGAATAAATCTAAAATTGTCACAATGTATAGGAACTTACTGTATACTATTTCGCTTAATTTGCATTGCTACTAGGAGGTCATTGAAAGAACTATGATAAAAAACTACATGTGAAATGTAGTCTCTTTCAGTTTCAAAGAGCTGTCATACAAATCCACCACAAATTTCTGTACTAAGAACAACAAAGCAAGTAACAAATTATAGAAAACTGTTTGGTGTTTTGCTGTGGGATTTTTAGCCCCTTACTTTTAGTTTTAGGAAACTATGAATGCCTTAAGAAAAGATACTTGAAAAATGCAATATGTTATGTACCCTCTGATATTTTGAGACCACATAAAATGGTCTGAAAGCAGCAGAAAGATCACTCTTTGTACTGAGATGTGAGCTTTTCTGAGAACAGTTTCACTGATTATTGAGTAATTCTGGTTCTGTTCTCTGTCCAAAGTACTGATCAGTACTTAAATTTAGAAGCAACTACCTGGTACAAAGTGCAGATCATCATCCACAGATGCACACTGGCCTCCACCATAGCATTGCCCAAGTGCACCTAGTCTGCAACCGTTCTACATTTATTTCATTGGCCTTTCATGGCAGGGTCTTTCATGGCATACTGAGAAGTCACCTTGCTCTGGACAGTCAGGTTTCCAGGGAATTTCTCTAATAAACAGATACTTTGCTTTATTTTCTAGGAGTAATAATATGATGTTACAGGCTGTGGCACACAAAATACTCCATTTGGGCTGTGCATGCAGTAACTGCTTCCCTTGAAGAACATTGCCTAAGACAACATACGCCGTTTGAATCCGATTTTAAAATTAGGATGAATCAGCACTATGTTCTGAATGTAACAAGCAAACTGCTGCAGGCTCAAATCCAACATTGAACTAAAGATATTTTTGGAAGTGTAATGCTCTAGATATTGTTGAAGACTCACTTTTAATGTTATTTGGAATGCTGAAATTAATTTTTGAAAGTTGCAGTGCATGTTTACCTAGTCTTTTGTGAGGTTGTTGTTATTCATATTTGTTTTGACTACTGCTAAATTTGTAAGTAAATTAAAAAAATATCAGACAGTTTCTCTAACTCAGATACCTTTTTCTATTTAAGTGTTAGCTGTGGAGTATATACAGCAAAAATCCATTAAATTTTTTCTTTTGTACACGTCATAAGTGCATGACAAAATATCTGACAGCAAACAATTAAAGCTGAAGTTTAAATAGCACGGAGTTATCTACTTTAAATGCCGTTGCCTTTATATGATCACCGAAACCTGTCAACCTCTCCATGTTCACTAAAAACATTGCTAATTTAGGTCAGGATATTTTTAATTCAATAGACAGTATGTTATGGTTTCTATTTTTATATGAAGAAAAAGCACTCTACTCTGATCACTGAAAGTCTGTGTGTATAATGTCACTGTCAGAGGACATTTACCATGGTCTTTCACGGCGGGAATAACCCTCTACGACAAAAGCATTCCTGCATCAATTTCACTACAACTAAAGAAAAAGTCTATTCCTTCTAGCTAGAAATCTAAAATTTTTGTGACAATAGGAAAGTTTTACTCCTTTAAATGTTTATTCTTCCTGTTTTATCCTTTCTCATCTGTTATTTTCTGAGAAAAGATATGAGGTTGGTGTGATAAGATTTGATAAAAAAACCCGATGTTCCTTTTGAAGAAAACAAAATGTTTCCTTGACAGCAGTGAAAGTCACATGGTAGTATCTCTCCTTTGAAGATGTTGTGCAAAAAAAGAAAGTTGTGGATCAAGCTTCTATTAAATTCACCTTCCTTTGTACTGTTAAGCAATGAAAGCAACTATAACTGTTGCCATTCTCAGGGTCAATGTGAGTCATTACTAATCTGTAACAACATCTTCTAAGCCCTTTGTTCCCCACAGAGAAGGCAAATAAACCCTAAATGGAAAAAGCTCCTCAGGGAAGCAAACAAAAAGAATAGGAAGAAGTTAGGCAAAGGTATGGGTTCTGCCAATGGGTCTCTTCTGTATGACAAGCACATCCCACATCTTACATGTAAAGCTACCGTAGCATTCGTTCACCCTATGGTAAAGAACACACCAAAAATCTCCTCTTTTATTACTAAGAAAGTAATAAAAAAGAAGCTTATGAGGCTTTCAAGAATGAATAATTTTAATTTCTTGTTTATATTCAGAAAGTAGAAGCAATATTAAGAAAGATCTTTAAATACCAAGTACTTGGGAAAAAATCTAATATTTTCTAATTCAGAGAAAACAGAACTGTTCATTTACTTTGTGGGTCTGGATAATTATATTTCTTAGATGCACTAAGAGGACCAAACAAGGACAGACAAGCATTTTCAAACAGATGGGTTTTGGCACCACTTAGCACTCAAAAATCTCTCTTATATACAAATTAATACATTTCTATTTCCTAGAGACAACCACTAGATTCACCTACCCTCACAGTGAGAACTTGACCATAGAAAAAAATATTTCAAGCTGGTTCTAGAGCTTTATAGAAGCTTCCCAGTTTCTGTTACTTGTCTAAACTCCAACTCCTGTGTTTTTTCTCTCAGTACAGTATTGTGCTCACAAGCCAGTGTTTTAAGCATATGAATTCATTTTACAGTTTTTAACTATTAACACTGAATGGGATATGACAAAAAATCAAGCTAAGAGTGGCACTGTAAATAATGCAAGACCTCTAAATTTAGAAGCTAGCCCTTACTACCCTTTAAGGCATGCATAATGCTGGGCTTTTGAAAGGTAAGGAAAAGCGCAAAGTATCCCTCATATTTAATTTCTTCAGAAACAGGTCTTATTTGTACTCAATTTCACAAGAAAGGCTGCACTTGTCCAAACCAGAAGTCATTACAAAATGACCCTTCTGAGGAGATTCTTCATGCTTTGTCCTCTCTTTATTATGACTTCAATGTCTTTAGTCAAACTAAATCTGGAGGAACCTCTTAAAAAAACCCAAAACACTGTTTTGTAGATTTATCCTACATATCCACCCTGAAAACTGCAAACCAAAATATTTCTCTCTCATTCACTTTTTGTTTGTTTTTTAACATTTAACAGCTGAAAATGTAGAAAAAGGCTAAATTCATGACTAGGAAGAGCCTATAACCCCTAGCCATAGAACAAAATATGTCTCATGAAATACTGTTGTATGCTGGAGAACATCGCAATGGACAGGAATCAGAATAGCTATGAATTCTGTGATATTACAGAAAGAATCCCTAGCTGGAGAATTTGATTGAAATAATTTCAGTAATGAGGTAGACCACAACATTCAAGAAACTCTGTAAAAACACTAATTGAAATGTATCTTGTTCGTAAAATGAGGCAAAGAGGGGAATTTCTATATAAAGCTTTTCAGTGAATTTCTACTGTCTTTAAAAGTCATTACATTTGCATGATAAGCTACTTTGGCTCTGCAGTCTAGTCTACTTCAATTGAACTTGCCATAGCAAATCTCCTTTTGTTTACTGAATGACATATTCCACTGAATAACTAAATCCATTTTGAAATAGAAAAGGTGAAGCGCTGCTAGTAAAGTCACTCTAGCATTTATCAGAAACATTGTTATATTTTTATTAGTAGTACCTAAATACTGTGAAGATCATTATTTCTTTATAATGCAGACTGTATTGCATTATATTTCTCAATGTTTATTACACAGCATTACAATATATTTCCTCCATATCAAATCAAAATTTTGCACACAATCAGTGCAAGCTGAAAGATGCAGTTTCATTCAACTGTAGATTTGCTCTGTATCTGATTAATTCTCCTCTTATAATTAAGTTGTCATAGCAATGCATTTCTAATAGTACTGATTCATATGCCAGCAATATTCTGGAGACAGTGCCTTTGGTATTTTTTTAGTACTCACCTATGATAAATTACAATGTTAGCAAATATAAAAGTAGTGGTCAACTTTCTCAAGCAGAAGAACACATGGTCAGACTTAAAACAGGCCAAAGCATCATCTGACATACACCACAGAAAGCAACACAAAATTTTGGGTGGTACAGTTCAAGCAAGTAAAGGCAGATCCTAAATCTGTTTTATTTTCAATATAAATGCTTAATGATTAAGAAAATTACTTAATACTTTTAAAAAGCTAGGTAACTACACCTTACGAGGAAGAAAAAAAAAAGTAGTGTTTTTTTTTCTAAAGCTGTAGGTTTTATATATTGGTATTTCTACGGTATACCAGGCAGCTGTGGAGGAAAAGTATTGATAATGGAAAATCATTGTGCTTTTTGGACAGTTTTAGCATGTCTTCCTCTCTGTATTATTAGCAGATAAATTAAATTACAAATATTTCTAAGGGTTCAAAATAACAGGAAATCATCCTTTAAGGACTAGGACTATATGTCTTGGCACTTATAGCAAGTTGGACTCAATGACCCTTGTGGGTCCCTTCCAACTCCACTTATTCTGTGCTTCTGTGATTCTGTGAGGTATCAGCATGCACAAGTCTGTGAGAGCAAAGGAAAATTGCCTGATATTTCACTCATTTTTTAAAATTCAGAATGGGAAGAATCATACGCATTATTTCCTAGCATCCGGTAAAATGTGAGTCAAAGTGACATGAAGAAAAAATGGTGTTAGCTTATTTCTGTGGCTGAGAAAGAGGGGGAAAATAGAAAAAAAGAGATTATTTTCCTCATGGCTCTCTAGAAAGCACAAGGTTGAAATTCTGAAGATTTGTTTGAGAAGATCATTGCATAGCACACATCCTCTAAATGCTCCTTCAAAGGACTGATGAAGGGGAAATACATTGTGAATGCAATAACTGACCTAACTAATATAACTTAATGAAGATGTGTATTGATTTGGTTATGAGGAACTCTTAGCCTCTAGATATATAAATGCAAAATGGTAATTGTTCACTCTGAAGTTTCTGACCTTCCCTGAATGATGTGAGAAACATGCCTGCTTAAGTCAGACTAGAATCTTGCAAGCAAGAGAAAGCTGTGCAACTGCCAAAAATTTAACATACACTACATTTACCTGTTTCATATACATAACCTAAGAGTCAAAAATTAAACCAAAAAAGGGGGTTTGGACTGAAGCACAGTAGAAATCTAGCAGTGGCAAAGATGAAGTTACTAAGGGAACTGTGGGGTGATGGAGTTAAAAAGGGACCAAATAGCTAAGCAGAATTTTGCTTCCATCTCAATTCTTGGTATATGCATTTTTCCTGAGGATCAAAGCTAATCCTACACTTTGAGTGTCTAGAAAAAATAGTGAAATACACAAGCTGTAGCTGACATGCAAACTGAGACTTCTCAGAAAATAAATATAGTAAGAAATCTGATGATATATGCATTAATAAGTACATATACACAATATATGTACCACTACCTTATACTTTAATCAATAGATACATAAATCATATTTTCCTTAAGGGTTGCAAGCTTTCTCTTCTAAGCTGTTGTTGCTTTGTACTTCAAAAAGTGCATGTTTGAAATTAATAGAAATTACATGTTTAATTAAGTTGCAGTTGGACAATTGGGTTCTTCTTAGAAGGGCCAATTACCAGAGAAGTGTAGAAGCTGAACATGGCTCAGGGTTTTCATCCCACACTGTCATGGATTCTTCTACTGAGCCTCAGGTCTAGTGGGAAGCAGAGCTGCTCAGTGCTTGCTCTGCTACTAATCTGCAGGTAGAATGTTTTTACAGAATTCCAAAGTAGCTGTAGTTAACCTAGTTAACTATGGAACACAGATTGAGAACAACACAAATATTTTCTGGTCTAAAAGATCATTTACAGTACACAAGAAGAGAAGACTGTTCCTTGGTGACATTTTTTTCCCGAGTTTTCATATTTTTTTTGATAAGGAATATCTCCTCAAGACTCCCCTTAAGATTATTAAGTATCTTCTTCTGACAGGCCACTGGGAATTAAGTGCTATTCACCTGACTACAGTCATTGGCAAGGTGCAATTAAAAGAAGAGAGATTCTATGGTCATTTCTGGGTACTGGAAAAGGCATGTGTTCCTGGAGGAATTCTGTGTTTATTTAGGTCATAAAGCATGCTAGACATGGAACAAATGTAGAGTTGGGAATGGTGATCAGTCTACACCCAAACCCTGAAGACTTACAGCCTTGTAACTGATGATCATAGCATGCTGAGGTTAACTGAAAGTTGAACCATTTTTCAGCTTTCTAGTCTGTTTTAATGAACGTGACCTCATTCACTTTCTTGGACGTATTCCTAAATTAAGGTATGAACTGTCACTATAGGATACTTCTAATTTAGTTCTTTGCTGCTAGACAAAGGCTCTGAATATTTTTGAATTAAATGTTTGAAACGATTGTTTCTCCAGGAAAAACAAACAAACAAACAAAACAAAACAAAACAAAGAAAAAACCAACCAAACAAAAAAAAAACCACCCCAAAAAAACCCACCAAAAAAAAACCCTAACGAAACCAAAACCATTGTGTTTTATATTTGCTTTCCTTGTGATCATTTTCACACACTAAAATATCTCTCAGTAGTAGCAGAAATAGTGACTGTGGATGGACTCAGATAAGATGCAGAGTGAGCTGTCGTGGGGGGTTAGAAGACTATAATACTCTAACTAAAAATAAAATGCACTATGAAATTACTGGTTGCATCATACAGAGCTGTTGACGTATCAGAAGGAAAACCAACCATACTTGTTTTTCCACATGAGCACCCACAGCAAAGGAGATAGCATCGGGTACCTGCAGCTGCAATGCAAGCATCTTTGTCTCTGTACATCAATAGCACATGGTGGAGAGAAAAACCGGGGTGAATTTTTAACTGACTTCAACAAATATATTCACAAATATGATAGCACTGTCTACATGCAAAAGGCATTTTTGAAAACCTGAGATTGGACAAGTAAGAAATAAGGTGTGAAGCCCTCTCAGAGGACTGGTGCATAAGACGATAGAGAGAAATACCTGGCTATTGCCTACTCTCACTACAATGTAAACTGACAAGGCAGAATATCAAAAACCCTTTGTGCTTGTTTGGAATAGAGCTAATTTTCTTCACAGTAGCTAGTATGGGACTATGTTTCAGATTTATGCTGAAAACAGTGTTGATAACATAGGGATGTTTTATTCATTACTGAGCAGCCAGGGCTCTTCTGCCTCTCACCTCACCCCACCCCACCAGTGAGGCTGGGGGGGCACAAGGAGCACTTGGAGGGAGCATTGCTGGGACAGCTGACCCCAACTGACCCAAGGCACATCCTAGACCAAATGGCATCATGCTCAGCATAGAAACCCGCGGAAACAAGAAGGAAGGGGGGATATTCAGAGTGATGACATTTGTTTTCCCAAGCCACCACGACATGTGATGGAGCCCAGGTTTCCTGCAGATGGCTGAACACCTGCCTGCTAATGGGAAATAATGAATGAATTCCTTGTTTTGCTTTGCTGACACATGTGGCTTTTGCTTTATCTATTAAACTGTCTTTATCTCAACCCATGAGTCTTCTCACTTTCTCACTTCTACCCTTCCAATTCTCTTCCCCATCCAACCATGTTAGAGTGGCTCTGTCAGGCTGTTTCTATCTGGAATTAAACCACGACAACCTTCTGTACAAAAGCCAGCCCACTGTTATGAAAATGTTATTGCCAGGTTCTGAGTGGGCTTTATCATTTGAATGCCTTGGAGAAGGGAGGAATCCCATTCTACATTGCTGTTGCTCATCAAGTAAATACAATAGCCTAGTCCCCCATTGTTGCTCCCATTCATTTCCCATCACATTCCCCTTCAGTGAACAACAAAGATGACCATTTCCTCAGACAAGGGATATATCACCTTGCAAACGTGTATGTTTGAGAAAAAACAGCTTCTCTGCCTGTGCTAAGCTCTGCCTACTTCTCTCATCATGATGCAGAATAATTTCTGCAACACCAGATACAAAATGGTCCTAGATCTGATTGCTCTGTTCTTCCTTATGATTATTTATTAAATGCAACACATAGAGGCACAGTAGTGGTAAATAAATATGATATGTAGTATTTTCCCTTTTCCTAGTTTGAAGTCCAAGACAGGTAGAGAGTCAACCTACAGACAACCAACACAAAGTTTCCAAGTACTTGAAGTTTGTATACTATTAAACAAGTCCTTTCCCAAAACACTGAAATAAAAAAAAAAACCTTCTAAGGCAACCCTTGTCTTGGATCATCTTTTTGAAGCTGTAACACAAGTCATCACTTTCAACGTCAACTGAGATGGGGCAAATGTGTGTTTAACTTCATTCAGCACAGAGATTTTTATAGAAAGGGAAATATGCTTTGGTTAATGTGGAAGGTGCTACCAGAAACAGCGAGCTGTTAGTTAAAAAAGAGCAAATCAGTGAGAAATGCTTTTTTCCTTGGCCTACAAAGTAGAACTATGTCATTCATAAAAAGCATGAAAAGGGACTCTATAATACTATATTCATTTATTGGATAATTATGACTTTGACTCAGTGATTCTTCTATGTTTTGCTATCTGTATAATAAAAAAGGCCAGGCTGACATCATACTTGCGCTGTTATTCAGCAAACCATCCTACAACCTGTGCATTTTTAGGAGAATATAAGAGTCAGCCTTGACTACTTCATTCTGTTGCACAGACTCTCTCTCAGGAAGGTTTAAAAAAAGGACATTTTCAGATACCATAGATCTCAGAATTGCATTGATATTTAACATTAATGCATAACAACAAAATAATGTCAAACAGTGAAATGGTGAATAGGCATGTAATAGCAAAGAGAAAAGTGAAAGATAAGGAAAAAGGCTAGATATTTTAAACAATTTTTTGTTACTATAGCCCAAGGCTTCCTCCTGATTCTTTTCAAGCTGCAATAAAAATTATATTAAATATTTAAAATGTGAACAGGCAAGTTTACTTACTGTTTCCTGGATGCCAGCGCACTGCATTTAAATATGCATTGCAGTAATGGAAGAGAAATTCATGCTTAGATCGAGTAACTTTTCCTTGAAGTAAAGGTAGCAGATCATGTCCATCAATAATCCTGAGTAAGAAAGCATTTCAAAATCAGAAAAACAACTCAAACCTCACTTTCCTGAGAAGATATTACAAGTCTACACATCTGTGGCTTAAAAAACCCCAAATCTGAATGGCCACCTCCAATTGGCCAATTCAGAGAAAAATCTTCAGGTGCTCTTCCCTTTGATTTTTACATTACCTAAGGAAACAATTTTATATTTTGCCATTGAATAGCTGTTCCCTCAACTCTTCTTTTTTTTTTTTTCTTTAAATGAGAAAATGAACACACGTAAGTGAATAAATTGCTACAACACAGTCCTTCACATATACCTGTTTGAATTTTTGGCAGTAGTCTGGCTGAAGTATCCTAAAACTAGAAAAATGCTCTTCGCACCCCCAGAAGTAATGATAATATTTCTGTCCAGCATATTATGTATGCCAGAATTTAAGACAGAAGTGGTCATTTCAAATTTGAAAATTAACTGTTTAAATATGCATTTATCAACTACATACACACACATACACATAAATATGTATAAATTCTCTAAATGCTGCTGGACAATTTTGATCATGCTTTGAAGGAGTCAGTCAATTTACATAAAAATTGAGTTATAAAATAAGCAAGGCTTTTAACTGTTTCTCTAAATTAAACCTTTGAATTGCTAACATCGGCTGGCAGGGGAGAAATCACAATCTGCATTTTTGACCTGGTATGGATTACAAATTTTACAATAAGTTTCATAGGAAATTACTTTTTGCTGATATACAGATCAGCGAGTAATTCTTTCTTCAGCATTTTGAGCAACATCCCATAAAAAATCTTGAAACTTATAAAAAGTTTTAAGCAGTCTATGTTAATTTTCATTACCATTACATAAAACATTTTTTACTTTAGTGTAACTACTACAAGACAGGTACCACTTTTTAAGTCGCATGTGCTCATTAAATTCTTGTCAGCAACGATATGCAACAAAGCCATTCAGAGTAGCACTTTTCTGAAAGGATGGGTAGGAAAACTTCCTGGAGTTTCAAAAGCTACCTTGTCTGATAGCTGCCTTCTGGGTGAATCCCTATCTGTGGGGGTCTGTTGAAACAGAGCCTTTCCACACTTTCAGTTTTTCATTGCCTGAGCAACAGACTCATGTCTTGCAAGCCTGCTTATTAACTGATGCATATCTATTGAACACTTTCTATTCTAGATCATATTGATGGGGAAAAAGGCATCTCCAGAAAAATGTCTCCAGTACTCTATCATTCCTACAGCTGCTGGATTCAGAGGAATATACGAGACATTTCTTTCTGATGACTAATTTCTCTTCTTCAACTAGGACCATCTCTTCCATTCCTTTTTAAACTGCTCCTTTACAGTGACAGAATACTAATTATATTAATTTTCCTTATTTCTCAGGAAGATTCAGTGGATCTATAAGAATTCAGTTGCTGGATCAAAAATACTTCCAGCTAGTCCATGACCTAAGATGAAGCAGTACTTGTGGCATCAGTCGACACAGAAGAATCACAGTGGAGCAACCTGCAAGTGAAAGTTATGCAAGTATATTTGGATTTCTATAAGAGAGATCAAAGAAAACATCAGTACTTAGTATTCACTCAAGCAATATGAAAACAAAATGCATAAGATCTGCCACGTTAAGAACAATCAGAATTTCTGAGGTTTGACAGAATTACTGCTTGTAGAGCATCTCTCAGGACCAACCTGACTAATTTTTCATGTCTTAGACTTGTCCTGCCCTGCCCTTTCCTTCAAACACTCCATGAATAATCATTAGCAGAGTGACTCTGCTCACCACTAGGCTTCCCCATGTGGATTCTTGATGCTTTATGCTCAAAAGCTGTTTGTGAGTCATACATTTGTTCAAAGCACATGTGTACCAACAGGTTTCTCCACCTACTGGATTTGGATAGCAACAGCATTTACACAGAGGCACCTTGCCACTGAGACTCTATCTCACAAACAAGACAAAGACTGGGGATGCAGCGGTGTCAGGAAAGCATCTTCTGAATTGCGGAAGTCCAGTGGCTTTTCTTATCAGCCTGCAAAACTCTGTATGGGATTATTTTCACTAACTTGGGACAGACAAAAAAAAACCAAACCAAACCAAACCAAAAATCCCCAAACAAAACCATGACAAAAGCCTAGCTGACATTTTGATGTGTTTTGTTATATTAAGCAGGTCAAGGATGAGATCATGAAGTTTAAAGTAATTTACTCTTATAGTTTCTTTTTCCAACACATTCACTCATGCAGAACAGAACATTTTCTGATACATTCATTTTTGCTTTTAGTAAGTAATTCCAAGTTTGATTTGACAGTACGTTGCTCTGATGGTATTCTATTATCTTTTTGGTGTTTGGTGCTTGTTCTGCCAGTTAAGCTGTATTTACATACAATGTTTCTGTAAAATACTATCAGTGTGTCAATATGAAAAGAGACAACATAATACTGCAAGTATAAAACCTAGTTTCTTATTTACATTCTCACCTCTATCTTAATAGATATCACCAGAATGTACAAAACACTCATGACACTTTCTCTAAAACAGAGATGACTAGAGACAATACCTGTCAGAGGGTAACTGTGCATCTGCAAGTTTGGCTATGGTAGGAAATATATCCATGTTACTCGTTGGCTCATCAATATAGGCACCAGCCTGTACCACTCCAGGCCAACGGAGAAGACCTGGCACACGAATACCTCCTTCCCAGTTCGTTGATTTTCCACCTGAAAAATTAGTTTTGTGTGCTGAGAAATCAATTTCTTCTTAGATAATGCCACCCCTTAAGATTCAATTTCCAAATACTAGTTAGAATCTTTATATTAGATGTATCAACCTTGTTCTTAATTTTCTAGATTTTCTACCTACTGCAATACTTTCTCACAGTAAATTTACTAATATGTATTATGCAGAGCTTATGAGATGCATTTAAATTACACAAAAAATAAGTAGTTATAGGAGATTAAAAAGCACTTCACTGGAATATTCACATAGAAATTGGTCTAGATAGCGTGCCCCATAGCCATGTGACCCTATAAACAAAAAACAGGAATCAAAAAAAATTGAGTTATACCTAGATGTCTGAGGTATGAACCCAGAGTATGCACATGGTATTTTATTAAAAATGGTGCTTAATGACTTTATATAGAAGAAAGTACTAATTAAAGTATAATACTGAATTCTCCAATTCAATGCATTAGAAAGAAATTCCCTTCAGTGATGATAACTTCTGGGATGCTCTGAAGAACCTTTTTCATCAAATGCAAACATTAAACAGTTGCATCAAATGCACTATCAGCTGATTGCATTCAACACTGCATTGCAGTCATTTATTGTTTCTACAAAATCCATCACTGCCCAGTCCTCCCAGCACCTTTGCAGCAGGGCAATGGGCTTATTCTATGACAGCATGTTCACCATTACTTAATAAATAATTGACACGACTCTGTAGGGAGAGGCATCACAAATGCTATTACCAAGGTCCTGCACAGTCGTGACTATGTAGAGCACTTCAGACTGACCTTTGAAATTAATATATCACTGGAAAAAGAAACCTGTGTTAAACAGATGGGTTTTTGATGTGGTTAAAGATGGTCAGGGCCACTTACAGAAAAACTGAGATTGTTGTATGCATTTGAAATGTCTGGAAAAAGAGGAATATGTGGGTTGGACTCCTGCCATTAAATGAATCAAATAGCAATTCATGGTTCTGTCGAAACTCCTATTGGCCTATTTTTTCCTGTATCTCCCTTTGTCAAGTAAAAAAAAGAAGAAAAGAAAAAATATTACAACAAAGTACTTCAACAGTTCTGTTTCCTCAGCATCTTAAACATCCAAAACACTTCATAGATGTCAATACCTTTGGTATTGACCCCAGGCCTTGTTATACACACTGTCTATTTTACTGACTCCTTGATTACCTTTTCCATTTCAGCAAAGGGCGTTAAGAGTCCACCTGGTTTTCTACAGGTTTTTCACTGTTCATAAAGATAAGTAGTAACTTCAAGACAGACAACTCTTCTGTGTATAAATTTACCTTTTTCTTTTCTTATGACTGAAAGACCATTAGCTCATGATTCTTTGTTATATCAGATTTTTGCTTAATTTTTTCATGGGCTTTATCAGAATTCATAATATTGAAAAGCCAAGGACACATCTACATTGGAAAACTTAGACTTTCTAATATTCAACCTTATGTCAAGTGACAATATTTGCTTAAGTTTTTTTTGCAAAACAGTGCGAAGATCAGATCTCAACAGGACTGTCTGTCTTCTAGAACACTCTTAAAAGTATACTTTCATCACTGAGTTAAATGTAATTCCATTCTCATGATGAGGTATGTGACTACCTATTCTAAAACTCAAAAATGACATGTGTGTACTATTTTTGTTTACATTATTGTAAAGTATTATTTTCAAAACACAAGTCTAAAGAAAATGTAGTGTTATTATACTTTATAGTCATATATATTTATAGTCATAAAGTGTTATTTGGTGAGACATAGAACACCTTTCACCTAGCAGAAGGAAGTGTTCACCCAAAAGTATGCTGATTAATTGTTAATGTTGTTGGGTCAAGATCAGTGTAGATGTCAACAGACTGTGAACATCTTCTGTAGAAAAGATGATTCTATCCCTGTACAACAGTCATTAAGTTTTTCAAAGTCTGTTGAGAATTAGGTGTTATGTAGCAGGAAAGATTAATATCCTGACTGAGCTATGGTGCATAGAAAACCCTGTTGAGTGTGAGTTGTTAAATCCAAATGAAAATTCAAGAAAAGCATAAGGCCATAACATTACAGATATCCTCAAATTAACATAGTTTCAGTGAACAGCTATGCCAAGGAGATTATTTAGTTCATGAGCCAGATCCTAATTCTGTGTACACATGACAGCAGCTTTAGGGCTTAACAGTATCCACAGATAGACAACACCAAGAGTTGATCTATACCAGAGGTAGCTTTAGGTATGATGTTCCCTTTATTTCTGTGTGCCTGTCTCAACCTAGTAAGAGTGCTAGCTAGACTGGATGTTTAAATAAAGTCTAGTTATACTGTTGTCTCCTATATAATCTGAAGACAGAGAAATTTCAAGGTAAGTGGTAAATCTGATTCCCACACGTTGCAATTCTTAGAACCTAGATATTGGGTTGCTTTCACAGCTCCTAGGTTCACAGTACAATTTTCTTGAATAATGCAGAAGAGGTCAGGAAAGTTGCACATTACCCAAGCACAAAGGAACACTGCACAAACTCTGATGCCCTGCTGTAAGGTAGAAAAAGCAAAATGGATTCCACAGCAGGGCTTTCTCCTCACTTACGTCTATGAAGAAGTGACTGATGTTTTCCTTTCAAAAAGCTAACTGGAGCATAATTTTTTTACATCTCTGGAGACTGGGAATAGCAGGGAATCAGGGCAGGAATTACAGGTCATTTCAGAAGACTGTCTTCTATTATCTATGCTTAAATAGTGTTCATTTTTATTAGACTTGTGTTTAGTGACTAGAGGTGCTTAATACCATTATACGATTACAAATCCCTGGACATTTATCATCTTTAAAACTCTAGCTGTTATATTTTGTTCAAGATATCTGCATTCTTTTTTTCCTTAAAGAAAAAAATCAAGGTTTTACTACTGTTACTTGAAACATGTAGCAAACATCTAAATGGCTAATAAAACAAAATAACAACAAAATGTCATTATTTTGAAACAAAATCTCTTGATATTTAAGGATCTGGCTCATTAATTTTGTATTTTGCTCAGACTTGACAACACAGAAACAGAGAAAAACCTGCAACCTAGTAGCCTGTATGCCTTGCAAACTCTAGGCAACTTAGCTTTTTGTTATTTTTGCTCACCTAAATTCTTCTGAAAATATTTTTTAATAAGTGTAAAACACACCAGGCTGTATTTTCCTGCGTAGCTATCTACGCTTTCTCAGTAGTTGCACCTTTCAATGTTATACTGAACAATAGCCTACATTCACCTTTCCTGAAAAATCTGCAGGAGCAGGCAAAATACAGACATAACTCTCTGCAGTCATCCACAACATGATGTCAAATTTCCATTTTAACCTAATTTCAAGTCTTAGCTAAAAGAATATATCTTTTTTTTTTCTCCCTCTGGTTTAAATTGACTGCTATTACCTAACTCTGGCAAGAGAAGTTTTACAAAGGATGATATATAAAGGGGAACTCAGCAGTAAATCACTATTAACATTATGAATCATGAATGATGAAAACTATTTTAAATAACTTTCTTAAATCACATGGATTATAACCATACTACCCTTTCCTTCATATATTCTTCTAAAAACAAAGCTTCTAAACCCAATTTATTCTCTTGAATGATAGAGGAATACCAAGAAATTAATTATTCTACCCATCTGTAGTGGACTTTATGCCACAAATATCAACAACCAAGACTGGTTACTATTGCTTACTTTATAAAATGGTTAAACAAAATTTATTTTCAATGGCAAATTTACTCTTTATTTTACTGATTTTTAACTTGTTTCATGTACTGTTTTTGTTAATTTTTAATCTGAGCTACTCTTGTACAGGTGAATGGAACAGACATGGCTCATTTGGCCGTTTTTCATCTGACCTTTTCTCCCAACCAAATGAAATGCTCTCTGAGGATACTTTTTGTTTCAGTCAAAATAACAAGATGGGTTGATTATTTTAAAATCTGGATTACTTCAGAGAGAATATAAACATACAGTACATTTGAAAAAAAAGGGTCAACTACTGCTTTCTTTCAAGCCAAGAGTGAACTCCAACAAATATCACTAGATACGCCATAGCACGATTCCTGGTGCCAAAGTAATGGTCAGCTTGATTTCTCTGTGGCTTACAGGAAGGAAAAGGTTTACTAATGGCTCCAAGAAACCCTGCTGAACTAACTTATCACTGCAGTATATAAACTTGTATTACAGTAATAAATTTTAAGAAAATATTGGGCAATTGATTCCCCCATTTCTTGTTTTGGTCTCACAGATCTGTAGTAGATTTAAAAAAATAAGGGTCTAAGTCCTTAGGAAACATTAACTATTATTTTTTATGGATATTAACAAAAAAATATGGTAACACCTATTTCTAAGGCACAAAGCACTTAAGCACTTAAAATTGATATTGTTCAAACAGTTTGGCTTCATCAGTGTTTGGCTCAACTTCCATTACTTCCATTAACAGCAGAACTCATGCCCCACTCTAGCAGCAGGACAGTAGCCAAGTGTCTGTGTTGTGCTAAGTGCTTCGTAAGTACAAAGAGTGTTTCTAATGCAGGTCTGAGGTACAGGCAAAATGTACATATCCAAAAGACAGTAAGAGATGTAAGGAGATGCAACAGAAAATCCTGTATGCAACGAAGTGGGATAGATGCCAACAAGTGATAGTGAGGGAGGACTTCTACTGTCTGCATATGTACCAGTGGAATACTATAGTGAGAAGAAGTGTAGAGAAAAGTTTTTATTGCCTTCATAGTTTACTGCTATAAATTACATATATATATATATACATATATATATACATATATATATATATATAAAAATTAGCACACTGAAGCTAATTCAAGAAATCACTCTCTAAGAAACTAAATAAAAATTACCACAAAATATTCAGATGCAATATGTCAAGGTACCAAAGAAGAATATAATGGTTTCCTTTAAATCAGTCATCTTATACTGGTTGTTAATATAGGAGAAATTCTATTCATTAATTTATTCTACTCATCTTATTTGAAAGTAGAAATCCAAAGTATTTGGAAAAACTAACCTTATTTCTGCTCCTAAAGGAAAGCTATGGTGACTAGCTCAAATGGACATGCTTCAATGAGGCAGATAGTGAAAAACACCTAAAAAGAAGTCAGTGCAGGCATCCTGGAAATCATATACACAAGCAATACCTTAATATTTCATACTTTCAACAGACAAATATTACAGATCTGAAAAAAAAAAAAAGCTGAAAAATTACACAGAAAGTTTTAAGAAGATACTTTAGTTACACCTAATAATTCCCATATTTCAATATGAAATTGTTAATATTACTGTATTTATTAAATTGTTAATATTTAAATTTAATTAAAATATTAATAATATCTTGTACAATTCCCAGGAGTACTTCATGAGTTCAGGCAAGAAGGCCTTCAGTGGTTGGGAAGAAATTCTTATTAAAATAGCTACTATTTTTTGTTTTAGAAGCTGTACCTAGATTTAAACCTGTTAAGGATCTTTGACAAAAACCTTCATGGAAAGCTACTGGAACATTTATCATGGATTAGGAGACAAAGGGTTGTCATGAATCACAATCTGACTAACAGTCAGGTGAGCCCACAGTCAGGTTGATGTGTTAAGCAACAAACAGCCTGTCACCCTTTGCAAAAATACCCCAAACCAATATTAAGGTACCTTGATGCTACTTTGATGTGTTAAGCCCCTTATTAAGTTAGTATATTCACCCCAGTCTTGAAGTAATTCACAGAGGAAAAAAACCAAGAAATTAGGGACAAGTGAAAACTCATCAGTTAAAATTTGAAAGAGAGATGGAAGAGACAATTATCTTCTGAATTTTTTCTGTGCAAAGAGGCAATGCAAAAGTATATAAAACAAATCTAAGCTGGGGAAGATACAAAAACTTTTCCCTCTTTTATCCTGTATCAGTTAAGAAATGTTATTAAACTTCAAGATGTTCCATGAAATTTGCAACTGTCCCATTTCAAAATAGTAAATGAAAGCACTGTGTTCTCATGGACAAGTGGTAGAGGCTATGCTCAGACTTCAGAAAGTCTCAAAGTGGAAATCCATCTTAATATGATAAAATTTATATAATTAATGTTAAGAATCTTTGTAGAATCTAAATTATCAGGATTCACATCTTAAGCCAAGGTCATACTATCTAGGATTACGAGGAGGTCTTAGGCATTTTATCTACTACACAGATTCTGATCCTGATAACCATCAGAAAAAGGCCACTGGAATGAGATTTTGATTCATCACTTCAGTATTACTATATAATGTCTTCTGAAAAGGGATACTGCAGAGATAAACCAGACTGTGTCTGACAGTAACTGGTTAAACACTATGTTAGCTGTGGTTTCTAATTTCAAGGGCTATCCAAATTTATGGTGAACTGTTCTGTAGTTAGAATCCAAAGTAATAAAACCTTCAAATAGAAATTTCCATCAAGTCTTGCAGCACTAGCTTAACTCTCCAAACCCTTCCTAAATTTTATTATTGGTGCTTATTTGGCTAGGTATCAAGAGAAATTAGTGAGTTAGAATTGTGGAGATCGGTTGAGAGCTTTTGATTTTAGGGCAGAATGAATTATTGCTGAGTATACTGCTCCAGCTCTGACGGTTAAGTGGCTTGATTCATATTTGCATTCATACAGCACTCATAAAGATAAGTAGTGGAGATTGACTAGTAGAGACAGGGAGGGAGAAAGGATGTATATGTCTCCCAGTTTTTTAAACTACACACCAGAGGAAGCAAATCCCTAGTGTGGGCACACATGAGCACAAGCAGCACAAAGATTGTCCTTTTGCTTTTTTAAGCATATTGCTATACCAGTGCCTGAGTCTCGGGGCTCCACAGGTCTGCTTCTCATTAACCCTGCCAGAGATGTACAGACACTTTTCATCACACGACTTTCAATATGAATAAATTCCTATGTATGAAAATTGTTAGTTATGCAATTAATTGACCATTTCCACTTCAGTCCTTTTGAAAATGATGCATAATATACCTGTTAAATTAAGGACTGATTTGGAGATGGAAGGAGTAGAAGATAAAGCAGAATTCATTGTATTTTAAAATGCTAAAAGTATATTCAACTAATTGCATGGGTCTTTTAATTTCTTTTTATTTTATTAAGAATGTCTCTCATCAAATAATAATTTTGTTTCCTAAATTGTGATTATTTTCTGACCCATTTGCAAGCACAGCACAGGCATTAACTGCAAACCACAAAATTTTTACTTTTTTTTTTAAAAGAAGTCCCATTACTACCCAACTAAACCTATCGATCAGACTTTTGTATTAATCTAGGTAAGATCTATTTCAAGTTTTTCTCCCCACTATAGGTATGAGTACAAAATTTTGCAAGGCTTGAGAGAAGACTCCATTTAATCAAAGTTCCTCAAGAAGACGTATTCCCAAGTGTATTTTTTCTTCCTTATCATTTACCCTGTACCTTATGTCTGGCACTCTAGAAGGCAAATATTTTTTAGAGCTTCTAAAACACCTCAGGCTGTGCCTACAGCTACAGATATGTAACCATATGGTTCCTTAATTACTTAAATCACTATGCAAGGCCTATGTGCTAACGTTCAAGATACATTTCACTCTGGTGTTAGCCCAAGGGGACCCATCTGATAGACAAACTCCATGACTTTGGCATTCCTTGTTTTCTTGTGCAGCATTTCCTTTGCAGCTCTCTTAAAATATAAGGGTCATTTCTCAGGCAGATACCTACTGACTAAAAACTGTGGGGTCCTCTTGCTTGAACACCTCACTGTATTGTTATTGATTACTCTATATGCCAATTTTTTTTCCTTTTTTCAAATGATATAAATCTGGCAAGAGTGGAAGGTTGTGTTACCATCCAAAAGGACCTTGACAGGGTTGGAGAAATGGGCCAAAAGGAACCCCATTAAGTTCAGCAAAGGAAATAGCAAGTCCTGCATCTTCACAGCAGTAACCTCTTGCAAAGCGAAGGCTGGGGGGTAACTGGCTGGAAAGCAGCTCTGCACAGAGGGACTGGAGGGTTCTAATGAGCAACCTGCTGAACATGAGCCAGCAATGTGCCCTTCTGGCAAGGAAGGACATCATTCTGGGCTGCATTAGGAAGAATGCTTCTGGCAAGTCTTGTTCTCTGCTCAGCACTGGTGAGACATACCTGGAGCACTGGGTTCAAGTGCAGAACTCCCCAATACAAGGGACATGGACATAAGCAGACTGAGTTCAAAGGAAGGTGATGAATGATTAAGTAGCTGGAGCATTCAATATATGAGGGGAGGCTGAGAGAGATGTTTATCCTAGAAAGAAAATGCTTAGTGGGATCTTACCCATCTGTAGGGATACATGGATTTACCTGAGTAAAGAGGACAGAGCCAGACTCTTCAGTGGGGGACCACTGACAGGACATGAGGCAACAGCCACGAACTAAACCACAGAAAACTCCATTTAAACATAAGAAAAAGTTTTTTTATGGTGAGTGTGATCAAACACTAGAGAAAGTTGCCCAAGGAGGCTATGAAGTTTCCATCTGGAATTTTCATAACTTGACTGGATACAATCCTGAGCAAGGTGCTTTAGCTGATCCTGCTCTGCAGGGGCTGGGACTGCAGACCTTGGGAGATGCCTTCCAGGCTCAACTGGATTTGTTGTTGATTTTGAGATTTTGTAGTTCTGTGATACTATATATAAAAAAAAGGGGAAAAAAAATTCAGACCTAAGGACAATTTACTTAGTTCTCTCTACAACTAGAAGCTTCAAGTTGGGTGAATGACTTTCTAAAAATTGCTGGGTTTCTTTGATCTTGACCCCTGAAATATGAGTGGAAAACAGCACAGCCTCTACCTAGTGAAAGAATGAAAATAAATTAATCTCTCGTGAAGAGGCAAGAAGACTCATTGAATTTCATTAAAAAGAATAAAAACAAACATTTTTACTTTATTTCAATTAGATTGAAGCTTTTGACCTTGGCCACATAGCACATTAACAGTTTTGGCGCAAACCCAAGCAGATGCTTTCTTCTTGCATTTTTCAAGAACAATCAGAGAATATTCACCTTTATATATACCATTGTATCCTCCATGGACTTCTCCAGCACTGGAAATTTCTTCAACATGAGCTCCTTGGTCAGATGTAAAGTACACAAGAGTATTTTCACTCAGATTATGTTCCTCCAGAACATCCAGAACTTGCCCTAGGTCAAAAAAAAAAAAAAAAGACAGCTTTGAGGTCTTTGAATGACTTTTTTATTAGCCTTGGCACATATAAATATTTGTGTCCTTATGCCTTTTTGAGACCACTTCTCACATTAACTCTCTTACACACAGCAATTGGCACATGCAGCACACAGCAGGGCACAACCACACCGGGCTTGTAGCAGCCGGGACCTTGACTCAGTTGCTGCAGGGTTTCTTGAAGTACAGAATGAGAGGATTTGTGCACATCAGAGAAAAGGGCTAATCCACAGAGAGCAAGTGACCTTTGGAAGCAGCTGCTCTCAATCAAGTAAACCCCTTAGCAAGAAGATTCAAGCCACTGAGGATATCTGAAAGAGTCTCAGCATGCAGAGTAGATCTCACAGTTTGGGGGTAAAGCCTTGATGCCTAGCAACCTAGAGAGGCACCATGGCAAAAATCTCAGTATGAGTGTTAGAGTAAGATTAAAAAAAAAAAAAAGTAAGAAAATGTATGTAACACCTTTGGAGTATGTGTGGTTTCATTATCAAACCTAATAATTAGTCCTTAATAGCTCATCATATAGAAAAACATCAACTAAAATCAAAATGTGTAACGTAATAAACACACCCATGTGCACACATTTAAAAGAATATCATAACATACCCACAGAGATATGTTTCGTACCTCTAAGACACCATGCGCTCATGTTTCATTTTCACAAAAGACTCCTCACACTACTTTAGCACTGTGGAGGGCCTTGCAGTTACATAAATTACACTGAAACCTATTTAGACTGAATTCTTTAAAGTGCGTTTCTGTATGAATGAGAGTGAAGCTGCTCTTTGTAACTTGTTCCAGTGAATTTTATACTGATTAGGAATCTAAAATTACTGGTCCTGGAAAATGACCAAAGCTTAAGAATATAATTCTTCACATCAGCCTGACAATGAAACTGTCCTTTAGGGATCTTAGAACATATAAAGATAATTCTGTCTTCACAACCATTTTATCTTTATTCTTTTACTTAAGCATCCAAGAATGGTCCAATTTGAATGTTAATTTTGATTTGCTAACCTGTCCACTAAGAATTAATTCATCATCTGATGCCAAATTATTGTGTCAAAGTGGATGAGATAAGAACTTTGAAATACAGAGCTTTCTAAATGGCTTTCGGATCATTGTTTCGGTTGCTATGTTCTTTTTCTGGATAAGGAGTAACTACTTTACCTTATTGCTACTATTTCTAGTTGTCTTTTAATGTTATATCATTCTAAAGCTGCCTTTTTAAAAAGGTTGACTATCTTCATTTTTCAAATGACTGGGTCATCAGCAGTTAAATTTAAGTGATACCTGTTGGTCTTGTTTGTAAACTAGGAGCGAAGAAGAAATGTAAGAGTAGGAGAATTTGTTTATGTAAATTTTGAAGCCTTGTGGGAGTTGAAATTTCCCAACAGAGCTGAAAAAATCTGTTACAAAGGCTGACATTTCAAAATTGGTGAGTTGAGGGAAAATCATGCAGATCCATCTGACAAGCCATGCGCCTGCTGCATAAGGTGGACCTAGTGCCAGAAAAGAAAGAGGCAATTTCCCACTGGCTTCTTAAATTGTTTGGAGAATGTACTTGCTAAGTGATTACAATATCTCTTGGAAATGTATCAGTGGTGATAAAAAAGTGGAGTATAAAGATAAATTAGGACATTACGTATAGGTATTCAGCCACATGACCTCCACAGTTCCTTCCCAACCTATATCAAGCTATGATTTTATGATACTATGACAATAATAATTAATGGTATTGTGCAAAGAAATATATGTGCAGTGACATGCACAACAGTATTTTTTTACATACACCATTTTCTGTGATGAAATTGAACTTTCAAATTCATCCTGTATATAAAACAAAATGAAAATAAAATGAGAGTTGCACGCAGTGTATCACATTAAATGATCTCTGGTGATCAAAGGTATTGGCAACCATTCAACAACTGACATTTAAATTTCTCAACTAATTTGAGAAAATATGAGATGCAATGAAAAGTATCTTGCTATTACAGATAATTAAACTTAAAATTAAAAATTCATATTAAAATTAAAGTTATTATCGTGACTTTTCTTTGTAACAAGGTTGAGTAACTTGATTTGTCTTGAAAAAAAAAAATTCTGACACTCAAATGCTTCCCATTTTAGAAAAAAACACCCAAATAAAATGCACAGAAATACTCATCCAAAACTTGTTAAACTCAATGGTAAAACTTCCATTTCCTTCAAAAGGATTTTTAAACACAAAGAGGATTGGCTACATTAGGTTTAATTAATGAATGCTAAAATGAAAATTTATCTCAGCAGCAACATTTTTCAGTACAGATGGACTAATAGTGGTAATTCAAAAAACGTTATTGTCAGAGTATAGCAGTCACAATACGCTCACAAGCAAACCTTCCATTTCTATTTTGATCTTGAACACTGGCACCTACTAGAATGAAAACTGTAGATAAACAGCAAAGTGTGTGCTACCAGGAGATAAGCTACATTTAAGTGCATTTGAATGATGTGACTACCATCAACACAAGAAACACATTCACTTACCAGTATTTCTAAATGGTAACCAGTGCAGAAAAATGCAAAGAATGTATTGTGGATGTCTATGAACAGTTATCTTCTTTGTTCAATATTATACAAATTTTGAAAGCAAATACTATCATGAAGACAAAACACATCTTTTACTCTTTTCTTATATATATATATAAAAAAAAAAAAAACTCCCTCACTCTCACTACTTCTGTATATTTCATAGACTTTAGAATTAAGTTAAAATTGATGTAAAAATATTCCCAGGCAATGGCAGTTATTTTAGCTGCCTGGGAAGAGATGAATCACAGCAGCAAAAAGACCTTTTTTACCTGTTGACTGAAAAAGAGAAGATAGACAAATAACTGAAAACTAAATGTTTTCATATTAGACATCAAGGACAGAAAGATGAATTGTACCCAAAGTGCTAGACGTGCAGCTCCATGAGCAACACACTTTAATGAGTGTGGTGAACAGATAAATGATGTCTGTGAAAGAGAAGATGGTAAAATTGTGTAGCTTCACCCATAAAATATGATTGGAAATATGCCGTATGTCACGTGCTCTTGAATTAGAAGAATGGGTCTCCAGCTGGCTTAGTGCCCCTTGTGAGTTCTATTGCAGGCTTCAGAAAGCAATACAAATTTCAATAGGATTTTTGGATGTAAAGAGTTTATACAGAATATGAAAATGTAGGATGAATAGGTCAAAGCTTCAGGAAAACCACGGTTTTGTTCAAGCAACGATAGCTTACTATCCCCAGGGTAGGAAATTATCAATAAAAATGGAGTTTAGATTAAAAGAGTTTAGATTAAAATACCTCACTTGAAAGCCACGTTCTGAAAAATTAACAGCTCTACTGATCCATGTAGATGGTACCAGTTAATTTTTTTCTGATTTGAACAGAACATATTTGGAAAGAAAGTATTTCTGAATATTAAAATCGATCTAGTTGAAGGAGCTGCATCATTTCTGCAGCTATTTAGCAACTAGAATTTCAGATCAAGCTACTCCCACCATTGCCATTCTAGGAATGTATTCCGCAATGTAGGTGACTAACATTGTAGCAGACAAAGGCGTTAGATCATTGGACATTTTTCTTCCATTTATATTTTTTTAAGATACAAAACAGATTGAGGACTGCATTAAGATGTTACTTGTTTTAATGAGTACATCACTATTCCAAAATTTAAGTGAAGCTTCTTCTGAAATACACTGAGGAGTGCTCCCTATATTCTGCTCTCCATTTGTGCTTCAAGCTGTGTAAAATTATAAGGAATTGTTTCATTCTGAATATGAAAATGCCAATTTCAGTGGAGTGATAGCCATGTGAAAGTGAGAAGAGCAATTGACTTTGTTCTTTGGAAGGAAACACAGTGCCATACCGCTATTCAACTTCTCTAGCACAGCCTGAATGGCAGCTGAACCAGCCTTGCTAATGATGATTGTAATTGCTGAGTTTTGACTCATGTAAAGCTCCTACTGTATGCATCTACATGAAGAGATAGGGTTTATGAAAAATGACTGTTCATTTGTAAACAAGGCACAAACAACAAAAAACAATAATGTGTTTACAAATGTGCTAGTGATTTTGAAAAGTGTTCAAAGGTTTAGTCAAAAAAGCATATGAACAAATGCATTTAACTAAAAAATTAGTTTACCATCGTTTCAAGTCAATCAGAAAGAAATATTATTTGTATTAATTCAAAATAATTTAGAATATTGCTGAAATTGTGAATAAAAAGATAGAGGAAACAGAATACCTCTGTGTAATCTAGGCATTAGGAAAAAAGTCTCTCTTCTTGTGAGGAAAGCTTTAAAGCAGTTTGCCAGATTCAAAGAAAAAGGAGTTTTCTTCAGAAGGAGTTAAGGATCTGTCTCAGGAAAAGACAGTTGACAATAAAGGAAATTCCTGTAAATGTAACACTCTTCCAGCTACAGTAAACTTTCATGTGCTTCTCTTGTATCCAGAAACTTAAGAGCAAGCTTGAGACAATTATTGAACAAAGATTCCAACAGATCAGCCTGGGAAAATAAGCTATCACATCACTGCCTAGAAGAGGCAGTTTGATTGTTGTTGGGGTTTTATTGTTTTTGTTTGCTGTTCAGAATTTGCTACTGCTGCTCATGTTTGGTTTTGAATAGAATCATTAACCAGAATCACAACTTGCAGTCAGCTCCAGGCATTCACCTCTGTGAGTGGCAAGCCTTTGAATAAATGCATAAAATCCTACAAATTAATGCTACATGCATAAGAACTTGGAAACCCAGATTTCTCTCAGAAAATATACTGATGCCATTCAGCTATATACCCATAGGTTTACTACATAGTAAACCTCCTGGGAGTCCCTTTCTGCTATAGCAGTTTAAGGTTTTGCCACAGTTAACCATCTTTTCAGGGCTCAAAGGCTAAGATTTTCACCTTATTATAACTTAATGTTGCATTTTCTGCATAACATCATTCACAAGCTAACAATCATTTCAATCTCTATGTTGATTTTCTGTGATGAAGAAAAGATACTTCACTCTAATGCACGGATCTGGTTACAACATCCACTGACTAAACCCTTTGTATTAGAACAAGCTTATAACTAAGACCAAGACATCCCTATCTTAATTTTAGCTTTTGTACATTTCAGGTTATAAATATGCAAATGTTCCTGTGGTATGCTCAGAGCCATCCAGTTTCCCTTTGATAATATGTAAATCAGTTTGTCTCTGCAGTGGGGAAGTAATTATCACTTTCAGACCTAGTCACTGAGCACAACATTTGAGGTAAAGATGAAAAATAATAAAACCATATACAGCAACACAAGAAGTGGCTGCACATATGGTGAACAGCACATAAACTCTGTGTGCAACTTGTTTAACATTCAGAGCTACAACATTACCACTGTAAAGTGGAAATTCTGGGACAATGCATTAGGATATGCTATGGCACATTATCTAGCCAGTCAACAGAACACATCCACCTAAGAAGACAAGTGATTCTCATAAGGAGGACATCAGCATTTGAACCTTAAATGTGAAAGTGAATACTAGGTAGTGCAACTCTTTGACTGGAACAGAAAATAGATGCATAACTAATCACAAAAGGTATAAGGTTCTTCCTGCAGAAAGAAAGTAGAGTGTACCTTCAGTACAAAGCCTTGAATCAGTACTACTGTGCTACTATTTCTAAAGAAAACACCATGGAAACAATCCATACAATGAAGTCTTCTCCAAAAGTACAACACTGGAGTCTCAAACGTGCTAAGCTCCTGCTATGATAGGTGAGTGGGATTATCAATGTCAACAGGACATTCTGCCAAAAAGTTGCATCTGGTTATGAAAAAACACATCTGTATTAGTGTTTTAATTCATAACAGGAGTGCATATTTACAGTAAATCCAATCATGGACAGTTAACATATTTATGTTTCCATAGCAAAGCCCTCTTGGATTTTGTGACCTGGATTTCTTCCAAAGTCTAAATTCAAGGACTAATTTGGGGAATCCAACTAAGGCACTCATAGTACTGACGGGCATTCAGTGAAGGACCACAGTAGATCTGGTCTGAAGCGGATTTCCTGTCTCTGCTGGTGTGCTGACAGTCTTTTTCCAGCTCAGAAGACAGTTCAGACCTGCCACTGTTGGCAATTTTAAACATGGTAGGATTGATGAACGCTCCACTGAAAGTCTAGTGCAGGCACAATCCAGCTCCACCTGTGCATGCTGTAGATACATTGAGCGTGGGGTTTACATACAGCGTACACAAAGCAAAAAGTATAGATTTTCTTATGCAGCTCACCTATCCTAAGAACTTGGCCCCAAAAATTCTGAATTCTGTTCGAAGTGAAGTAATGTAAGGCAATATCCCCAGATGTAACTACCTACCACTAGAAATGAGAAAAGAAGGTGTTAGGTCCTGATAGTCTGTAGGACATCAAACACTTTTCTGTTAGATTCCCCTAGACTCGAAGTGGGACAAGTAAATCAGCGGAAGTGCTCAGAAAACGACAGTCTTTTAAACAAAAAACAAGGCATCTTTGGTGTGGAGTCAGCTAAGCTATCAGTGTGGACTTGCTTTTTGTTTGGATTTGGATTGCCATGTAGCTGTAAACCTGCAATTCACTTGTGACTGTTTATACAGTTTTATAAGTATAACGTGTCTTTCAGACCCTCAGGATAAATTTTCAGCATAGTGCACAGCAGATTAGGAACCCATACTGCTCAGCAACTTTGAATAAATCAACCAAATTTGACTTATGTATAAGGTTTTTCCTAGAGATAAGTACTGCATCTCTTCTTTTTCTTATCCATACAGGTTCAAATTATTTTTTAAATATGAAAGTTGGAATGATACTTTAGATATGTATAAATACACCAGCATAATAAAGCACAGAGTTAAGATATCTGAAGACCTATAAGTATAGTAGCAATAGAGACAATGCAGGATGGAAAAGTTTCCCATACTACAACACTAATAATGGATTATTACAGGTCAAAAAGTGTAACAAATCAGTGGCTATTTCCTTATTAGTATTTAAATTACCTAATAAATGCATTGCTTGAAATTCACTTTTAGACCTTACATCTGTTGAACATAAGTCTATGTATTTCTAATGTAAATCTTGATTTTTAGCCTGCTTAAAATGCTAAAATATGAGAGATGGTCATGCAATTTTAGGAGGGTCCATTGCATTTGCATTTTGCATGACAGCTGTGATAACTTTTTGGGTAAATTTGCATCTTCATTCTGCACGTATCTAAGATGGTATTTCACACATACAAGTAAGACGCATAATGAAAAAGACATTGTCTCATTTCCCACTTTGAGGTCTCCCACGTTTTCTTCGAAATTTTGAAAGGGGTTTCTCTAGGTGTGACCTTGGCAAACTGTAGTGACAACTGAAGGATACTATTCAATTTTGAATTAGACTGTCTGGTGAAGTTAAGGCTTCAGGTATTTGATCATTCCACTGTATGCCGATTGTGACTGATTGAATAAATGTGGAGGGATAAAAAAACTCTTCTCTATGTCTTCAAAGGTTTAAACATTTATTAATGTCAGACTAAGTTTTAAACTGAATATGCATATGGTCCTAGATCCAAATGCATAACGACAACATTTTGCCAGATTAAAGTATGAAGAATTATGAAGAATTTAAAGCAGGGCAAATAATTTAACCCCCCACATTTTAATCCTCTGCACTTTTCTGAAAACTTTAAAGCATTTGCCAGTTTTTATTTCATTTTTATAAATTTCATTAAGTAAAATTCAAACTGAGTTAAATTGGCTTACATTAGAGTATAAGCATTTACTGTTTTTCAGCAGCCAAATTTTTTCATCTTTGCTGAATTTGGAAGTAGGTTTCAAACACTTGTTCTAAATCAAATACCATAAGGTTAAGAGGAGTTTTATCAAGATTGAGTTATTATTCCTCATGAAATCTCAATAAATTCAATTTCCTGTTTTTCTGATTTTAATTGTGCAAATCTAATCTAACATGGAAGTAGGTGTGCATTAACTCACCCCCAATACACAAGACACCTTTTTTTTTCTCCTTGACAAGAGGATCACCATGCAGACTTGTTAATTCACCTACTTCTCTAACTGCTTTTGGAAACCTCAGTAGCTTTTGTGCCTAAGTGCTACTAGACACTGAAAGCCTACTGTGAAATCACCATCTCCAAAACATGCTACCTGTTAATGAATCTCTGTACAGACACTGTTACTACTAATAAGAAAGCAAAACTGACTGTTAAAATTGTCTCAAGGGACTTTTCCACTAATGATACAGACTCTACTCTGTCTTCTCTAGATGACATTCAGAATTTAGGAAAAAAAAATACAATCAAACACATTGAGAGACACAAATTATGATTTGGTGCTTTTTTCCCTCGGTATACATATGTGTGTTAAATATGACGAATATATGCTGACTTAAATTCCAGAGGATCCTTTCTGAAGGGAAGGCAAATCATTTTTCAGGTCATCCTCATTGATGACAGATTAGTAGCTCAAAAAGATTACTCACTATCTTATGAAATGGCACTTTGATTCCTTAATTCATCTAAGTGCCCTTGAAAAAAACATCCACAGCCTAATCAGAAAGAGTTTTTGTTGAAGTTTCAGAGTAGTATCCAGTAGCACAGCAGATGCCTACGAGGGAAAAAAGGAAAATCTGTCTTTTTCTGTTCTGAAGCCTGGAAAGAGAAATATGTCATTCTTGTTTTAAATTGGTTTGGAAATACTTGAGGACTCTGCTTAGGCCAAGATGTATTTGATGCCCCTAAGACATAGTGGAGCCATGAGATCAGAGGGGGCCATCAGATCATTAGGCTCATTTCTCTGCCTGTTCTCTAATTTTGACTCATATGATAATAAAACAATGAGTATGTTAAATGAGAAATTACTAGTTAATCTGAGTTTTAAAAGGTTTAACACTATGAATGCTATATGTCATTTTGTTTGTAATGAGAAGTTACAAAAATTGACCAATGCATTTTTCCTGTGTGAAGGCAAGGCAGAATTCTGAAAGGGTTCTGTCTTGCATATAATGATCACAGTAAGATGTGGTTTTTAGGATAAATCTGAAGGCTAAATGTGAGATGAGGAAGGATCATTCACATAGAAACACCACAGATCAGATGAAATATTTACATAGATACACAGAACAAATTATTCTAACTGTAATTAGACACTACTTGGGGAAGAAAGGCATTATTGCCAAGGTAAACTTTCCAAAGAACAGATGGCAAATAACCACTTGAAAGCCTCAACCAGCACATTTCTTACTTATGGGAATAGCACTATTCCTATGGATACACAGGCAGGTAGAGGGTTAGTTCCTCCCTATTAATGTATGATTTTATAAACTAATCATTTCTGAACCTGTAAAATCAAATTTAAGAAGTTGTATATAAACAGATGTCTTTGAACAGGAAATGTCTGGAAGCTTCACATTTCACACGAATAGCTCTGTAACACACTGGTGTTTCAGTATCACATGTAGAAAGAAGTAAGTACAATCTAGCAAATAGATTTCTGCTCGAGAAGGCACTGGAAAAGTACAGCTGGCTCTACACAGGAACTGACTCTACTGTTACCAAGATTCAACAAGTAAATATGGTAACAGTAAGACAGAGCATTTGCATACATTTCCTGATAATGTATTTAATATACCAGTGCCTCCTATTCAAAACAATTATTTTCTACTCTTTCACTATGAATTCGTAAAGTTAGTATATAACAAGGGAAGTAATTAAATGTCTCATCAAAAATCAGTTTACATTCTGAGAGGTAAATGTGATATTATTGTCTAGTATTTTTTGCCAAGAAAGTCCTCAGAGCTCTCTTTAACTAGGCTGTCTATTTTTTATAAGCAGCACCTGGGGGTTATTGCACAAGTAGATTGGCAAACTGCAGCAGAATCACACAAAAGTTGGACTGAGAAATTTGGGATATGGAGCTTGACACCCCAGCTCTAAATAGGCAAGAATATTTAGGATATGTCCTGTTGAAAGGTTTTAGGCTTTTTTTTTTTTTTGTAAGGACAACTGCCAGTTTTATGCCTTATTAAAAAAATGCTGGTAAAAAAGCCATCATAGCAGCACTTTGCTCAGAATATCCTGCTAAAATGTTCAAACCTTGTCCTGTAGGATGTGCTGGTTACATTATATCTCACTCTGTCCTGATGTTGGTTTGGAAGAGGCCTATCAAAGATCATCTAGTCTAACTTCTCTGCCACAGGAAGGGACATCTGCCACTAGATCAGGTTACTCAGAATCTGGCCTTGAACACTTCCGGTGATGCAGCATTCACAACTTCTCTGGGCATCTTGTTCCGATGTCTAACCATCCTCATTGTCTAATATTTCTTCCCAATGTCCAATCTAAATCTACCCTTTTGCTGTTTAAAACTTTTGTCCCTTATCCTGTCACTACAAGTACTGGTATGAAGTCTTTCTCCAGTCTTTCTTATAATTTATTCTCCTTCATATGTTGAAAGGCTGAAATAAGGTCTCCCTAGCGCCTTCTCTTCTCCAGGCTCTCTCTCAGCCCAGCCCTCTCAGTCTGTCTCCATAGGAGAGGTGGTCCAGCCCTCTGATCATCTTCACAGACATCCTCTGGGCCAGCCCTGAGAGGCCCACATCTTTCCTGTGCTGAGGACCCCAGAGCTGGATGCAGCACTCCGGGTGGGATCTACCAAGTGCAGAGTAGTGGGGCAGATTCGCCACCCTCGCCCTGCTGGCCATTCTACTTTAGATGTAGCCTGGGATATGGTCGGCTTTCTGGGCTGCAAATTCACACTGTTGGCTCATGTCCAATGTTTCATTTGTCAAACTGAAAGGATAAATTATATGTCTTTGAATTATAAACAAATAAATAAAAAAGTATCCATTTATTACTTGCTTAATGTATGCTCTGCGATTTTGAGATGTCAAAATCAACTGAACTCTGGATTAGAAGCACTTTGCTACCTTTTACACAGCAGCATACTATACATTGAAATGCTATACATTGGCTATACTTTTCACATTGCCACAACTAGTATCTTCCTTGACTTTACTAGAAATAATGAGGCATCCTGAGATATTAATTTCTTTCAAACATCTGGCATTAAGTTATCTTCGGATTTGCAGGAAGACAAAAGTTCATACTGCTTTTCTGGGCTAGGCCATTCCTTTCTCTAAGATTAAAGTGCAGTTGCATTTGTATTATTTCTTGTTTCCTGCTTTGTTTTTAAATTCCAGATTTGGAATTTGATTCAGAAATGACAGTAAACTTGATTTCTAACCCACAACTATCTCAACCATCGAGATACAAGAGCCTAAAGAGCCCAAATCCCTTATCCTCGTAACAGTGAAATGGCAACAGTACTATAAAACCATGAAAACTGAAGGACCTAAGTTAATCATACTTAATTGTAGGCGAAATAAGTGTGACGTCATAGACGAGTCCATCCAGTAGTTTGCTAAAAGAGCACTTGCTGAAAAAGGAAGATTCCTCTCTTCTTCTCCTCTTTCTCCTTTCTGTTTTCTCTGGAAGGTGGTTAGGAAAAAGGAGATAAGGGAGAGAAGGATGCTCTGACTCCCCTCTTGTGATATCATAAGGCTGCAAGATCCACTGAAGCAGCAGAACATAACTTCATGCTGGTCTAAGGAAAGAATTTGATTATCCTGGAGTTTTTTTTTGCTCATCCCAAGTAAGCAACTCAGCCCTTAGGGGTCAGGTGTTCCTTTGGATATTGAGCTTACTACTGTAGCCTAAAATCAGTTCGGTGTTCTCACGGTTACTGCAATGTCCTCTTCATAAGTAAATGTTATAAAGTAAGTTTCATGGGTAGGGAGAGAGAATGATTTAAAAATAGAAATGTGTATACAAAGTCAAAAGAAAGAAAAAACAAAAATAAAGCATTGAAACTAGTAAAAAATACCCTGAGTACACTGTGAAACACACAATCCCTGCCCCACAAACATCAGTATTAAAAAAAAATGATAAGAAAGAAAAATAAAGATTCAGTATCGGTTTTTCTTAAACAGCATCCTAAATTGAAATATAAATGCCTTTTTTTACAACCAAGTAGTGAGGGAAAAAGCTGCAGAGCAAAATTACCACTTTACCAGCCTGCCTTTCACTAATCACTGCATCATTGCTCTACTGCTTTCCCTAGCCCTAAAAAATTCATTATTTATCTCATTATTATATTTCATTATTATACAGAAAGCAAAAAAAAAGCTTTCTTTAATGCAATATAAACAACTTTTTTTTTATAAAAATAATGATCTTTAGTAGTATTACCACCCTGCCTATTTTATAGTGTGATTGTTTTAGCAGTCAAATGTACCATTGAAAAATTACCCGCCAGAGTCAATAAAAAGGCAGTTCTACCAACCTCATCAATAAGACCTTATTACCACCTGGAATGTGAGCCTTGTGGTTCAGCAGTGTGAAATTTCTTTCATGGAAAGAAATGAATAATAGGAACGAGTCTGTTGATGAACAATACAGAATTGATATTGCCATAAGCTTTATTGTATAATTACTGCTTTCACTCAGAATTAGGTCACCTTTTTTTTTAAGCAGTACAGTCTCAAAAAAATTAACATAGATTTCAAAAGAAGGAAATGTTTAACATACATTTCAAAAGAGGGACATGAAAAAGTTTCATGTCTCTCCAAAAAACATCATGGATTATTTTAAAAGGATCTCTAGTATTCTCAGTATCAACACTGAAACTGAAACGCACATGATCAGTTTTAGGGTTTTTTCTACAGCTAATTGATATGCAGCCAGCTATGAAAAAAATGGTAAAAGGCTGGACGACATTCCCTGAGTCATCACAGACACTGTTCATACCATCATAGTTCATATGTTGGCAGAGATATTTAATTATCCTTAAAAAATGCCACTTAATCCCCAAGACCAGAAGAAAACCTGAGTTCCTGAGTCCAGGTGCACATTCTAACATCCAACATGGATCAAGACCATGAAAAAAAAAATTACTTATCTTTTCCCCTTCACAAATCCCATGCCAGCTGAATTAAAGTCCTACTGCTTTACTATAGATCCAGATCTAGATTAGTGGGTGACTAGCAACAAAGTTATATCTCAGCAGGTAAAACTGAACATCATCTCTGTGTCTCAGTTTTTCTTCTGGGAAACAGATTAATGAGATTTCCCTATCTTACAAAGGCTTTGTGAAAATGCTTATTTGCAAATCTGTTATACACTGTAGCAAAGTACTGACAGAGAAAAGATGAGAGATGTGAAAGAATCTATCTTCAAAACAGAACTTCAATGGCATGTGTTAAATAAAACATGAGAATTCATATTGAACAATGAGGAATACACCTACTGTTGAGAAACCGCTCATTAAGAAGGCATTCTGTGATGAGGAGATGAGATTCCAGTGTGAAAAAAAATGGCATGTAAACATATGCTAAAAAACATAAGACACAAGCATAGCAAGATTGATTTTTTCCATCTTTGAGTACTTGACTTCATAGCCTTACAGTGTTCACTTGTGCCTTCTGCATGTTTGTATGCATTTATGGGCTGTATCAGCTATGTTAAGGTACTGGGTAATCCGCTACAAAACTATCTGAAGGTACAAGGAAGAGGCGTGGATGAGAAGGTTTAAACACCCGGATTAAAAATCTTTGACATTTTCAGTTTCTCTGTTCCTTAGTTTCATGTTTAGGCTTCTTTCATAGACATGCAACAACTACTGGCAACATCCTTCTCTTACTAGCACAGTCACATTCTAAAACCATGATTACAAGCTCCACAAATACCTACACAGAGATACTTTCTGTGTCCAACTACTGAAGAAAAAGGAGGGCAAAAGTCATGTTCCTAATTCAGGGCTGAAGGTTGACCACAGTAACGCTTTCGCCAAAGCGATTAAAGTCTATCTTCCTGATCCCTTGTTCTGGATGACTAACTTACTAAATTAATGTGGAGTTTCTCTAGGACAGTGCAAATGTCATTTTTCTTGGGAGCTTCATGGTATCTGTGCTAAAAAGGTTGTTATGCAGAGGCACTCGATGAGCAAAACCTTTAGCTGCTTCCTTAAAATTGTTTTTCCAGTGTGTATTTTGGAGATTATCTACAATTTGAATAAAGTCAGCCCCATTCTGTTTCCTCATTGCAACCTTCATATGAGTATTCATAGAAATCACTGTATTCCTGTAGGTCAGTTGTGGCTTAAATCTTTGCTGTGTTCTTAATCCCACTGATACTGGTTTTCCCTACCCACCTTAAGCAAGAAGCAAAATCCAACCACACCATTTATATGTAAAATTAAGCTTCAGAGGGAAAGGGCAAACAGAAGGTTGGTAGCACATATCATTAGAGAACTTCCTATCCCCCTTGCTTGGATTCATCATCATTGCTTGGAGTCATCAGGTTTCTCTTATTTCTAGTTTATCTAAATCTGCCTTTGAGCTTTCTCTTACGAATGGAAATTAGCTTGTCTAAGAGTAATGCTATTTTTTTTTTCACCGATTACAGCATTTTGATCTAACACAATGCTAGATGTAATTTCACTGGTTTTGTATTAGACCAAATTTAAGAGGTTAATAATTAACAGAAAGCCTTTATATTTTTGAACATTACAGGATTACATTTTTTGTAAAAAAAAATGCACAATGCACTACCACATCTTGTGCTGATAATTTAACTTCTGCAATATCAGATGCAAATGAAACCTCTTCAAAAGCTGGCAGCAAATTTTGAACCACAAGCACTACTACCACAATCTGCACTACACTGAATTTTTCCATCATGGAGTACTAAGACATTATTTGGACATGACTGATTAAGAAGTGTTACAGAAATGGCTGCTTAAGATGTGCCTTGTAATCTTGTAAATAATGTCCTGAGAAGGAGCTTTTCTGTATACAAAGATGTGATACAGAAAAAGGAAACGGTACTTAAGGAGGATTAGGTAGATCAGGAGGCTTATCATAGTAGAAATGGGAGTCTTTCATCACCTAGTCACTTCTTAAATTTGGTCCCATTCAGTAGTGACTGAAAGTCATTGCTGCTTAGTGACATATGAAATGGGTTTGGGTTTTAGAACAGATTGCAGCTGGAAAGCATCCATATCATAAAAGGCAGAACCGCAAAGGTCTTTAATCTGCACCCATATTGACAATTTTCCCAGATGTGACCTAATGAGCGAATGTGCTTCAAGAGCTAAACTGCTGTCTTAGCTGAAGAAACAGTCTCTTAATGCTAGGATAAGAGCAGAATGGCAAGACAGGGTGGGAAGATTCTATTCTAGTCATAGAATAGAAACCTGTCTTGGCTGAATACCTTATTCCTCAAAGGTGCTGGATGAACATCTTTCATGATAGTAAACCCAGCCTAATATTAAACCTCACAGACTTGAGAAGTATACCAGTATACATTCAGAAAAGCAAGGTCAAGGAATGCACCATCAGCATCAGGCATCCATTTTCAGATTTTTAATTCTATCTTTAAGTTTTCAGGCTCAGCCAACATTATGTCACGTTCATAGTAGCTGGATAAGATCAGTGCTTCTCTGCTGCTTCTGATCATGTGGCATCATTCTGCTTTGTTTATCTTCTAAATCAGTGTTGCACTGTTACAAATGACTATGAGGTAAAAAGCCATGATAAATTAGGCTTATCTCAGTGTACAGGGTTTTTTATTGGAAAAAAAAATAAGGATATCTCACTCATTTTTTTTCCTCAAAGAAATAGGAATTTATGCCTTTTTTACCTCTCATATAATTAATAATGATTATTTTGATTTTTATTATAATTCAGAATTCTCAGAAGATCTGTGGTACATTTTTAGGCTGCTCCTTATAGAATAGGTTTCTAAGTAGAGGTTCAAAGTATACAAACACTCCAAAGTGATACAAAGATGTGAGAATTCAAAATAACAATCACTAAAAATTACATGGAAAAAAAATATTGATTTCTGACGAAATTTAATAATATTATGCTCATTACCAGAAGGACTATAGTTACTGTTCAGTATTGGAAGGAACACTAAAAAAACCCGTAAAACCCCAAAAAAACCCCAAACACCCAACCTGTAGTAATTTAAGTTCTGGCCAGAATAGACTGAAATAAATATTAAAATTAAATTTTAATTACTTTGCAATTAAAAATAGTAAGTCAGTCAGCTTTAAGAGCTTAAAGGCTTGTATGTTTAAAACAATTACTTTAAAAAGAGAAAAACATAACTTCTTTTTCTCTTTGCCTTCTGAATGCCTTAGACTATGTTACTTTCATCAGAGCAAGAATTCCTATGAGTCTTTTGGGCATAATTCAGATTTCAGTCTCCTAAATATATTAAGTTTTCCAAAGCAACTTTTGTTTTGTTTCTGAAAGTATTCTTTCCATCTATTAATGAAGTGGTGGTACATCTATTACTAAACCAGAGAAAGATGCCACAGGGGTCATTAAAAATAGTTTACATTAAATTTGAATGGTTTTCACTTAGACCCTTCATTCACATCATTCCAGAGTAGAACAAAGATTAAAAGTAGAAGATGTGATCAAGTTCACATATTTAGCATATTAACTCTTGAAACATGCATGAATTCATCAGAAAAGGTATGCAAGGATTTAGTTTTTATCATCTCACATTTGGGTGGCATAGAGATTAGGAGCCACAGCTTAATCCTGCACATATTATTGATATAATCCTTTTTACAACACTAGGACATCTCATCGGGGAATAAATAAATTAGATGTTTCTCACAAAAGTCTGGAGCTGGCTTGGTGGAGCTTCTGCCCTTCTCTTCCCCCTTAAAAGTGCTATGTGAAGATATGGATTTATAGCCAATTCTTAATCATGGTAACAGTGGAATCAAAGAAAAACAGCGTGAAAAGTGGCCTGACTTTCAGTTAGTCCTACTAACTACTAGATTGTACCCCAGCTGGCCTTCCTCAGTGAAGTATACTTTACATGTGCCCTGCTGCATTTCAGTATAGGCCACATATCACCCCAGAGAGTTGTGCTGCCGAATATGACAAATGTGTCACCAAGTCATAAACGTTCTTCATGTAAGGTTCAATTTCTTCAGATATCTAAGCTTTAATTACATAGTTACTTCCAGTTAGAAAAAAAGGTTATCGGTCATTATTTCCTTATGAGGAAAATCTACTTAAGATGTCATTAGCATCCTCAAGACTTGTCAATCACTACAGTAATACAGAACCACAAAATGGTTTGGGTTAGAAGGGACCTTCAAAGATCATCTACTCCAGCCTCCCTGCCACAGCGTTCAGAGCCCTGTACAACCAGACCCTGAACACTGCCAGTGATGGGGCATCCACAGCTTCTCTGGGCAACCCTCCAGTGTCTCACTGCCCTCATCACAATTGCTTTCTAATAGCTAACCTAAACCTGCCCTTTTTCAGTTTAAAATGATTGCCCCTTGTCTTGTCAATACAGGCATTGGCAACAAGTACCTCTCCACCTTTTTCATAGCTCCCCTTCATACATTGAAAGGCAGCAATAACATCTCCCTGGAGCCTTTCCTTCCCCAGGCTAAACAATCTCAGCTCCCCAAGCTAAAGAACCTCAGCTCTTTCAGCCTTTCTTCAGAGGAAAATGTTTGCAGACCTCTGACCATTTCTGTGGCTCTCCTCTAGACCTGGATGCATTACTCCAGGTAGGGTCACACTAGAGAAAAGGAGAGTATCATGACAGTATCTTGGTTCTGTTTGCTTCAGAGTTTCTTTGTTCTTCTACACTGACTTTTAAAGGTTGTATTTGATTTTGTTTCAAATATGATTTGACTTTAGTGAACAGCTTTTTTTAAATTTTCTCCAGCATCTCACAGAATAATTGATGTTGGAAGGGACCTCTGGAGGTTACCTTGCCCAACCCCGCTGCTTAAACATGGCCACTTGGAGCCCTGGGCCATCTCCAGACTCCACCACCTCTATGGCAACCTGTGTTAGTGTGTGATCATCCTCAGAGTAGAAAAGTTTTCCCTGATGTTAAGAGGAAACCTCACATGTTTCAGTTTGTGCCCATTTCTTCTTGCCACTGGGCACCAATGAGAAGAGCCTAGGCCCATCCTCTTTGCACCCTCCCTTCAGGTATTTATATAGGTTAATAAGATACTCTCTTCTCCAGGCTGAATAGGGATTCAGTCCCAGTTCTCTCAGATTTTTCTCCTAAAAAATGCTCTAGTCTCTCTTGTAACCCTTTGCTCGACATTTTTCTGTAGCTCTCTATCCCTCTGGTACTGGGAACATATTGAGCTATACTCTTCCTATAAAATTCCATAAAACCTTTTAAGATACTTCAAATAAAAGTTACATTTAAGACGCTTTGGAATTTATTTCCTTTCCTTTCCTTCTAATTACCTAACATTGGATGACTGTAATATTTTCTTCTAATATTAACTTGATCCTAAGACAGGCCAAAACATCATGGCAGAGAGGCAGTTAAGTTTTTTTCA
The DNA here is from genome assembly GCA_013398015.1 of Oreocharis arfaki. NCBI lineage: Eukaryota > Metazoa > Chordata > Aves > Passeriformes > Paramythiidae > Oreocharis > Oreocharis arfaki. The sequence goes on from VZRR01011731.1 coordinate 175,601, forward strand.
GCTTTCAGGGCATTCATGTAATAAAGATATCCAGTCAAGGCACCCACTTTACAGTTACCTAGCCTGTGCCAGACTAACATTTCTGAGACTTTTTTACATCTGAGCCTTTCAGTTGTGATTATCCTACAGAAGAAGAAGAAGACCTGATATGTAGTTCTGCTACTGCTAACAGAACGATAAACAGCCATTTGCAAAAGGGGTGTTGAATTAGTGTGTCTTCACACAGCTTGCATGCAAGTCTACAGGGGGCTCCAAAACTCTTCGCAGTGCTCTGTTTTGGATTAAATTAGTGTAATGTAATTTACATCAAAAACAATTTCTGAACATATCCATTTTTCTTCCTATACTCAATCAGGAATGAAGGAATGAAAAAAGGGAATAGAGGAAGGAAGAAAAGGATGATAGTGCATTCATTGATTCATTCATCATTTCTTTTTCCATTTTTAGACTGTAAGATTATTTCATCTGCTCTCATATGAATTATAATTAATAGCATTAATAAGGTGCTTAGCCTACATTGAAAGAAAATTAATGTTATTAGCCAGAGAATAATTCTCTAAGGCATGTCACATGCAGTGACATTATAACTGTGAATGCTTTCAACATTCAGTTCTATTATACACACGTCAGTATAAACATACATGGTCCCAAACCTTATCAAGAGGCTTTATATTTTGGATTTTTGAACTTGGATTGTAATAATACTCTTCAGTATTGGTTTAACAAGTCACAAACATGAAATATTCAAATAAGTATTTTATTCATGTGTCTTTTGGGCTCTTCTCCTCCTAGCATGAAGATTGCCTTACAATTGAATAATTGTCCAATTTGGTATTGATTCTCAGTAAATAAACAAATGAAAAATGAATTGTTTTGCGTTTAGAACTCTGAGTCTTGAAAGGACTTTTCCATCTTATGAGAAAAGCTTTTGCTTTCTCTCTTGAAAATGGCACCTAAAGTCTTTATGATTCCATCTGATCGCTCAAATGAGGAAAAATATTTCAGTTTCATTTCATTCTTCAATCTTTACATCTTTTTCATCACTGCTACCTGGCAGTCCTAACTTCTACTTTCAGCTTCTACTCTTTCCTACTCTTTTTTTAAAGTCATCCACAAGGGTCTTCCATAACATGTCTCAGTCAGCAGAAAACACACTATAATTTTTTTTCAGAACTGAGTTAAAGCTGGTGTATTTTTCCTACCAAAAGTCAAAGATTTCTGATGTTGTTCTATAATGTAGTTTTCTATACACTCATTTTTTCTTCATGTGCTGTGTTGTCTTTTCTTAGAAAGTCTTGCAGCATATTGTTATATTTGGGCTATTTTGTTCTTACTGCTTTTGCAAGTTACATTCATCTATGCATAAATACTAATTTCTGTCAAGTGAATGATAAAACCTCCATTTCTGAAAAGTTTACAGTATTCAATTTTTCATCTTTTCTAGACCAGTTTTTTTTCAAACTTTTCTACTGTAACATCTCCAGAGGCATTTGCAAGAACATACTGATTACTGACATCAGCAGTACAGTGAATCAATCTACTTTCTCTGACATAGCTGCTGCATTAAGACTGGAATTTTCAGTGGAGGTTAATGGAAATAAGTATTCCCTTCAACTGAAAAAAAAAAAAGAAAGGAAAAGCTATATTATTTCTTCAGATTCATTTGGAAATGGCAGCCATAACTTTTTTTCATCAGGCTAATAATGGAGGAAAAAGTAGCACAGGAAGTAAATACATTTTCTACCTCCTGGAGCAAATATGCCATTTCTCATCAGCGAGATCTTACAAGACATAAGCAAAACTGAGTAACCAGATCCCAACTGAAAAATAATTTGTTACTTTTATACTACTAAATGACAGTTGTGAATCTGTTTCCTGATTAAGCTAGCTCTACTGTCCCTGATGTAATGAACAGGAAAGGACAATACATGAGGAATCTTGTATATCTCTTCTAAGTTTGTCCTAAATTCCTATATTATCACCATTAAATTTGTATCTCTGATTTATTCCAAGCTTTGTAAATAGCATGATTCTGTCCTACAGTTTGGTTTATTTGACACATCTCCGAAGAGCCTGTGGCCATTCTAGAAAAGAACAGTGGTTTTCAATCTATTACCACCTCTGCATCACTAAATAGCCCAAAACAGCAGCATGTCAGTTACCCTGCTTTCCAACTTGCTGTTTAAGCTGTAGAGACACTCTCTGGGGCAGCAAGGAAACAGCAAAATGTAATGGCAGCAGCAAATAACCAATTAGGCTGGAATAAGCTAAATACTGCGCAACAGAAAAAAGAAACAGTAAAATCAAACACAAACAGTAAAACCAGCTAATTCTCAGTAGATTGCTACAATGTGGATGCAAAGAGAAATGATAACACACACACTCTTTTATCTAGTGGAAGTACTCAATTGACCAAATGCTGGCGGCCATTGATAGACATGGTAAGGATTCAGGGTTGATAGAACAGGAATAAAACCTGCTCTCTCTTTACAAAACCTGATCTACAAGAGTATTGCTCTGCTATCTCCTCATTGGAAACCTTTCCTAAGCACATCACAGTCTCCCACAAAGGTTTTCCCCATTCCTGCAAATACTGCAATAAGTACATTACAAATCACTAAGTATGCTGTGATGCCTTTTGCCCACTGTTTCTGCAACTAGACTTCTTGATGCAAAATATGCAAAAAAATACATGTTTAACTGCACAAGCTGGCATAATTTATGCATGCACCAAAGCTAAATATCTGTTTATAGCAACTTAGTCAGAAAGTTTTCTTCAAGAAATTTTTAATTTATAATTTTTACTGGCTTGTATTGAGAAGACAATCAACTTGGGGTATACAGGAAGGAGGACGGTAAAGTCATCTCTACCCATTATAATACTGCTATTCTACAATGTGATTATATAAAAATATGAACTGTTACTTGTTTTCACAGGTGATTATCCCTGGAATCAGAGAAACACTTCAATACATCTAGAGATACAGCAAGCCTGTTGAAAGACATAAGGACCAATTGCATTCCAGCCTCAGAGAGAATGGAAGGCGCTGAAAGGCAAATTCATTGGTTTTGACTTTTCTTCATAAAGAGAAGTAGACCTCACCTTAGTGACTTCAGTAACTCAGAGAACTCACTGAAATACTTAGCAAATTAGTTTTGCCAACAGCATGTGTTATAGTCACTTCATTTGAAAATATTTTGATACTGATATCATATGGTCACTTTTTGAATTAATATATTGTTTTATAAGGATAGTTTGAACAGGCCAGATGCACCCAGAAGCTCAGAGGGTTGGATTTATTATTCAGCTTCAAAAGTCCACAGGTAAATGTCCACATCTCTGCTAAGTCCATGCTGTACAAACCACCATCTCAGCCAAAGAAGGGAATGGGCTTTTGTAGGACACAATAAATTTGGCAATAGAGTAGGTATTGCAAAACCTCAGATTATTGTGGTTTCTAAATGACTATTTCTTTCCCCTAAGTATAAAGGACAAATATGACAGATATACTGTAGACACAAATTGCTGGTCTGAATTTGGTGAACATGAGCACAAGTCATCATTAATTCCCTCCACTGCTGTTAGAAGCAAATGTAACATACCTACACTCCAGTCCATTTCCTCCACTGCATCACCATATAAACCATGCTTGCTCTTTCCTTTGAATTTTTCTGAAGCATATAGAGCAGTATGGACATGAAGATAAGACAGGACAAGAAGAAATGGTGCATCAGTGTTCCTGGAAAACAAAACAAACCAAAACCACAAATTCTTAGTATATTTTATAATAAAATTACTACAAAGAAATCTTTCTACAATAGAGTTTAAAAAAAAAAAAAAAAGCTCCCTGTCTCCCCCCTAAAGAAACAAACACCAAAACAAAACAAAAAAGGTGAAAAGGAATACTGTAATTGATTACAGGGTAATTCTGAACAATCACACACACAGTATAAATGCCACTCTTTTACTGAAATGAAAGCAAAAAGAAATGACAAGATCTAACTAATTATTATTGGCTATATATATTGAAAGAGGACTTCTTTGAGGGCAGGAATCTAGCAGTTTCTGAATACAAACACCTCTCCTCATTTTACAAGTATATATTTAAAAACCTGAACACAACTGCTGTTCAAAAACATACCCTCAGACCTACTTATCTACGTGAAACACAATTTCCTTCCTCACAAAGCCACAGGGAAGCTGAAAAACTAAACTGTTATGAGGACCTGGGTCTTTATCCTGTACTAAGGTATATGACCAAATCTCTTCTATTTTAAAGCTCTGTGTGTGTATGCATGCAACTGTACATAACTTCTAAGTACATACTGATATAAAAAATTTTTCTTCTCAAGGTAATGAACAGTCTCCATTGTCTTCTATTTCCTAAACATATACAAAAGAAAGAGTGCAATAAGCAGACTCTGTAAATTTTGCTGTTCATGTGATCTGTCAACACGATATTTATGATCAATTCCAGCAGGCTGTGAAAGCACAGCTCAAACAAGTACTTCTCCTTATGCATTATTTATAGTATTTTATTTAAAATAGTGCCGTACTAAATTTACTGCTATATGCTCTAACAGCATTTGCAGTACATTATGCATATTCTAAATATCAGCTGAACCACAAAAGCACTACACACAAAACTTGTCTGAATCTCACCTTAAAACACACACTTAATTGCAGACTATTCTTAGTTTTATTTATCATATTTTCCCTCACCAAGCTGTGGTGGATAATACCTGTGATTCATGTCAACATCAAAGGAACACCATATATTTCCTCAAGTAGTTGGTTCATCCACCCTTTAAAGAGGGGAGGCACAATACAAGCATGCTCATAAAATCCATTTCTTTAAAATTAACAAAAAAATCCTAACCTTTAGAACTTGAAAAAAAAGTCTTTTATTAAAAGAGATTAATCTGATATCAATACTTTCCTCTTAAAGAAAAATAATTAAGTTTCATCTAGTATATTTATGATCCATTTTTCCTCTCTCCTTGGTTGGATCTTTTTTTTGCTCAAGTAGCATGGTTAAAGCTTTTTTTCTACTGACATATACAGTAGTACATAAAAACAAAATAGGAAATTTTTATCCATATTACCCACTTGACAAGTGTGTTTCTGATGGGGATTTTTTTCTTCCTGAAAAATTTCTTTCTTTTTTTAGGAAACCCAGAATAAATACAACATTCTTCATGTGGAAAATGAATAATAAAATATTTTAATTCTCTTACAAATATTTGTGCATCGATCCTGCATTACCTTAGTAATATAAAGTACTGATAAAAAAAAAAAAAAAGACCATGTTTTTTCATAACAAAACCACTTTCCACAAAGTTGTTTGTTGCTATTTGAAAGGTCATACATGTGAGAACTTTTCACAATTGTGGCAACAAATAACAGGAGGCTCCTGAGTCAATTAAAAAGGCTGAAAATATCACCAATTGAAGTAAAAAAAAAAAAAAAGGATGTATACTTAAAAGTTACACATTTAATAAATACATAAATGTAATACTGACCTTTTATTACTGCAAGGAAGATAATTTTTGTTTTACAACTTGTATTTTTTAATGCCTGGGATTATTGTTGAGTTTTTCCTTAAATACAGTTCACTGAATTGAGATTAATATACAAATTCTAGGGTAAAACACCACAAAAAATTATTTTATACTTTTAACACTGCAAGCAAAATTTAGTTTTCATGCAAACTACCTCGTTCTAATGCCATGGAGACACTGCATTCTCATAACTGCCTATGTGCTTTGCTAAAAGTGGGTATCGATAGCCTCCATTACAAATGTTATTTTCAAGATGTAATAACTCAAGTTTTTCGTAGTTTGTTTTGCTGGGGTTTTTTTGTTGATCTCACACAAAGGTCTAACTTTCATGAAGAGTCATCAAATCAATGATTGATATGAAAGGGCACTACATCATTCTCTTTTTTCCAACTAAAATTGACAGCTTTTGATTGACAGCTTGCTGTCAGGTGTAGGAGTGTCTCACCTATTAATATCCTATAAAAGATCAGAGGCAGCTATTTATCTCCTGCCAAAACACTTTGAAGAGAATCATAACTGAATACCTTTACTCTGACCTTGAAAATGGAATGACAATACCAGCTAGTAGGCAGGAGAGAAATTTCACAATAACAGCTTAACTCCTGAAACACTTCAATAAACAGCTCTTTCAAAAATATATTCCCCCTATCTTCTACACAGCCCTAACACAGAGAATCTCTGTTTCAAAAGATTTGAGATTTTTTATCCTCACATGAGTCACACAGCTTTTTTCAATTTATCAAGGAGCTAGAGAGATTACATACATCTGACATAAAATATTCTTCAGGGTGTTTTTAATGGGTCTTGAAAACATCTTAAAGCATCACATTGCTCGTGACTCGTCTGCATTGCAAAGTACTGGGTTCCTCTTTTTTATTGAGGTGTCTTTATACTACTCAAGGATTCAGCTCAGGCTTGAGCTGTACAACACAGCTTTAAAGTGGGAGAGAGAGCAATTAAAAATAATCTGACTTTGTGCTTCAAACAGAAGTCTTTTAACTTTTTTCCTGAAAATCTGCTCCAAATGCTTGCTGCTTTGAAAACTCCTTGGGCAATTGTTTGCTTTTGTGTGCATTGATGTGGCACAGTTGACACATTGCAGGGAAGAGACACCACCCAGAGGCACCTGGACAAGCTAGAGAGTTTGGCCCATGAGAATTTAATGAAATTCAACAAGCCCAAGTGCAAAGGCCTGCACCTGAGTCATGTCAATCCCAAGCACAAATGCAGGCTGGATGAAGAATGGATTGAGAGCAGACCTGAGAAGGACTTTGGGGTGTTGGTTGACAAGAAGCTCCACATTAGCTGGCAAAATATGTGCTTGCAGCCCATAAAGCCAACTGTATCCCGGGCTTCACCAAAACCAGCATGACTGGCAGGTAATCCTTGAGCACTTCCAGGGATGGGGCATCTACAACTGCTCTACCTGTCCCAGTGCTTCATCACCCTCTGAGTAAAGAATTTCTTCATAACACCTAGTCTAAACCTGCCCCCTTTCAGTTTAAAACCATCACCTGTCACTGTGATATCTATCTGTCCTTATAAAACATCCCTCTCCCTCCTTTTATAAGCCTCCCTAAGGTACTGTAAGGCTGCAGCGAGGTCTCTCTTGAGCCTTCTCTTCTCCATGCTGAACAACCTCAGCTTTTTCAGCCTGTCCTCAGAGGAAAGGAATTTCATCCCACTGATCATCTCCTTGACCCTCCTCAGGGCCACTCTAAGAGGTCCACATCTTTCTTGGGCTGAGCACCTCACACTTAGACACAGTACTCTAGGTGAAGCAACAGTGTGTCCACACAAGCAGATGGAAACATCACATTTCCTTTCCTGTAATTTTCCTTTTACTAAAAAAAGTTCTTACGCAGTATGCCCCTCAATGGGTAAATTCATTAGTGCTTACTCCCCATGGATGCCTCCTCTACTTCCAGATTAGACTACCAGTAAGACAGTGCGCTTTGTGATAGAACTGACTGAACACACTTCATTAAACCTTCCTGCTCCTTCAGGAGGAAAAGCCAAATTTTGGCTGAGTTGTATCAAAGCAGGACTTTGTTCTACATGCTGGATTTTGTTTTGTTTTAACTGCTAACAGTGCTAAAATTCTTGTTAGTCTGAATGAATCCATGAACGAATGTTTCTGCCCTGCTCTTTTAAAAAACACACCTTCAAACACAAGTGTCATATTTTCAATTTTTTTCAAAATCGGAAAGAGAACTCCAGACCACCTGGGGCTAACTTATGAGAACCAGAAAAGGTGTTGAAACGCAACAGAGAGAGGGGAAAAAAAATGTAAATATATAAAAAATCTGACTCTTTCTAGTAGATATTACAAGTAAGATTTATTACTACTATATCTGCATTATTGAAATAATTATTCCATGCCAATAGACAAGACACTTCTACCTCTCCAATTTCATGCCTTCATTGCTTCCTTTAAATGCTTAAGGTACACAACTCACATATGTTTTTATTTCCTTTCTATATAACCTTTTTCCTCCTGCTCCTGAAGAACATTTCCATAAGTATGGAGAAAAAAAAGAAATTACTCACCTAGTACAAATTATACTCATTACTAAACCCTCTCATCCATGAAACTTTGGAGTCCAGTATACAGATTACTTCTGTTTTAGAAGTGTTCCACTGACAATTGACTCTGCCACTCATCAGAGAACTAGTGGGGTCCCAATCATTCTCAAATGATCTAAAGATTTAGTAAAGCCCTGTATGAACTCACACCTTTTTCCTGTTTTCTTGTTCAAAAGGCACAATCAGAGGTCTGAAAGAAAAGGCATGAAGATCCAAGAGTTGTTACAGCCTACGAGTTACCACATTTTTTAACATATGTGCACACACATATTATATGTATACAGAGATACAGAAACTTTCCTCTATAATTTTTATTTTGCTGTAAATTATAAGGAATATTATTGTAGGATTCATAAAAACATTCAATTTCAGAATTCTAACTCCAGCACAACATGACAACTGCTAGATCTTAAGACCTAGTGATATACGGAAAATCTCTAAACCACAGTCTCCTAGAGCAGAGAAGAAAAAAATTGAATAGGTGTTGCAACAGTGTTTCAAGGACTAAAATAGAATAGATAAAGAGAAAATTTACAATTTATTGAATGTTGGCATAAAATTTTGAAAATTATGCTTATGTAATTTATGACTGGTAAAACTAGGCAAGAAAATTCTTCAAATTCATCTTCACCACAGCTTTTAAGTATAATCATGTTTGTATTTAAATACTGTTTTCCAAAAAGTAGATTTCGCTAGACATTTTAAAAATTTTATCAATTGTGATCAGCTATAGAAATTTGCCAGAGAGGTATTCTGTATCACAGAGCGGTACTTTGGTGTTGTTAATTTCTGATAACATTAGAAACTGAACTCCAGCATTTTGCAAAATTGGATTTTCTGTGCAGCTGGTCAGTAAAGGGCATGCTGAAGATATATGAGCGACAACCACATTGAATTTAACATGAAATAATTAGTATCCATTGGACTTTCAAATATGCTGTAATACCTAAAGAGCATTCTGATAGGTTTACAATATGCAAACACATTTCCTCTCAGGAAAAAAGCAATTAGAATTAACCTACACAGAGCTGACCTGCCCACTTACAATTACAGTCAGCAACTAAATTACTACCTGTTTTCACACATCAGATCTGACACCTGTAATTGCATATGTTCTTCTCCAGTTCCATTTTTGGGCATTGAATTTTGTATTTGCTCTTTTTCAGTCTCTTGAGGAACAAACAAAAATTGTAATATGCATGCACTGGACTAAGGAAGATAAAATACAATACCACCTCTCCAAAAACCAGACCAAAGTAAGTGCAACAGCATGAAGCTATGCACTATGAAAAAATTATAAGACTTTAAAAATAAAAATTCTAATAATTCACGAGCCAAAGTCTGCCATCCAGCAGTCGAAGGTAGTAGTTCTGAAGACCCCTCTCCTTATTTTGCTAGGAATCAAAAACTCTTATCATTTTGTGATCCGTGTGCCCAAAGAGCTTCCAGCCACCACAGCACCCACTACTCTTTTTCAGTTCACAGAGAGCAGGTTCAGCAGGGCCCGTCACTGGGTTGGTTCACTCACCAGCTGTGTCAGGAAGTTATCTTCCATACACTCCAAAAACCAATTACACAGTTTCCTGCCCACCTCACTGCATTTCAGCTCTGGCAAGCTGAAGTCCCCCACAGGAACAAAGGCTAGGAATTGTGAGACTTCTCCCAGCTGCTTATAAAATATTTCGTATTCCTCTACATCCTGTCTGGGTGGTCCACAACATATTCCCACCTAGGTGTCTACCTTGTTGGCCTATCCCCTGATTCTTACCCACAAACCTATCACTACCATCATTAAGCTCTGGCTAATCAAAACACTTCTAAATATAAAGGTCTATCCCACCGCCTCTCCTTCTTTGCCTATTCCTACTGAAGAATTCGATGTTTATACACAGTAAGAAGTCACAAAACTGAAAATTACTGAGAAACAGCTAGAAAAGAGAATTTCTGGAAGCCCATCACCTGAATTCTGAAGAACTTATAGAGGTAATATAGGCAGTAGGTATATTAAACTTACATAGATAAAACACTAGAAAATTAACACACATATCCATACACATAGTATATAAACATAGCACAAAAAAAGCTTTACAGGAAATACCAGTGCTGTTGAAGATTGGAGCTTCATCATATATTTATTGTAAAGATATTTAACCAACTAAAAGACACATGATATCTGTCGATTTTCAGTTTGATGATAAAATGTGTATTCAGAACCAGTTAAGGCGACAGCTTGAATTCTTCAAACTCAGGATGGTTTACACTGAGGTATAATTGTGCACAAGGATTACCAGTGTACATGACTGAGCTTGCTACTTAATATATCAGCTAAAGAACATGAGGCTGTGACAAATTGAGTGTTCTAACATGTGGCTAAAGGGCTGAAAGACCTGGAATGACAAGAATGCCGCCAAGCACTGTGACTTCCAAAAACCTTGTGTGCCCTCACTTTTGCAACCTGGTTGCCTCCTGGTGGCCATTCACCTACAAATGGCCAAAGTCAGTAGATCAGTCATAAAAGCAATGGTCTACTGGTGCTCTGAAGTTGATAGGTATGAACTCCATCAAGTCAGAACTAGCGTGTCAAAGCAAATATTGATTTTGTTGCTCACACTAATACATGGGACAGATAAATTCAGTGAATATTAATCTAATTACTCATATCCCCAGGAGTAAGGTTCATGGTCATGTACTTTGCATGTGGTTCCATTAAAGTGCACAGTTAAGATTGCTCAAATGCCCTAATTGTTTCTCAATACCTTAACATGTTTGGATATTCTCTAATATAACATTGATTATCAAGAGTCTGGGTTATAATTCTCACTGTAATTGCAGCACTCCTGTAACAAAGTTTGTTGTAAATTATGACTATGTGCTATTAACCCGGACTTCAATCTAACATCACTGTTGTCTGAAAACTACATTAACATTTGTGACCAAGTGCCTCAATGATGTAAAGCCACTTACCTCCAGCTGGGTCAACAAAGCTATGCTGACTAAGATGATTCATTATTTTGCCAGCTCTAAACACTGGGGTCAAAAACCAACACTAATCTACATGGTAACACCATGCACATTACACATATTAATACAGTTAAAAGACTTACTAGTTTCCTGCCATTGATTTCCATCTTGAACTCACCTATTGTGAGGCAACCATTTTATTGCAATGGCATTGAAATCAGTGAAACATTCATAGATACCCAAAACACTATCACTACAGGCACTTTATATGCTTGTAAATAATTATATATTTATATGTATAAGTATTTATTTATATTTATATATTTATATTTGCTTTCATTAACATACAGTTAACATACTTAAGAGTCTTTTAGAATCATCAAATGCTTGGTCACTAAGCAAGTAATCTCTCAACAATTTTCAACCGTATTTGTAATAACAAAGTTATTCACTGTTAAATTAGTTACAATGTATCTGAGAAGGCATTTTTATATCTATCCCCAACTCCACAAGGAAATAAAGATGGTTTAGCTCATTTATAAATACTTACGAGAATGTTGATTGTTGGGAAGACTTACTTAAGGAAATTTGTTATAAAAAAACATTTTTTCAGTATAATGTGTAGAAATGGCCACATCAAACATTCATAATGATAAAAATGACAAAAAATTGCAGAATGAGATCTAGATTTTAGATTAAAATTTTTTCTTGCTAACAGCTAGAAGCAGCTGCTGTGTGCGGTCATTAAGTCTAGAAAATTTAGCTGCAGATTCTTTGGTACATGTTTTCATCCAGCAATGACACCATATGCATGCATTCACAGTAACTAGTGCTACATACCTTAAAGAATAGTAATTCAGGGATGTAGAAGAGAAATTCAGGATAATAGTAATTCTATATCTTAGAATATGATTTTACTTTGATTTAGTATTTTTAAAAATGCTGCAACCTGTGTCAAAAGTGGAGAAAAATACATACACATATTTTTTCCAGAAGTTAGATTAAGTATTTTTTTCTCTAATATATTGATTTCTATTTTAGAATATACAAATATATACTTTTTTGACTTAATCCCATTAAGACCCCTGTGGTGACAATTATGTCAAAGCAACTGACTTAGCAAAAATGAACTATGACTTAGGATGGTTTTGGAAATACGATGTTTAGGTGGCCCAACATGATGGCTATTAAAAACATTGTTTTCAAAACACCTATTTATTTCACAGAATCACAGAATACAGAATGCGTAGAGTTGGAAGGGACAACAGTGGGTTCATCTGGACCAGCCTCCCTGTTCAAGCAGGGTCATCCCAGAGCACATGGCACAGGAGTATGTCCAGATGGTTCTTAAATATCTCCAGCAAGGGAGACACCAAAACCTCTCTGGGCAGCTGTTCCAGGGCATTGTCGCCTGCACAGTAGAGAAGCACTTCCTCATATTCAGGTGGAATCAGTTTATATTCCTGTGCATCCGTTTCTGCCCATTGCCTCTTGTCCTATTGCTTGGCATCACTGAGAGGAGCCTGGCTCCATCCTCTTGACACCCTCACATCAGATACTGACAAGGTCCCCTTTCAGTTGTCTCTTCTTGAGGATGAACAAGCCCAGCTACCTCAGCCTTTCCCCATAAGAGACATGCTCCAGTCCCTTAATCATCTTTGTTGCCCTCTGCTGGACCTGCTCCAGGGGCTCCATGTCTCTCTTGTCCTCATGTTCCCAAAATTGCACACAGCACTCCACATGTGGCCTCACCAGGGCTGAGCAGAGGGGCAGGATCACTTCCCTCGACTTGCTGGCAATGCTCTTCCTAATGCCCTCCAGGATACCATGGACCTTCTTGGCCACAAGGACACACTGCTGGATCAGGGACAACTTGCTGTCCACCAGGAGCCCCAGGTCCTTCTCCACAGAGCTTTCCAGCAGGTCACTCCCAGCCTGTCCCAGTGCCTGGGGTTATTCTGTCCCAGGTGCAGAAGCTAGCACCCTAATTTCTGAGAATCAAATCTTTTCAAAATTACTGTTATAAAAGTGGAGTCATCTAAAATGCCAGTATCTTTAAAAAAACGCCATATGAATGTCTTTTAATGGATGTATCAACTCCATGATGAAGAACATTTCCCCATTCCAGAAAAGTGATGGATTATGGCTCTACATTGTGCTTCCACAGAATTAAGTCACACCACAAAAAGAAAAATTCATATTTCAAGTTACATGAAATTCTTAAGAATTAAAATCCTAAAAAAGTTGAAAATTTTTTTCAAAAATTTCTGAAGCATGTAAATAAAAACATTTTACTTTTTATAGAGACATTAATTACATACCAAATAGAAAGAAACCAGTCATTCCCACCAAAAAGATTAACTTCAGTCATCTTTTAAAGGAAAAAAATTCTGATCATATATAATGACACATTCCTTGTGCCCCCAGCTCACTTTTTTTCCTAATTTTCAGAAGCACTGTCATTATGAAATGCCAACAATAACGTACAAAACAGTTAGAAACCTACCTTCCAATAAACTGCATGGCTTCTTTTGTCAGCCTCTGAGTAAGGTTCTCATAGGATAGCGGCTGCTGGATAATCTGATGGTCCCTCATTAAAAAGCAGTTTAGGTGTCGAAAATGATAGAAGAAAAAAATCAAAACCACAAGTGAAATTGTGATTATTAACAAGCAGCAACCCAAAGCCTGGAAGGGCACTTTGAGGAGGCCACTGTACTGCACTATAGCCAAAGACACAAGGGCAATTCCGGTGATTTGGATTGGGATGACAAGGGCTTTCTGACCCCCTTTTAAAAATACGCTGCCTTGGCCAGGTTTGCAGTCTCTAAAATTGGTCACAGGAAGGCCATAAAAGTAATCAAATCCATGACTGCGGGGGTGGTGACAGAAGTCATTACTGCTTTCACAGTTCATCCCAAGATGCCACTTTCCTACAAAGAGAGAAGGACAGGGAGTATTTTTGTAGTTATATCATCAAACTTACTTTTAATGTGCATTATTTCAAACATGAAACTGTCACTATCTGACTGATATCCCCCTGCTCCCAGCATTTATTGTGTGGATCCCTATTTTCTATTTAAACTTTCTTTATGCTTCCATAGAAGATGTTTTTTTAATGTCTGCCTCTTCATCTCAGTTAGAAATAGATTGGTATGGCTGTGGCTGAAGAACAATAAATTTTGAGTGGGCTAGCAGGTCACTGAAGAGCAACAGAGCCCGAAAAGAACGTTAACTTTGGAAATTAAGCCTTTGTGCATGTGTAGTTGTCATAAGAAAATGCTATTTTGTAGCAGCTACTGATTAAAGAGGAAGAACCAATATGGAATTACAAAATATCTTTTCTGAAATTTTTCTGGCAAATAATTTGACTAGTTAAAAAAAACAGAAAAGAAGAAAAAACAGTAACAAATAGGAAATAAATAAAGAATAGGGAAATTATTAAAGCATTTATTATTTAAATTATTGCAAAATCTCTTAAAATGCCAATCTTCCTCAAAATATACATATATATAGTGAGGGTGATTATTTTGTATTTATATATTTCTTATCTATAAATAAAAACAAAACAACATTTACAAGTAAATTGCTGTCAAATACTATCTCTCACAGCATTTTGTCCCACTAGGAAATCACTCTAATTCTGCAAAAATGTTGGACAGTCTGACACAAGAAACCATTGAGCCTGATTTGCATTATACTAATATACTCTACATTCATGCTGATTATGGTAAGTATCTAGATAATTCATTCTATGACTCAGGTACAACCTCTTACCATATGCTTATGAATTGCTTAGCACAACAGATCTAATTGGTAGCTGTTATTTGAATCAAAATGCATAATTATAAACAAAATTTCAAATTCGGTTAAGCCTATTGAGATAGATTATGGATAGAGCTATGATCTTAGCTCTCAGCAAGAAAATGTGTTGAATATTTTAAAAAGCATGCTGGCCTTAACAAAACAGATGACATTATATATTGCTTTATTTATTCTTCTGAATCAAACACCTAAACATGACCAGCATAATTCAGGGGTTGTGATCTTAAAAGAAATAAACAAGAAAATATGCAAACCCAGTTTTCATTCCCATAACTTAGCCCAAAGAAATTCGAAATATTTGTTTTAGAGACTTCAGAATACACACGGCAGAAAGTGCAAAACAGAAAAAAAACCCACATATATACAATTTTCCCTTTTTCCAAACCACCCTATCTTTTAAACATCTGTAAGAAAGTCCTGATGCAAATGGTCCTGACTACCTCCTTCTGGGTCTACAGAACAGCATATTCATCCTGCACTTCTTCCTTCAGCAGTGACAAATGCAGGCACTGCAGTACCAAAGAGGGTGAACATGGGGATCTGTTCTTCTTTCTTAAAATTTAGCAAATAAGCTGGGTGTTCTTATTTTTCTTCCACAAATAACAGAATTGAGGTATAGGATGAGAATGTCATATGCCTAAGTTCATCTGTCAGCAAATGTGGAGAAAACACAGAAATCTTGAATCAGAGTTGAGTCCAGTTGTCCTTGTACATCTCTTGATGATCCTAAGTTAAAAATAACTTCTGTATATCATCAAAGCAGGTACAAAACATTTTCAGGTCTGCTTATGTGCCAGTGAAATGAAGGCCTCTACACCTTTCTCATTCCATCAGAACTTTTCCCTGTCAGATGGCCTTTCACCTGAAGTGGTATTCTGCTTTTTGTGAGCAGAATAGTTCTTGTCACTACTTTTGACATGGTCCAGTGAAAATTATTGTGGTCAATTAAAAAAACAGCAGTACACACCATTGTACTGAAATTTCAGCAGTTACAATGGTGCTATAAGGACTACGTAAGGCTGGAACACTGATTTTCATTCACAGCAAACAAAGATGCATATTTTTGAAAATAAATACCTCAATTTTTCTCTTAGGTTTGTATGACTGTCTTAATGGAATAATCATAAAGCCAGATGTGCAAAAAGGTGAGAATGAAACAACTCTCATCAAGTTAGATAACTGATTTAAAGGCAGAGGCTTATAATCACGAACATAAATGATCTTCAGGCTGTAAGTTTAAATTTTTTGTTGTTATATGTTAATCTCAAGGCACCTACAATTCAGTAAGAAAATATGAAAAAGAAACTCAAACAAATTAATTATACCTTCAAGGTCACTTATTATGATATGGAGGGGTTTTTTTAACAGGATCTCAACTACAAGCCAGGACAGAAAAATCTTGCAATAACAAATCAGGACAGGGAAAAATACAGGTCCTATTTTTATCGAAAGGGTTTCAGCGAGCACAACAAATTGTTCAATGTCAGGATGAACTTGGGCCTCAGAAAATGATTTTTTGAGAAGCAACTTAAGCCAAATAAAGCAGAGAGCAGGTTAGCAGGAAAAGCAACAGAAGCCCTGGTTCAAATTATATCGGCAGCTGTGACAGAATGACACAACCGCCATTCTCAAATGGCTGGGGAGGTAGAAGGCTTTGATAGATACTGCACTGCTCTGAAAAAGCAAGTGATGACTGGGTCCACAATACATGTTTTGTTTCACTTCTTGTGACAATAACCCCTGCCTTGAGCTAGTGCTTGAACAGATTACTGTAATGTGCTTTAGATTCTGCGGCCCTTCTGAATCTGAGAGCAGTGCAAAATGCTCTCATCTCTGTGCCAAGTGATGCTTCATAGAATGGACACTTCACACAAGCATCATAAGCATTTCAGCAGATTCTACCAAGCTTTTGGGTGAAATTTATGCTGTTAATTGTAAATTATGAGTACCATAATAATTTGAGACCTAGACTTTTTTCCCTCTCTGTCAGCCATAATTACGATTGCTGCAGAGAGAAAGCAATGTAATGAAAAGGAGGTGGAAATGAGAGGCAAGTTCTATTCAGCCAAGAAACTTCACTTGAAACTAATTTTTTTCAGAATGAAGAATCCTGAGGACACTACAGAAATCCATGTTTCCCCTATATTTTTCCCTCAGATAGTGGGAAAGGGAGCAATATGAAGACTGTTTTCTTATATAATGATAAATTTCTTTTGGAATGATTTTGTGCTTTTCAGGTAAATGGCAAGATACAAGATGTGGAGCAAGATGTAAACAGAGATATTTTATGTTCTTAAGGAAATATATGTATTTGAAGTACATAGAAAAAATTGTAAAAAGTGTATGTGCATATGTTATTATCACAGACAGATTTTAAGCTGTTTTATAAATAACCGTTGTATTAACTCCACTCCATAGACTCAAGTCAATCTTGAATTGGACACCTTACTACTGTGATGTGTCCAAACATTACAATACTTCATTCTGGAACAAATAAGTACCAGTTATCCATTAGTATTTTAGCTTCAGAAATAAGCTACATAGGTGGATTTTAAACTTCTTGGGATGCTGGACAACAGCAATAGAGAGGAAAAATTAACCTTTACTCAATTTTAATTGAGTATAGCAGTTATTAAAATAATATCTATCAAATTTAAGGGGAATTTCTGCATTATGAATAGCTATTTCCAACAAAATATCAGCATTTCTTCCCACTGGTGAAATATTATGTATTCTATGCATCTGCTTTTTTTGATAGAACTTGGTTTTGTTGCAGATCTGATTGTGTGCTTTTCTGACAGATCTATTGGTTGTCACCTTCTTCATGTCACAGGGGAAAACAACGAGGTAGAAAAGTGTATATACAAAGTAGATTTATAGCTAAAACATATTTTGGGACATATCAAACAAAAGGAAGCATATATTCAGAGGAGAAAAAAAAATAAAAAAGAAACAAAAATGCACCTAGGGAAGAAAAAGAATGTCCTTTAAGAGGAGATTGGCAAAAAAAATCCAAACCAAAACAAAGCAGGCTTCAGGAATAGAAAGGCTTCAAATTATCCTTATGCCAATCCATCACTGGTGCAGGATTTGACAATTAATTTTTTGGGAACTGCAGAGTTAGACTGAACCAAGCAAAGACTCCCTGACCTAGACCAGTATGATGTGATAAGAATACCAGCAAAAGCAGAAAATGGACTGGTTGTGAATCAGACTGCCTATCTAGCCTTCAAATCTACATAATTTTTCTTTCTGTCATTTACATATGCTTTATCCGTAATTTTAATGCACTTCTTGATTTTTGGAAACCTTCATTATACTCTAAGGATATGGTAATATTGCATTTTATGGTCTCATAGCTATCATTCAGGCCACTTGGAAGAATTGTTCATTAAGCATCATGGAGATAACTTCTGGAGATCTAAGTGGCAAGCTGTCATGTTGCAGCGAAAGTAGTTAAAAAAAGAACATTAACTAGGTCAGCCCCAGAAAACGAGTTATATTACTGTGCTTGTAAGAAACAGAAAAAACCCCAGTCTTTAATTGAATATGGAGCAATAGGAATTAAGTCCACGAGGAACATGACAAATTATGAAAGGCTTTTTTGTACTATGGTTCCAATACACCTACACTAAATAAACTTCTGATAAGAATTTCTGGTTTTCTATTTTCATTCTTTCAGGACATCATGGTATTTTATGCTTTACAAGACTGGGGTATAGCTAAGTAGGATTTTTAGTCAGGAACACTGATGCTGGTTTATCTACATAATACAGACATTTTTTGAACAGTGGTGTGAATTGTTAGCCTTGCTAAACAGCCTGGGTTATTTAACAAAAATTACTCTCAAAATTGCAAGTTTCTGTTTAATTTAAAAATCAGATGAGGTGCATGCTTCATCTAAATTAATTTAGTAATATTCCAGTATGATGTTCTCTGTCCAACTATTCCCTGGCAATTCCAGTACAGAAATACATTATGTAATACAAGTTGAACTTCACAAGAATCTTCTAAAATATAAGCAGTGTGGAATAAGTCAGTGGCCAAATCAAGAAAAAAAATCAGAAATCTTAATGTTATACTTTTATGATATTAATTCCAATTCTATTTAATATTCATATAGTGTGATTCCTTTTGCCCATCACTGGATATTTATGCTGCAATCAGTTGTCTGAACTATCTTTGTAATGAGAGAGAAATATATTTTTATATTAAACAACTACCAAAGAATATGGAAAATTTCCTAGAAATGCCCATTTCTGCCTGATGACTAAGATGGTAGCCCAGACACCATGTTATTTACTTTATGGGTATTTGAACACTGGTGAAATGAAAACTACCACTGTACTGACTTGCACCCTGTGATCAATCCTTCATTGTCTCTCTGATGTAATCAAACTCCTATTTATACTGAAAACTTTTCAAGAGCTTGACTAATTTTCAGTTTGTTCATCATGTTTCTTCAGTACCTTGAAAAATGAGACTGTAACTACAGAAGAGAATTAGACACATTTACCTGACTAGTGTTTCACATAGGCATGGGAATGTGCTCAGCTTTGTTCCAGAAAAATAAATTCATTATGCTGTAGGGGAGAAAAGCTTAATGCAGGCCCTTTACAGCCTATATGGAAAGCTAATGTTCTTTTCATTGAAATGAAAGAAAATAGTGCTGCGCATGTCTGCAATTTTACCTATTAGAGCTGTTGCATAACCTTTCTGCTTCAGGAGCTTGGAAAAAGTTATTTCTTCAGAAGGAAGTCCCCCAGAAGAGGCAGAAAATAAGAAGACACCAACTCGTGAGAAGGCAGCCATTCCTAAATACAATAAAAATGAATGAGACCAGGATAACACAAAGAAAAAATTTCCATTCATTAGTTCTGCCGGAACATTTTTGCTTTAGGTGGTATCACTTAAATGACATAATACAATCAGACATTAAATGTTTCAAGTGGAAGATACAATCATCCATTTAGCTGAGTGAGGTCTTTTCTGTATTGACACCAGAAACCGAGACATGGAGAAAAAAATTCTCAGCTTATAACCATGGGGCCAGCCATCACACTAACAGGTGCAGCCCCTTCTGTAGATTTTCTAAGGTATAGCAAAAGTTTAAGAAGTTGAGCTTGCATGATTTATTTTTCTTGTACATGGGGAGGGAAGGAAGATGAGGACTAAGTGAGATTATTCCCAAGTTCTACTCTCAGAATTTCCATTTTCCTCATATGTGGTTTTCTACCAGCCTTTAAGGTTTTTGAAGAGAAGGCACATTGAAATAGGGCAGTCTTGGCATGTAAATATCATGAGGTCAGAAAGAGCAAGAGAGAATCTGATTCTGTAAATAGAGTAGCTTGGGCTGTCAGCATTGATGGGGAAGGAACAGTGCTCCAGTGGCACAAAGACACATCATCCAATGCACACAGAGTGAGAGCACGAAAGGAGCATCAGGTACTGGCTAACAAGACAACATCTAAATAAGCACAGTAATTTCTACATACTAAGAGTCTGAGACACACAAATGGGCTTATAAACTGCTCTCAGGATGAGGAACTTGAGAGCTCAGGTTCATGAAAATTAGATTACTAGGATTCCAGATGAGAGGTGGCACTGAAAATAGACAGTAAGAACAGAGAATATCTATGCAAATCTATGCAGATGTATCTTCAGGAAGTCTAAATTATGCAACTGGATGATTACAGTTCCCAAGTTACATGACTGATGTAGACAACCAGAATCCTCCGTCAGGTATCCCTCGTGGTTGCATGAGAAAAAGACTCGTTAGACTGGTTTATTAAAGAGAGCTCAACCTACCCTTCAAATGCTGACTTCAGTTTTTCACCTCAGATAGTTTTGCTGATCAACACTTCAGATAGCCTTAGTCATACATTTATCTATATTTTATTTATTTATATTTATTTTTATGTCGTTCAAGCTCTTGTAGCTGAAATCAGTGGAATTCCCTTAAGTTATCAGAATGAAAGTAGAGAAGCATGATTTCTTTTTTTCATCATTACCTTTCTCTGAGTTTGTGTCTCATCCAATACTGCATTTTGGAATCTTTTTCTTCAGCTCTATTAGCAGGAGCTTTATATTTCTAACATTTTTTCCACATCATGATTCTAGTGTTTTCTATAATAACCCTTTACTAGTTCTTCACCGATATTTAGAAGCAATCCATATTTAGAAACTTTGTAATTTAAGTAAGACAAAGTTTAATTTTTGTACCTACATGGAAATGATTAGGTATGTTTGAGAGCTGATCAGTGAAGAAAAAAAATTAGTTCAAGTGCTAATTTTTCAGAAATAAGAACAAGGATTATAATGGAAAGTGACCTGTGACTTTACCTACAGTAAATAGGAATAGCAAGATATCTGTAACAGGTATATAAAATTTTCCTTTGCAGATGAATGTAACGGAAAATTTAGCAAATTATATTAGCTGGCACTTTTGCAGAAGCTTGTTACTTGATTTGAATGAGCACGAACATATCAAGTAGGCTCCAGAGTCTTGCTTTGCTTTCATTCCCAGAAGCAAGGACAGGATGTTTTATCACTAATGAACAAGTGATCTGATTAATGTATAATGATCCTTGCTAAAAATGATGTTAAGGGAATGTTAAAGTTGCATGGCTAAGCACCGGGAGGCTCAGTCCCAGCACACTAAAATAAACAGACTAGATCTTCAATGACTCAAATAGGCTTTGGATCAGGTACTTTAAAAGTAAGAGAAATTAAATGCATGCATTCACAGGATACTGAACACTGTGTATGGGTAGATATGGAACAAAAAGAACACTTTACAGAGATGAGAGATTTTTTGCTCTCTTCTTCCCAGTGTTAAGGGCAACTAAAATACCTTAATGAACTGTCCTGCCCCTAGCTCCCCCACCATAAAAAAAACCAAAACAACAAAACCCAAACCCAACGATTTGTCTAAACAAAAAGGTTTTGCAGAAATGTCTGAGAAGAAGTATTTACATTGAGTTCTTTAACTGAGTCTTTCTAGATGCACCTCTGTGATGTTCAATACCTGGGCTGCCCACCAACATGGTGGGAGCAACCGGAATTCAACTGTGTAGGTAGGCAAAGAGCCTGAGGTCATTGAACAGCGGAGGAAGTTCCAGAATCACAGGGAATCAATCACAAGATATGCTTAGCTGGAAGGGACCTACAGGGATCATTGAATCCAACATCCAGCCCCGCAGAGGACATCCCCGTGAGTCACACCATGTGCCCCAGAGTATTGTCCAAACACTTCTTGAACTCTGTCAGGCTTGGTGCACACAGCACTAGAGGTGAGCCCACCCTAGCACAGAGCAGTTTGGGACAATCCCCTCCCTTGTCTGGCTGGAGATGCTGTGCCTGATGCAATCCAGGACACAGCTGGCCTTAAATAACCACAGTCAGATTGCTTTGTCAGTATTTAAAGAAAAAAAAATTTACTCACTAAAAAAACTTTATCTTTGTGTCAACTCTTCTGAAATGCAAAAATTCCCCATATATATGAAATATTTTAAATGTAGACCAACTCTGCTGAGCTTGATCAGTCACCGAAAGGACTCTCATTTATCATTACTTAACCTGGTAATGATAAACAAATCAAGAAAAGCCAGACAAAAAAACCTGCATACAGTTTACTGAAAATAAAATATATTTATATATAAAGAAATGAATGGATTTTACCTGATCTTATAGGATACCTCCCTGTCAGGAAAGCTGCCCTACTTGGAGTACAAAGTGGGGATGCTGCTATATGCTGAGTAAGCGTCACTCCTTCCTCTGCTATCCTGTCAATATTAGGGGTTCTGGAAAAACACAAGCAGGTGAGAAAAAAACCACAAAGATGATTATTTGGATACAGGCATGGCAAGCCCAAGGCATCTGAGGCAAGAACTATCAGGAAAATACAGTTAATATTTACCGTATGTAAATATCAAAACCACACTGGGGTTGCAATTCCAAATACTATCATGTCAAATCTTTTTACATTAGGTGTCAATAATAAAGAGAAACACTGTGACATTGCAGCAAAATCTTTTTCCCCACTTTCATCTATTCTTCACGGCCAGTGATAAACTGCAACATCTGGACATATAGTACTGCAATCTCCCTGTGTTACTTGACCAGAACTGTAATTTTACAACCTTTTTGCTTCAGTCATGAGGGCAAGAGAGACTAGAGAAGGGCTGTGCTTCCTTACTCCCTACCCGGTGTCTCTTCTATCTCTCCTCAGTAAAAGCTTTTTGGGGTAGGGATAATGGTGCCATCTGCTATTAGAAGAGATTCAAATGATTATGATTCTGTCGTATGCTCTATATTAACAATATCTACATGTCTGACATGATTATGTCTGCTGTATTAGACCCAAGGGCACAACCAAGCTTCCATACCTGCATGGGAAACTTGTCTGTGACCTGGCTCATAGTGCAGATTAAAATTGGTTCCTGCAGGAAGAAATCCTGTGTCCTTGGTTCTACAGATAAAAATTACTAATGCAGACTGGCCAGGAGCTGCAGTATGCTCTAATAGCTCTCTGACCCTGGAGATTAATGACCGTGACCTCAAGGCACACTAGTGCTCCCATCATCTAAGTCTGAATAGTCAGAAACATTAATTTTCCAACGGACTTACTTTCTACCTGTAACGATACCTGCTGATAACAATCAGTAAGATGAAAATTCATCATATTCCAAAAATCTAATTCTGAATTCTCCCAGCACAGAATATAGATCTTGGAGTCATTCTAGTGCCTGAGAGGGGAGTGATCCAAGCATTGGTGTTGTATATATTTTTCCCGGTTTAAAACCCGAAGCTGTAACTTGATTTTTTTCTTTTTTTTTTGAATTTGAGTTATGAGAAGATATTATTTCTAACTAACAGCAGTAGGAACAAGAGCATTTAACATTTGACAGAAGAGTGGTTTTAGTCTGAATGATTTATTTAATTTTGCCGAAGACTTTGCACCACTGAAACACAATGGCTAGATATCACTTGCTCTGTTTACACAAACGTCACATCTAAGGTGGTAGCAAGAAACATCTCAGGGCACACTGATGCATTACTCAAGTATATTAACATTTGTTTCAATTAATATGTTGATTACTGTATGAAGATCAATTAAAGGCAAATATCAGCTCTTTATTTCCAGTTAGTTACCAACAAGCTTGTCCCAAATCAGGAGTGCTTCAAAATATGTTTAATTCATGGTACTTGTGTCATGTATATTTTAGAACAAAATTGTTGATTTTATTTTAGTTCTCTAGAGCTACCCTTATTTGGCTGGTTGCTCAGTCCTCTGTTTATAATGCAACTTTTCATCTGGATAAATGCATTAGCTAAGTCTTTGGTCAAAAAAAGAAAAGAAAGATTAAATATTCTAATCTCTGGAAAACTTATTAACTTTGTTTACTCATAAAAAAATAATCAAACCTCTGAATGTTCCAGCATTTTTAATTTTACAAATCCATTGAAAATTAAATATAAATCTATGACTGTGCCAAATTATCATCCTACCTTAAGGTTCTGTTCCCGTAACATCCCAGGTCTCCAATGCCAAGATCATCAGCCATCAGTAAGATGATATTGGGCTTTGAAACACTGTGCATTTTGACACTGTTTATGGTACACTGGAAAATTATTAGAAGTAAAAGGAGCTCCATCTTCTTCCTGGCATGTAAGAACAGGTGGAAAATATGATAAATAGACTGTTAATCTAATTTATTCTTCTTATTATGCTTTGCATAGCTAAAGAAAAAAAGAAAGATTGCATATGTTTAATTGGCCTTTTTTTTTCTTGAGATTTTTTAAAAACATTTCTCTCTCACACTTCTTAAAAATAAAAAATGCAATTTTAGCATATGGCTAATTTTTTCTTTCACTCCTTTACAGAGATGAAGCCTTTAAATAAAGGCAAATAAAGAACCAGGTACAACCTCAGTGGCCATTTTGAATACACACACGCAATATACAGCAACAAACCATAAGAGCTAACAAAGCTTGGGTTTTTTTCCTTTTTTATATAAATATATTTTTTATTATTGTTTGGTTTTGGGTGTATTTTGTCATTGTTGCTGTTGTTGTGTTTTTGTTTGTTTGTTTATTTGTTATTTTTTCTAGCTACAAATGTGATTTCAGGAACACAGAATCTGAAATCATTTAGGACCAAAACCTCCAAGGCTCACTACAGAAAAAAAAAGTTAATCAATTCCACTAATTAAGTAAATGACTGAATTTCTCTTCAACAATGGGGGAAAAAAAATCCAGCTGCAGTTTCTGGAAAGGAATAAATATTATGGAAAAGAGCGTGAAGAGATGCACTATGAAATTATTGTAAGGAATGTTTAAGAAAAGGCTCTTCTGAAACATTTTAAATATCAGGGTCTATAGCAAAATCAATTTTAAATATTTGATATAATATCACAATATTCTATAAACAATGCTCATGCCATATCCAACCTTAAACAGGAAGAAGGAATAATTTTACACAATGCAACATACTAATATATGCTTTTATGGCAAAAGCAGAGTATTTGCAGGTGTACATCCTACGAATGCTATTTTACCTAAATCAGAACTTGTCATATCTCTGTTTTAAACTGAACTGACCATGCCCTGGCTGAAACTGAGTGCCTTCAGGCTGTAATGGACTGTGCTAGGCATACACATCAAAAAGAACAGACTCTCTTTTGTCTCTGACAAGACTCCCATCTTTTCTGGATGCAGGCAGCCTTTTTCAAATGCAGGCGAGGCATGAATCACACCTGCAGTCCGCATTATTCTGGACAAGAAGTAAAGTGGAAGAAACCAGGACTAAGATAGAAATTTGTAAGGGAATGAGTAGAAAAAGGAGATAGAGACAATAATTTCCAGAGAGAATGGGGACAGCAGGTCAATAAAGAAAAAACTTGTAAATCGATGAGTTATGGTAGATAAAAGTAACTGGAGAGAAGATAAAGAAACCAAAACTGAGAGTACAAAGAGACCAGACATCAAGGGAGACAGATTCACAAATCAGTGAGGTGGGTAAAAGTATTTGTAGAGAAGACAAAATAGGCAGAAGTAGAAGAGTTTAGTCTGATTTTAATAGCAAGAATGGAAGTTGAGAACCAGCCGGAATGAGAATTGCAGGCAGATGAGGAGAAATGGTAGAGGAAGAAAGAAACTGGAAGGGATGACAGTGAATAGGAAATCAACTGAGGAACAGAGGTGAGAGAACTGGGAATGTCTCGGAGGAAAGAGCTGAGGAGTTATGATGAAGGTCAATGAAGAGAACTGATTGGAAAGAACCTGGAAAGATAAGATTTGGGACTTATCTTAGCGAGAAGAGATCTAAATAGCAGGGATCAACCAACACAGACTGGGATTTCTGATTCCCAAATTCATTACTGCTGTTCTGTGAGAAAGCATAGGTGCAAAGAGGGCTTTAACTCTTTTAGTGCTTGTTCACATGTACATAAAACACTACTAAGTATATTTTTTACTTCTTAAGGTACACTTTATAAACATTTTGGTGACAATAGTTCTGGCTTAGATTTCAGCCAGCAGCATCTAAAGATCCCAACCTTATCACTGCAGTATATCCTTATCTTTATCTCACAGGAAGCAATCTACTTCATTTCAGGCATGGAAAATAAAAACACAAACTGTAAGATTAAAACAGTAAATGCCTTTCTGCATAGGATGCATCTAACTCATCCTTCATCAAACAACCATACTAATGAAGCTGTGTAGCCCCCCACCATGGTGCAGATTCACCTTACTTCCCTGAAAGGATAAACAAACGTGATTTGCTTCCCATGCATTTCAAGAGAACAATTAACACCCAAATTGACCCAAGAAGACAGGAACAACCTGCTGCCGGATCTTATGTTCCTACTCCCCTGTTCAGACTGCAAAGGTCTCAAAGGCCAATGGCAATGGGCATGTTGAAAAAGGGGACATTATATGTTGGTGATCTTATGTAGAGAGTTGCTTGGATGCTTGCAAGACCCACAGAAGGTGGCCTCATTTATTACCTCCATTTCTCATTTTGTAAATCAGCCAAAAGCAGTGTTATTGAAAGCTGTCTCTGATACAATACCGCTGGATACTTCTACGCTCTGAAGGAGTATTTATAGACAATCTCACACGCTGAGCTATTTGCCTTCACCTGATATCATGTCCCTGAAGTGAAATCAACAAGGAAACAGGAAAAAGAATCATCCAAACAACTACAATTTCTCTGGTGTACTCTCTCTGCAGCAGATTTTCATGCGTCTTGAGAGGATGTACATAGAAAGCAAGAAAAATCAGATGGATGAAATTGAGTGGAACAGACAACAGCAAAGAAATTCAAAGGAGCTAAAAGGGAAGGATGTGAGAAGAATGAAGCTCTGAGAATGCTGAGGGCTGTCTGTATTACACCAGGGTTTGTCCCGATGAAAACACAGGCATGTGTAGACCTAACATGAAAATGGTAACACCAAATCAGATGAAGCTTTCAGCTAACTAATGTTTCCTCTCTGTCCAGAGCCAATTCAAATGCTTAAGAAAAGATTGCAAAAAGACTTGGCAAAAAAATTCTTTTAGTAGCACACCCTTCTAGCTTTTGGCACTCAGCATTAAATGAATTTTGGAGAGAAGAACAGTGTAATGAGTATCTCTCTACGTACCTTTTAACCTTTGTGGATTTGTTTTAGTCTACTTTGAATCAATTAACTTTTGTTTTGGTTTGGTTTTTTGCATTAAACAAATTTGATTTTCTTTTTCTATTTCCATAGCACTCTTGAGATGTTCCTTCAGTAGGCATCAGCTTTGGAGGCTTGTGTTTCACATTCATGTGGCAAAATTTTTCCTTCCTTTTTGCATGTATGTTAAAAACATTTACAACACATGTAGGGCACATAAGTGCAAGTTTTAACCCTGGCTTTATTTCCCCTGTGATACAATACAACTGAAAGTAGCTTCTTCCTTTCTAAGGTGGCTGCTAAATTGAATAGATTAAAGAGGTACTTAATCTCCTACAAAAATAGCCATATAAGAATTTGCATTGCACATATCCTATTTCAACCTACAATACTCTAATTACTGTATGGGAACCTATAGACATGCATACAGACACACATAGATGTATTGATATGCACATACACATGTATGTGGGGGCATATACACATGTCCTACTTCTTCTACATATCTCCAAATTTTTTTTTTGGGATTCTAATAGATATGTTCTATTAGCATTAAAAAACCCCAAAGTATAAACATGTGAGAACAAATCAATGAAAGAAAAGCTCTAAACAGATACAATCCACTATTTCTTGATTTTTCTTATGGACTTACCAAACACTTCTTTTAAGTTAAAATTTTCTTCGTTAAAAAAGGCTGGTCAAAGAGTTGTTTTTTTTTTTTTTTTTTTTTTTTTTCCATCAGGATAACTGATTCAAGATATGGCTGTCATAGAATCATGGAATATCCTAAGCTGGGGACCTACAAGGATCATCAAAGTCCAATTCCTGGACCTACACAAGATAGCCCAAAGAGTCACACCATGTGCCCAAGAGTATTGTACAAACACTTCAGGAACTCTGTCAGGCTTGGTGCTATGACCACTTCCTTGGGGAGCCTGTTCCAGTGCCCAACCACCCTCTGGATGAAAAACCTTTTCTAATATCCAACCTAAACTTCCCCTGACAAAACTTCAGGCCATTCTCTTGAGTCCTGTCACTGGTCACCAGAGAGAGAGAGCCTGCCCCTCCTCTTCCCCTCACGAGGAAGCTGCAACTGCAATGAGGTCTTTCCTCACTCTCCTCCAGGATGAACTGACCAGGTGCCCTCAGCCACTCCTCATACAGCTTCCCCTCAAGGCTCTTCATCTTTGTGGCCGTCCTTTGGACACTCCCTAATAGTTTAATGTCTTCCTTACACTGTGGCACCCAAAACTGCTCCCAGCATGCAAGGTGAGGCTGCCCCAGTGCAGAGCAGAGCAGGACAATCCCCTCCCTTGCCCGGCTGGCGATGCTGTGCCTGATGCCCCCCAGGACAGGGCTGGCCCTCCTGGCTGCCAGGGCACTGCTGACTCACGTTCAACTTGCCATCAACCAGGACCCCCATGTACCTTTCTGGGCACTGCTCTCCAGCATCTCATTTCCCAGCCTGTTTGTACATCCAGGGTTGCCCCATCCCAGGTGCAGAATCCAGCACCTGCCCTTGTTGAACTTCATATGGTTGGTGATTGTCCTGTCCTCTAACTTGGTGAGGTCTCTCTGCGGGGATTGAACAGCTCATGCCTTCGAGGGAGTGAACAGCTCCTCCCAACTTAGCATCACTGGCAAGCTTACTTAGTATACTTTCCAGTCCTGCATTGTTTATGAAGATGTTAAAGAGCACTGGGCCTAAGATGGAGCCCTGTGGAACCCCACTAGTGACAGGTTGCCAGTCTGATGTCACCCCATTCACTGTAGCCCTTTGCATGTGACCCAGCTGTGTGCTGGATAATCCTTATCTGACTACTACAGACACATGCATCTTTACAAGAACAATTATATGCAAGTCTTTCAAACATCTCTTCCCAACTGAATCACCTCAGCATTTTTATTAACTTCGATTAAGCAATTTATCTTTAAACTACTCTCTTAATGTAACAGAACCCTTTGAGAAAATGCTTAATATACTTTATCCTTGAAGGTATAGTATTTCCTGATGAAATAAGCAACATTTAAAGATATTGACCTCATTAAAAAATGCTGTGCTATCCTTAAGCAGTATGCAAAATAAGAAAAAAAATTACCTTGCTTATATGAATGCTAGAACTTCAAAATTTCTCTGAGTCATAAAAAGTCAAAATGTAAACAAACTAGAGACAACCCTGCCCTCCATAAGATTCTGCAAAGAGCAAATTCTTCAACTTAATGAGAAAAATAAAAGAGTAAGCTTTTAAATTTTAAGAAATGGAAAAGTTATGTATAATTGATAATTTTGTGGTATCAGTTTAAGATTTGCTAAAATCTCTCAATTCTTCTCTTACAAGCTGGTAGTATCTGTTGAATCTTCAATGTCATATAACTGGTTTTCTGAAATTTTTCATTATATTTCAGTATGCATCTTAACTATATACATATATGAAAATCTGTATTTAATTTATTAAAAGTTGTCTCATTTCTCAACACAAGCTGGGAAAAACATCAGAACAAATAATCACGTTTCTTAAGTGTGATTAATTATTGGATCTGAATTAAATAGATATGAAGCCACAGAGCCCCTATCAGACCTCAGTTTAGTTCAGGTATCTTTTTAAAATGGTCTCTCAAGAATTTTCTACTTCCGTCTCAACTAAGTTACAGAACTTAACAGCAGTATTAATAAATAATAGACATTATTTCTGGTATCAAATTATAACCTGAATGGAACAAAATATAATATTTTTGTGATATAATGTCATTATTTTATTTGTAATAAAAATCCTATATAATATTAGAGCATATACATTTTGTACCCTGCTACTGCTTCACAATATTCCCTGTTAGACAAACGCTCATTAAAAAGTTGATTTTGATTATGGGCTCTGGTCAGCAACATAAGAGAAATCCTCGAGATAAAACAGGTAGTCATGTTATTTGCCAGTTATGCACCATCCTCAGAAAGAAAAATCTTTTAAAATAATTTTTAAAAAAGCTAATCATGAGTAACTAACTACTGTGACTATGTCATTTCACTTCCTGAAGATCAGATGTAAGTATTCAAAACAATTAAAAGAAATCTTTCTTATATACTTTAAGGGCTTAGCTAAACTCATCCATGATATTTAGCTTACTTAATAGCCTTGAAAGATGTTGAGTCAGGGCTTTTTTAATATACACAGATGTTGAGTGAAATGACTATTTTTGACACTGCCTTTTTCAAGAGTGTCATATGAACATGCGGAAGAACTTATGTGCTCAAAATTTTGCACTTTAGTGTTATGCAAGCAGATAAGGACTGTAAAGTTCTGCAAGACTGTGACTCTTACACATGCAATTAACAGTTCAGTTACATCTGTTTGAACTGGACAACATAGAAACCACAGCTTCATCTCACTGACTGGTCACAAACTCTTCACCTTCGCCTAACTACAGCCAAACTAGTCTCCTTTGAGTTTCCATTCACATTCATAGCAGTGTTTTAAAAAACGTTTAAATAAGGGTTCTAATTACAAGTAATAGTCGACTAAATGTTCAACTCCAACAATACACCGCCTTCACAGCGATAGTGCACAGATCTGAAGGTTGGTACTTAAGTCCTGCTCTAAGTCATTGAAGGGACAGTAACACAACCAACCACTTAACACTGAATTTTATTTTCCTTCAATTTGAAAGCAGTTTCTAAACTCTTTTCACTGAAATGGTAGCCTCTGAATGCCTATCAGAGGAAAACATGAAATCTAACAGAAACCACCCCCCCAAAACAACACAACCCCAACCAAAATCCACCTCTCTCCCCTGAGTTACTTAATGGAATCCTCTGGAGTCTGTTAAGATCAAAGCTCTGGATTTTATAACACCATATTCCTCTACCTACAATCACTTTTCTAGACAGAGTGGCTTACCAGAGAAAATTGCAGGGAAATGCCCAGTTAATTTTATTTTGCTACAAAAGGCTAGCAAGTAACACATCAATAAAATGACCCAGGATGTTATGCTATTTCCAAAATGATGCTTCATTTAAAGAGAAAAACCATTTAAATCAGTTTTCTCTCAAAGTGTTATTATTTTTATACCAGTTATACTGTTTTTTATACTTTCATTATGATAACACTTAAGGACTCTCAATACTGCTGATTGTACCAGATAGAGAAATTGTACCAGAAAGAAATTGAATTCAACCAATACTGATTTTACTCATGTAGAATTTAAGTACCTATATGGCCCATAGGACATAGGCACACATGGTGCAAACCAATCCATGTGAATTTATTAATCTTTAAGTTAGGCATTTAGTCTGAGCTAACTATCTAAGCTTTCTTTTTAAGTAATAGGAAGACAACTGGCACCTTAAGAATTTCTTCTTAAGACTGATATAATAAAATGTTGGAAGGGATGCTCATGACCTTTTTCCACAGGCTAGAAAGCCTTGACACCTAGTTTAGACTAGATGTATACTTAAAGGAACAGTTATATGAAATAAATCCCACTCTGATGATAGGTTGCCTCTATGCGCTCAGCGTGAAATATGAAAAAAAACCTTTTTATAGTAAACAAACATGAAGTTTTTCAATCAGTATGATGTGCTCTACCAACCTTACCAGTGTAACAGCTTCTTACTCTGTGAGTAGTAATTCCTACTAGAAATCTAAGAACTAGGGACAATTCCCCACGAGTATTAATGGTGAAATTTTTCTCCAAGGGATGCATTTAAGTGTTTTTCCTTTCCAGATTGTATAGCAATATGATGAATATTCCATCTTAAATATTTTATCCTTTCATTACTCTAAAACAAAAGAGACAAGAGTGATCCATCCAACAGCAATGATTAATTTAAAGGAATATTGGTGATTCTCTAATTGAAGTCAGCTATAGCCAATACGTGTTTAGTTTACAGCCACAAGTCTGATTGGAAAAATAAACTTTATTTTGATGAAGTTCTGCAAGAACAGAAGTTATTCAAGCAGGATGATATATCAAGGAAGCTCTTGTCAGAGGTGACCAGCCAACAGACTGTGAGCTCAGCCCATCTACTGCCTACCTACTTTCCTATGAGCTGCATGCACATGGCAACCAAAACAGCCTGTGCCCAGCCAGTGATTGCTAGATCCTGTTACTTTCCTTCGTGAGGTCCTTGTCACAGAAGAAAAAACACTTCAGTTCCGATATAAGAAAAAGTCTTTTACTGTCCATGGGCACTGTTCAGCAATTCACATGGATAGTGAACATTCTGGTCATGACACCACTCTCATGTACAGGTATCCTACACGTTCTCCTGACCCCCACCACACCATGGGAAATTCATTCATTCTGATCATGGAACATGACGCACATGTTTGTCCTTTCATTTAAGAGATAGGAGAACAGGTAGGTTGTTTTGGTGGCAGAGGGGCACTCCAGGGGATGCCTCTGTGAGAACAGACCAGGGGCTCTGCTGGGTTCTGCCGTGCTGAACACAGTCAGCTCCCGCCAGCTCTGCAAATGACCCACTGTGGGTCACAGCTGAGCCCACTAGCCAAGCTCGTGGCACTTTAGGGAAACATATTTAAGAGAGGGCAAAAACAGTGGGGGAAAGGAACAGAGAGAGAAGGGCTGTGAGGAGCAGAGGGAGAGGAGGAAGAAGAGGAAAGAACAAAAAGGCCAAAGCAGTAGGAAGTGTCCCACACTGGATCAGGAATGTGCCCAAAGGCACTGTGGTCCGTGGAGTAACAAGGAGTGGCAGAGGGAAACAGCCAAGCACTGACTTCAGCCTTGTGCGCCATGTAGTGCCTCCCTGAAGGGACTGTGCACAACCTGTAGCACAGGAGGAGATGTCTGGAGCGAAGGTTTGGAGATTAGGAAAGTGAAAGAGATGAATCTGAAGCTGAACCGGAGAAAGTGGAAGGAAAACTGTTTTTCCCGCAAGATTAAATGTTTGTCCTATTTTTCGTTTTGTTTCCCAATATTCCAACCAATTAAATATTTATGCTACCTATCAATAAATAAGGTTGTATTCCCCAAGTGGTTTTTCCTACGACAGTGATTTTCCTGTCTTTATTTCACCACAAGTTTTCTCTTGCATTCCTACTAATTTTTCCCCATATCCCTGGGGAAGGAAGGAAGTGAGCGTGCAGCTGTGTGAGTTCTTGGCTGTTAGCCAGGGCCAACCCACCACATTTAAAATGAAAAGGAATAAATGGATCCAATGGCAAATTACTTTCATTGATTACCAGTAGCCAAAAATTTCTTTGCTGTTATTGAATCCATCAAGATTCTAAAAGTGAACTTTTAACAGGGAGAGAAATGGCAAAGCTTATTAAGCAAAATATAACTCGAGACCAACTGACTTATGGTGTTGCTGCTATAAGCAGGAGGCTCACAGGACATACACAAACAGCTTCTCCTTCCTCTTAATTTGCATGGGTAAGAGACATTAAAAATAAACAAGTAGTGGCTCATCAAAGACCAAGATCCTTCCTTACAGTTTCTAAAACCGGAAAATCTGGTTTATGTTACTTCTGTCCTACAACTAATATTCATGGAATGGTATCCTCATTCTCCAAATAGTTATGAATAAAATTGCTTGGAATTTTTTTTGACAAAAATATTTCTAGCAGGTAAAAAATGTGGTTTTTAACCAAAAAAAGTTTTTTCTTTTTTAAATGAGGCAATTTAAAAATTAAATTGTTCTCATTTACTTTCAAATGTTAAAAATAGTCTGTTTAGCATTTACAAGGTGAAAACAAACCACATTTTTGTTCTTTTAGGCTGGGAGATATTTTTACTGCATTATTTTGACTTGAGTCAAAAGATTAACTCTCAAATTACCCAATGTTTAGGACCTAATGCAAAATTAAAACAAAGATAATAGCTTTATCCATCCATAATTTCTATTCTCCCCCCCCTCCCCCCAAATAACATAATGAAAAAAGAGCTTCAGAAAAGCAGAGGGGAGGGGGGAGGCAGGAGGAAGTGAGATGGTAAGTAATTTTCTAGCCACCTTTAATGAAGAGATACTTCACTAGCATTATTCACTAAAAAATAAAAGTATGAAACAGCTTGAAAATAAAATACAAACATTGCAAAACAAAATTCAAAACAATATGTAAGGATCCTGAAATTAGGAGATCTTACAAAACAGGAAAATGTTTACCCTAGAAAGAACATTTATACAATTAGGAAAAGAAGGATGATGAGCTGCACAGTGGCTATACAGCTGCCTGATTGCAAACTACATAGATCAGAGTCTGCCAAAAAACATGCCAGACAAAGCACAAAGACATTTACAAAACAAGACATATACATTAACTAAATCTGTATCCCAATTCCAAAGACTTAATCATTTACTAATTTCAATAATTCTACAAAAGAATAACTGACTTTCCCATCAATTAAAAAAAAATGTTACTATACTTAGCTTGGCAAAATATTTGAGGAATAGACTTTAAACATCATAGGATTAGGTAAAAATTAAAATGAATGTCTTAAAATGAAGGATACCTGAAACAGCAAGTAATTCTAAGATTAAAAATATATGTCTACAATACAAGAAGAGGCTAAGCGGATCCTTAGAGACAGACAGAAAATTAAAATACCTGAACAAACAGTGTAGAAATGCATATATTGTGTTACAGCAATACAGGAAAAACAGCAATTTGTGCCAGAGGTATCCAGGTTTGTTCTGCTCTGTGTAAGCAGAAAACTCTTGCTCCTTCCCTTCCTTCCACCTCTTCTTTTTCTCCAGTTCTTTACTCCTTGCTTTCATAGGAACTCTATGAAACTTGTAAATTCTTGCAGTTAAAATAGAACAGCATTTTTTTTGCACATAGGAGCTGAGGCAAAATCCCAACATGACAAAATGAAAATTATCATTAGCTCAAAACTATAGCAAATAGTTTCATTTTCATCTTATTTTGAACAACATTTTAATATCATAAATAAGTCTAAAAAGCATTCAGAAAACTTATTTTTCTATTTTCTTATGGCACACCTTTTCTTGTGGTACACCAGCATTACCTTCCATTTAACATTTGAAAGTTTCTCAGTAATAGCTCCAGGGGTCTCATTATCTTTTGGCTTGGACTGGAGCATGCTGCCAGTATTTCTGAAGCAAATAACATGCTTTTCCAACTGGATGAGAATGTTTTTAATAAGTTTTTAAGAAAGGATGTTTTCCTTTGCTTCGTGCCTTTAGGTACAACACAACCTTATGTTTTTAAAGGATGGATTCTGTTCATCAGTGAGAAAGAACATATAAATTCCTCTGTCCAAAATACATTTTTTCAGGACAATACTTTACTGCTATTATTAGACAACTGCTATACTAGGCAACATACCCAGTTGTCTATAATAATAATATAGGACCTGGAGATGTG
Organism: Oreocharis arfaki; assembly: GCA_013398015.1. Classification (NCBI taxonomy): domain Eukaryota; kingdom Metazoa; phylum Chordata; class Aves; order Passeriformes; family Paramythiidae; genus Oreocharis; species Oreocharis arfaki. The sequence goes on from VZRR01011731.1 coordinate 211,536, forward strand.
ATGCTAAGAGTTACTCTTATAAGTGACTAACCCACGTCAATAGGTTCTATTTTCCTTCATCATAATAGTCAGTTCTGTCAGCAGTACAGAATATAACCAATACCAGAGAAAAACAGATCTGTTTGAGCTCTGTACCCTAAGATTTTCTTACGAGTATGGCTGATCAACTGATTCTTTAGCATGGTAGACAAAAAGAAGAGGCCATTTTTGCACCAAATTTGAAACATTTGTCCAGGATGCAAAAAAATCCAAAATCAGTATCATTGCATACCTGAAGCTGTTCAAACCTGTGTGTTCACAGCTCAGAGTGCCATAGCCATAATTCTTGTTAAGCACTTCTTAAAAAAAGCAATCTCAATTTCTTGCAGTCCTCCTCTCGACTAAACTTCTCACCTAAACTAATTTCATTTTATTCCTCCTCATCCTCAAACTTTCGCTCATACAATCAAGCCACCCCACAAACTCTTCTGCAATCCTAATCCTCCTAAACCATGCCCTACCCTATTTCAAATCCCTTCTTACTCAAGAATCCCGTATCAGTGTGCCATCGACGTAAACTGAGGCTCAATACCTTTTGGATGCAGTGGCTCAACTCCTCCAATTTTGCTTGCCCAGGTACTGCTATTGTCACTGCCTCTCTAGCACCAGTCACTGCTCTCAGCGCTGCTGTGCCTCGCTGCCTGCCTCCTCCATGACTTCTCTCAACACAGGCTCTTCCACCAGCACACAGTGTACAGCAGTACACAGTGCTCCCTGTTGGTGACTGGGGTTCTCCCCATGTTAGCACAGCCTCAGCTGTTGGTCTGATAGGGCTTTAACACAGGCCTTAAAAATCCACCCACAGAGCATCTTGAGGGCAAAAGCAAACTACATGTTTGTGAGAAAACAGGATGTGTGGAATACATATTATTAATGAGTCATTATAAAACTGCATAGCAAGCAATATGCATGGTCAGATTCTGCTCCAACATTTGTTTTGGTTACACAGGCTTCTCCTCTTTCATCTTCCTCCTTCTTGTCTTAGAGTTGCTCAAAAGTATGGTTGCTCAAATGAAGTTTTTTTGTTTAAGCCTGGCAGATACAACCTATCCAGCAGTGATGACTTTTTCCTCACCTTTTCCCATTCTCTATTACTCCTTGCCATTCTCCTCTATCTCAGTGATTCTTCTTACAGATACTGTCCCCTCAACAACTGTGTTTACCCTCAGTTTGCAAGCTGAATGTGTACAAGGTTACAAAAGAAAATACTAGATTTATCATCCCTTTAAAAGTTAGTCAAGTCTTGCAGGCTTCCACCTTTGAACTGAATGGACTTTGTCAGATTATATACAATGCACATGAACCAGAGTCACTTCAAAACTACAAGCTTATTTCAGAACCTACCCCCTCCAAAGATATTTAACAATTTATTTCCATTTGATCCCTGAAACAGACTCCATAATCAAAATTACATACACTTTTAACATTACTTTTTAAACAACCAGAGCTTAAGTGCTAAGAAAAAAAACCTGCTGGGGCACAGCTGGAAAATCTTCTAGTTCATAAAGACCCTGCTCCCTATTTTCTTCAAAATGCTTTCACAATTCAAGTAATGCTTATGCTCTTTTTCATCTGTTCAAGGCAGGGAATGTTCTACTCCATTCCAATACCCGATAACGAAGTGCATTCTGTTACAAACTAATTTGCCACCATATCTGAAAATATCTTATAGACATGAGTATATAGTTTCAGCAATCTTTTCTGTTATAAAAAATACATTGTATTAAGTTAATGCAGAAAAGACAACACTTGAGTATGTTATTATTTCTCATAATTGCTAACTTCCTGCCATGAAGAATTTCTTTGAGCTGTGAAAAAATATGAACTCTAACTACACATTACCCCAATGTTTACAATTAAACTATATATAAATGACAGACTCTGGGGCAGACAGAGTGTTTTACCTTGCAGCATGGAATTGTTTCAGTTTTTGCCTCTCGTTTTCAAACAAGATGCTGTGCACTTATCAGTATATGGGTACAAAGTCCAGTCATGTGAACTGAAACAGAAGGGTGGAGGGGAAGAAGGACAACCCTGAAAAAGATAACTTACACAAGACTGGCAGGATTTCTTGCTAAGACACTGCTTCACTAGTACGAAACAATCTCAGCATGTTCTCGTAATGGTTTATACATATGCCTAACAAAGATGCTTGTTTTAGTTTGTTACTGAAGATCTCCTGTTGAGACTTTTTTGTGAATTTGCACTGTAATTTTGGAAAACAAGGGCTGTGCCAGAATCTCAGGTACATTTCTGCCTTCTGGACACATGGGAAGCATTCCTACAGAAGATCTATACAGCAACTTTGGACAAACTGCACTGAAACACCTTTTAAAGTATAATTTCAGATCAGTGTTTTTCAAACTTTTCCATTGGAGGCACAGAATATTTAGAGATTCTCTTTTTATAAATACCATACACATAGCCCATTCTGGTTTGTTTAATATGCATTGCCTTAGAACCTATTTGTGCTCTCAGAAAATGACTGCTCCCAGAAACCCCAAGGATCCTAACGTGAAAAATTATTCATTAAACTTCAAAAAGTCCTAGCTAGTTGACATAGTACCTTCCTTCTCAGATATCGTCCTCCTCACCCCAATATATGTATTTGTCACAAGAAAATTTGATCAGGAAGAGAAATATGGATGTCCAAAGATGTGTGACAATCACTGCTGATGAAACTTAACAGAAACCAAGCCTTACAACCTAAGTATGAAATTTTACTTTTCTTCCAGGCAAAACCTGGAAGCTCACAATGATTGTGAGAAATCAAACTGAACCAAGATTTTTGAACAGCTGTCTAAATGCAAAGTTTAAATTACATTTTTTCTGTGGTTCAGGAAATCAGTACAGCTTGTCCTGAGATTTCTTCTGCATTTTTCCTCAGTCTATTTTAAAATAACATTCTACTTTAACAACTTGGAAAGAATTTTAAATTACCAACCTTTTCTCTGTCTCAAATACAGATACGAAATGCTAGCCCTACATTGTCTTGCATTTATTCAAAGCATTAACAAGTGAATATAAAGACAATTAAAAAAAAAAACCCAACTTGTCAATCTCTCTGAAATAAAAAGCCAATTTCTTTTTAATCCCTTTGAATTTTGACATTTTTAGATTAATAATATTTTAGAAGGTACTACAAAAAATCCCTGTATATGGACAAAAGAAGCAGTACTAAAGATACAACAAATGAGAAGCCACACAACATCCACTGGCAAAACAATCTTTCTTGTGTACATACACTGCAAATCTTAAATGCATAATAATAAGTATTTACTTAGAGTAAATTTTATTAAAACAAATTATCATTAAGCAAAACTAATTCAAAACCTTGTGATTATGTAAATTAGAAGAAAGTAATGATAAAATAATGATATGTATGACAAAATACAGATAAAAAGAATGAAAAGCAGACTTATCTGTGCTAATTAGCATGACAATTCAAGACATTTGATATGGAAAACCAAAATGCAGTGTATAAAGACCTATTAATTCTAACTATAAGAGTAGGCAAAAAATTACAATGAGTTAACGAGTGAAAAAATAAACATCCTCTCCCTCTCATATCCAAATTTGAGTACTGAATGAAGACTGAATAGAGGGTGTTTGTTTAGGTTTCTTCTCCATGTTTGATTAAAAATCACTAAAGAGTGCTAAAGTGATAATTACTTGCTGACTTCAAAGCTTAAGCAGGAGCGAAAACTTGAAATGCCAACAGGGAAGCTGCATTTAGCTACGGCCAACAGGGTACTACGTTACCCAGTAATGTATTCTCCAATGATCTATGTTACCAAGAGAATTATATTATCCATTTTGACCAACAGGTGTTTTTGTGGTTTGGGTTTCTTTTTCCACATGGACATGAACACAGAGTCCATATTTTTTCTTTCATACTATGTTAGTAACATTATTTTTTAAGGTACTGTGGACTTCTGGTCACAAATGGGAGTCAGTATCTATCCATTTATTTATGAATGTTCACATGTATAAAAGAGTTTAATTCATTGAATTGGTAAAGGAAATTATATTTTTAACTAGTGTTTGGGATGAAAAGGAGGAAGAATGATGCATGACCCAATGTATTGGAATATAGTGGTAAGGCAGAGCTGCAGCAAGGCAGACCTTTTGTTTCGGTTCATCAAAACATCTCTGCCAAAGCTTTAGAAGTTTAGGATCCCAGTGTACCACACCACTAAATGTTCATCTACCAAGTATAGTACAGTGTCTTTGTAGAAACAAAACATGATACACTACTGCTTTAGCCTGCCTGGATGTTAATGCACATGTATATGCTTCTGCTTCCACATAAATCTACTAATACAAACTTGTATTTTACTTAGATTCAAACGAAACTTACCAGTAACAGAGCTAAAATGAAAGAAGGGGTATTTCTTAACTTCTCTTATCATAGTGAAACCCAAGGAATATGGCTAATTTCAAAGCATATTTTTGAAAGACACTTACCCAGAATTAAAAGGTAATGGTTTTGCTGTTCTAGGGACTTTGTACAAATAGCATTATTGGATTCCAGAGAATATTAACAAATCTTCAGTGAAAAGATGCTTAAACTTCATTCTTCAGCTTAGTCCAAAAAACAGTGGCAAGTTTCCCTCTGAAAATTCTGTAGTCATGTAGGTATCTCGATAGAAAGTCATTACATGAACCTGTGAAATCTGTGGATTGCAGAGGACTTTAAACAGTTCTTCAGAAGTCCCAAAGGCTTTTATACCTGGAACTCCATGACACCGTCTAAAAGCTTTGGTGGGGTTTTTTCAGTCATGGTTGTGATTAACTTTGGTTTGAGACTTACATATGGGAGTTTAGCTGGAAGAGTGTGTTGGCTATGCCATGCAAAAATAAAGAAGCAGGTTTATATAGTTGCTATAACCATAGTTTCTGACGATGACATAATAATGGTCTAAGCTATCGTAAGTCAGTAACAGAACAGGATTTTTAAAGAAAGATGGGCTTGGACAGGTAGGAAAAATATTTTTCATTTGATCTACAAGATAATTTATTTTATTTCCATGATGTGATGAAGTCAGAAAAAGCAGATGGATATTCAGGTCCCCACACTTTTTCAGGTCCTTCAAAAATCAACAATCATTCAAATACTAAAAAATTGAAATCAGGCAAGGTTTTACTTTATTTCCACCAACTTCAGAAAGTTTTGGGGCAAACATCACCCTGGATGACACTGGTAGAAATCCAGTGACAAGAATGCCACATACTGAGTGAAGCTCTATGCCCCCGATGCCTGTAGGCTTTCCTCCATGCTCTGCAACTCCAGAATACACCCTAACCATGCCCCATTTCCTCACCACAACACAAGCTTAGTTTTGGGATGGCACATTAGGATATATAGCCATCTCAAAAGTCTTGTTGATAGCTTTCAGAAAATTGCATTAATCTAATTTTTCCAGATGAGAGCATAATTATCGGCATAAAAAAGGAAAAGTCAGTGAAAAATAGATCACAGAGCCAGGCTGTAAAACATGGTCATTAATATCATACTTATTCCCTTCTGCTTGTAGCAGTCACTGGTCTAAATGACACATACAACATTTCTGAAACAGTGATACAACAATTCATCCTGTAGCACACATTCTTGCAGATATCTGCCTCATTAGGCTTGCAAGATAGTAGTTTTTCATACTTAAAAATGCATAAAAAGATTTTGAACTGTATGAAGAGGTAATAAGCTCTTAATGAGCCAGAGATGTTGTCACTGATCTCTTTCAGTGAACTATGACTACTCTTAATTAGGGAAACTACATATAGAAGTGAATCATAAAGAAAATTTTAAATTGAACAAATAGCAACAAAAGTTTTGAGCTTTTGGCTTGGTACAACATGAGGAACAACCTGACTAATGAGCAGCAAAACACAAACTACGGCAAAGACAGTAATTCAGCTCTTATGTTAATTCGAAGGTGTTGGACTATCTGGGACTGAGAAGGCAGTCTAATAGCAAAAGATGGCCTTCTATTTGTCACTTATAAGTCCCACAGCTACAATAAATGTACCTGAGTGCTGGACTCCTTTAAGAATACAGAAAACCTAAAATGCTGAAGAGCAATCAAAATGCTAAAAGCTTCAGAAAGCATAACTTATGACAGTAGGTTAAAGAAATTAAATTTGTAAAATAAAAAAAAAAGAGCAGAGGAAAAACACAGGATATCCTAGCAGAACAAAGGATTCACTGAAGATTCAGAAAATTTTAGGCATAATGTCTGGACAGATATTTTAAGCATATACAACTCTATTGCAAAGAATTCATCTAGATCTTGAATGTCTCTTGACGTCATTACCATGAAATGGAAATCTAGGAATCTTTCAAACCTGCTGTGTCAGTGTAAGCAATCATTTACCTTACAGAACTCAAGGTGAAATGTTTGAGATTACCTGATTAAGTGGAGACAGCTGTCTTAGGGAAAAAGGACAGGGCCTGATTGGCTTGACAGCACTGGGACTTCATTGTCTTCTTCTAGGTATCCCTAGTATCTAACTATCTAACTGCATCAGTATTTACAACTAGTGCTCCTTGTTTTATAAATGTTTTATGAAAACAAGTGTCTGTTACTGGTCTTCTACTAGCAACATTTCAATCGAAAGTCTAAAATAAGAAATAAAGCTTCATCATCTCCTCATCTTTTTGTTACAATACACTGAACCTAATTCGTTAAGGTAGGTAAACGTAAGCTGAACTTAAAGTAAGTGGTCAGCCTAGCGAAGGAACTACTGCCTCACCCAAAAATAAATCAGTGCCTTACGTGGCAGTGGTCACAAAGCATACTTGCCATTGGCTGTGCACAGAGCATGCTCTGAGGTATACTACCAGTATGTTTGAGTGTCTGCACACGGAAGGAGGAGAACAGGGCAGTAGCTTCTGGGGCAAGGGAATTCAAAATCGGAATTATGACTTGATTGGGAGGTGCACTAACTCTGGCAGCCAAGGACATAGTGAGGAATGGCCTGGATGTCTAATACAACTCTGCTGCAATGGGGACTCCAGAAGCTGGCTAACTCTGCTTGGCCTTGCTCCCTCTTCTCTCTCCACCATTTCTGCTTCCTGACCAGAGTTGCTTCTTCATATGTACCAGCACAGTACTACTGCTTTTCTGCCTAAATATATCTAAAAGCTGAGCCCACCAGAATCATTGCAAAGAAAGAAAGGTCACAGGATGATAGCTGGCCTCCAGCTGTCTCCCTGCACTCCCTAGGCTGTCAGCATGCTCTCCCTGATCATTCAGGCATTCTGGGCTGAGTATCAGCCAGTTCATTTATTTCTACTCAACTCTTCTGCATAGATACAAACTTTTAAGAACACACAGCCACAGAGAAGAAAGAATGTCTGAGCTCTGGAGATTCAACTTTCCAGCTTGTTGCATCCCAAGTAGGGAATATACATATAAAACCTGAACCTGGAGCAGCATTATAGATCAGTGGCTTAGAGACCTTGTGACTATGAGAATCACAATTCCTTCTCTCCCTCCTCCATCTGAAGATCTAATTACTGCAGCCTTTGAAAAGGTTGAGCTTAGGAACCCATGCCTGAAAGGGCCCACTGGAAGGGTGACTGCATTCAGTTTCACCTTTACTGCCAGCAACCAAATGATAGATGACTTGCTCAGAAAGGTTCACAGAATGTGCATTCCACATGACAGTACAAATACAGAATTTTTCCTATAATCTGTAACAATCAAACTGCAGTAAAATGAAAAAAAAAAGCAGTTAAATTCACATGCAGACAAGAAAGAAAACCAAGATCATAACAAATATTGTAGATTCCTGCAACAATGGGAAGTTAGATAAATAAATGAAAGTTACATAGCAAGCCCATATCACAGGAAAAGTAAAGCAGGATACAAGACTTCATATCTTATCTGGGGATGCAGTCTCTTCTGTCCTAATCTCTCTGATAGTTTAAGGCTAAGCAGGACCCAGCCATTATGCACTTCAGGATTTTCATTACAATGACGCTGCTAATCACCTGAACAGTTTGCCTGTGTCCAGCCAGTATTTTATTAGAAGACCAAAAATATGTCAACAAGCTAAGTCACAATCCGTAAAGGCGAGTAAATGGTTCTCACTGACTTTAACAGAAGCAAAAATGGCCCTAAAGCATGATATTAAGGCTTCCTTTCCCAGCTTAAGAAACTTTGTTCTGTTGTAAAATGCTATCAATAAATACAGCGATTGATATCTTAAAGTATCAAAACACTGCTCCCTTGTTCTGTCTTGTGTGCTTGGTCAGCTTTTCTAGAATTTCACCTCTCATTGCTGCTTAAGAACCTTTTTATAGTGCCTCACCTAAATTTATACATGACAAACGTGTATCTTCACTTTATTCTCCTGCAGTGTAACACATTACCCTCCTTGCCTTTGTAACTAACCCACTTGTAACTGGTGGTCAATACCAAAATCTAAAAAACGGATGGCTCTCCTATCCCTGCTTGCTTGGCTGAGAGAAGACATATGTGATTGATTAAAAGAGCATATACTCCCTTTAAACTCATGTAATCAACAAAACATGACCTAGATCAGGAGTTGCATGGTTCTATTTAATTGCTTTAAGACATATGGTAGTTTTCTATTTTGCACCTATAAAAACATGAACTGAAACAATACAATTTACCTAATTCATAATCTTAAGGTGAAAAGCTCATGTTTGGTGACATCCAGCATTGAGAGCGGTTTCATTTTCTGAAGGCTTATGGGCTTAACTATAGCAACTGTTGTGAATCTCAGCTGATACCTGAATTTACATTTAATTCTAAGTCATTCCAAGTAATTTGTTACTAATAGTGGGTTTAACAGCTGTTCATGTAAATCATTATGAAAGCTTTTAAATTACTGGACTTATTCAAGTCTTAGGTTCTTTTTCAATATTCAAACCAAAATGGATTATAATCTGTTTATCCTCTTTGTCAAGGTGCCTGCAGAAAAAGAAAAATAAATTCAGTCATTTCTGTGTGAAACAAAGAGTGCATCATGCTCCTATCAATGGCAGAAAAAAATAGTTAAGTGAATCCATGCTTTGAGCACAGTATCAAATAGTGAAATAGGAAACTGCAATTATTGAATCAAATGTATTACCTATGAAAACACTTGAGCATATTCTGAAGCTTTTACTCTCCAGGAAAGAGCTCAGTCACATCAATTTCAGTGATGCACAAAACTTTCAGCCTCAAAGTAAAGAAAATTCAACCAAATATAGAATTTTAAAAAATGTTAAGAGGACCGAGTATGTAAGACATTGTGTTGCATACTTAATAACCCCATGGCACCTGAGTATTTTCACTTTATCTCACATTCAAGAATAATAAAACCAATGTGATTTTAACACATTATTACAAAACCAGAGAAAATAGGTTTATCTAGGGTAAGAAGGGCTACCTACAGGCAGCTAATTTACAGTTGTTTAAAAACCTGAACATCCACATATATTTGTACCATATATCTGATATATAAGATCATATATCTGCTTTGGTGTATGCCCAGATAGCGACTTTAATTAATTTTAAAAATGTATAATTGTGTTCTTCAAGCTTTCCAGGATTCAAGTCTAGTTACAGTTATATCATAGTTACCCAAGTTCATTCTTCTCAATAAGTATACATCAGGTTTGTAAGAACATAATTAATTATTGGTGTTCATAGTTACTGTACCTGAACTACAATATGCTTCCCACAACTCTAATGTTACTGAAATCCTCATAACTCAAAGCCAGCTTCAAATAAGTAATAAAAAATAGTAGCAAACAAAAAGTCAATTGCGCAATTCTCATTCTCAAATTATTTTCACTCCTTTTCAAAAATAAAAAAACAACCCAACAACAAAACCAAATACTACTGCTGAGTCATTCGATATAAATATTTAAGACAGCTCAAATAAAACACAGATCAGCACATTCTCTTACTTATGTATCTAGAAAACTATGCTCCACCATTAATTCAAAGTTGCTTGGACTTTTACTTCATTTCATTCTGTTAGTAAAAAGTCTTAGTCACGAAGAATAAACCTAAACAGTTGTCTCTCTTGGGAAGATTTTCCTGTGTTTGAACATAGCTTCAAAGAATCAAGTAAGCTAACATCACCCTGATTATCACTGATGAGGCAGAGTAAAGCAAAGAAAATTGAGGTCATAAGCCTGTCAGCAATGTGACAGTCTTGAAATGTGTACCATAGGATTTGTAACCCAGACCATTTAACCCTAAAAATGTTCAGCTTCTGTATTACACTTTAATTTTCCGGGCTACTTTCATATAGATTGCCTATGACTTATTTCCACTTTAAATACTCCAAAGTTTTGCAAAACCCCTATGTTTTCTCTGATGAACTGGTAATCTACATGCTAAAAATAGTGATTTTTTCCCCCTTTTTAGGAGGCTAGAGGCAACGGAAGTTGTGATCAAATACTTACACTTTTTTCTAAGTAGAACAATAAATCAAGGTAACAAGAAAAAGCGATATCCGTTGAGTCACAAATAAAGGCTTTACTATGTCACCATACACACAATTTAAAAACAGCTCTTTAGAATATTTGCTAATTAGAAAGCTGATGAATCCACCTCAGGTACAACTGTCATACAACATCATTACCCACCCTCTCTAAATTTTTGCCACAACAGCATATACTCTTACAGCAGAAACACATTCTTTCTTAGAAGAGCACAATACTACCATTTTAAGTATTGAAATTACTATTTTTTAAAATTCCCATTAACAGATTAACACTTTTTTTGACATATTGTATTTAGGATTTTACCTTTCGATCGATTCTAGCTATGCTCCCACCTAAGTGAGCTACAAAAGAAACTGTAAACATTTGCTGGAAACAAGACTGGAATATTGACTTGTTGCACAGTGTTTACTGCAGAAACAAAACAGCCATGGGCATTTTCAATACTCATATATTGTAAGGCTACCAAAAAAAAAAATCTGAAAGCTCAGGAGCCATTTTCTTAAATCTACATAGGAACTAACAGATGCATGTTGTGACTACACATGGAATTTTAAAAATACGTTAAAGGTACTGAGGACAATCCTTCTCCTAGCCTACGCAGACAGGGCCTAAGCAGTATTATCATTACAGAATGAGACAAGATGAAAAAAAGAGAAAACCAACCCAAAACTCAAAAAATTTTGTTTGAAAGTCAAGTTTTATTATTCAAAAGGTACAAGTAAAGGCCAGTGATGTTTTATTTGTTTTCTTATTTCCAGAATAGGAGAAGGTGGGAGGAGAATTCTGTGTCTACATTTCACACAAATGCAGGGTGAGTGTACTTTCAAGGGATAGGTTTTGGGGGTAGGTAAGACGCTTAACAAGGCTACATTAAAATTCAAATATAGCTATGTGACACCTACAGTTGAGACTTTAAAAACCCCCACTAACTTGTTAAAATAGTGAAGTGTTGCCAATTGAAATGAAGGCAATGTCAGGAAAAAAGAATTGCTGCAAAACCCACCTACAAATGAGACAGAACTTCCCCTATGTGAAGGTGCAACTAAGCCCTCACACAGAACGGCACAGTAGTACACATCTTCAACCCAGTATGTCACCTTGGGAGCCTGATACAGCTCTTTTCATGTCTGCCTCTGCAACTGGTGCTTCAATGATCTTGATGCCCAGTGGAGAGTTACCTGCATGACAAAATACAAAAGAGAAAACTGATGAGGTAAGTTCCCTCTTTTCCTCTCAACTGACCAGTCAAAATCGGATGACGTGTCCATGGAGGAAGATTTTGCTTCAGCTCAGTAACAGTCTTGTTTCTTAAACTTCAGAATTTCTTGAATGTTTCAGAAAAAAAGCACAACACCTAAATCAACCTTCAATTATTCTTGCACTCAGCAACCCAAAAGAGATGGATTTACTCCTTCCTCAAAGATTATTTTTCCCCATTACTTTACTCTTCCCTCAGTTTTACAGCTTTTTGTTTCTGCCTTCAACTACAGTCTGGTGGTAATATTAGCCCTGTAAATCTCTACATGAGCACGCAGAAGAGACACTGTCTAACTTTCAGCTTGAGAGTAACTCTTTTGTCTTTCCCGCCAGCAGCACCAAATGGGATTTAAGAATCACAGAATAGGTCAGGTTGGAAGGGACCACCGTGGGTCGTCTGGTCCAACCTCCCTGCTCAAGCAGGGTCATCCCAGAGCACACCGCACAGAATTGCATCCAGATGGTTCTTGAATATTTTCAGTGAGGCAGACCCCACAATCTCTCTGAGCAAGAAGCGCTGTTCTGCAAGAGAAGAGGACCCAAGAATAGAAATGGACTTTGCTTTAAAAGCAGAACCCAAAGGTCCCGCTGGTCCGGCCCGCCCCACGGCTGTGCCGCAACTGCCGCCCGTCCCCGACCGCCCCGTGCCGCTCCTAGCCCGGCTCGCCCCACAGCGGCTCCATCCGCCTCGGCTCCCGCCGCGCTCCAGCTGCTCTGTCTCGCCATGGCCGCTTCCTCCTCCTCCTCGGCGGCTTCGCTGCGCCCGGTCACTCACCTGATCTTTGACATGGACGGGCTGCTGCTGGGTGTGTAGCCTGCGCCCCTCTCCCCTCCACGGCTGGGCCCCGCTCCGCCCCGCGCTGGCGGGTTCCGGCGCGCCGCCACGTCCCCGCCGGCTGCCCGGACAGCGAGGGCTCTTAGCTGGCGGCGGGCAGCCTCCTTCCCTTCCCTTCCCTTGCCTTGCCTTTCCTTTCCTTTCCTTCCCTTCCCCTTCCCCCTCCGCCTCCCGCGGCCTGAGCGGCCCAGGCTGCGGCCGCTCATTCACGGTCTCCTCTCTCCGGGCGAGCAGCCAGAACGCCCCCGGCGGCGCTGCTAAAACCAGAATGAACAGATGAAAGCAACAGGAAACGAATTAATTCCTTCTCCTGCTTCCGCTACTTGCTGCTTTTCGGGGGCAGATTTCGCCTTAAAGTAAAAGAGCCGGGGCTGAGCGTGAGCAGGGTGCTTGCTCTGGCTGCCGGAGGGGCAGGCTGGGGCTGAAAGCCAGGGAAAGCGGGTAGGGCGGAGAACGGGCATCCAGTGTGGGGCTGAGGGACCCCCGGGCCGCGCACTGCCCGGGGCCGGGAGCAGCGAGTCCCGGAGGGCAGGACAGCGCCCGGCAGCGCTTACAGCTACCGTCTCCAACTGAAGAGCCTGGAAACCGCTCTGACAGTCTCCTAGTTTTGGTGTCAGTAGACTTTCGGCTTTGCAGGGTTATTCTGTAAACTGACATCTCCAGTGCTACAGCTCGATTGTATGTTGAGGTTTGAATAGTACTTAGAACTAGGACAGTTTTTAAGCCTGCTCTTAAGTGTTTGCTGGATCAGGACCCTCTGCTGAGGAATAATGGAATATTTTGGTATGTGGCTTAGTTTCTCAAATAGACCAGGTGAGTTATCACACAGGAAAGCAGTTTTGATGAAGGTGAACCCTTAAAAGGTGTGAACTGGAGATGTGTGCCTTCTTTCTGCAAAACCCAAATTGTTGCAGTTTCTGGGAAGACTGCTCTGAGTCTGATGAATTACTCCGTGTTTCCAAGAAGTGTGCACTTTTCTCTTCTTCAGGGCTATAACACACTTACCCTTTAAAACAAAAATGGCTATGCTATGCAGAACAGAGATTGAGTTATTTTAGTTCCACTTTTAGTTTCGTCACTGGAGTCTCAAATAGCCTGGGGATATATATACACACACACGCACACACATGCATATTCGTGTGCGTGTGTGTGTGTAATCCTATAATCCAGAACCAGTTATTTTAAATTTCATTCTTAGAAGTTTCAGGAAAGCTTTTTTTAGTTACTACTGCTCTTTGTCAGAAGTTGGAAATCTGCTTCACACAGACAATACTCACCTTAACAGGACAGTATTGGTAATGATACATTTATGTGATTTCTCCTATTTAAAAAAGTTGCATATAAAGTGTGTATTATATTTCAGAAATCTTTCAGCTGCAAGGAATTAAACTGAAAATACTCTTTAAGTATCTTCCAGTACAGAGGAGTAAAAGTCACATTACCTTGCTGATTTTCATAACGTGCACTTCATTTCAGAGGACTTCTGTATGTTTCAGCCTCTGAACACTAGGACACCTTTAACATTTTTGGTGAACCTGTTTGTTTCATGATGAGCAGTGACCCTTGGGAGGCAAAAATGCTACAGAAATATGCCCAAAATTACTTCCTTTCAAAGAGCACAAGTAAAAGTCTTGCTATTAAATACCTATTATTGCTAACTTTTTAAGTGCCCCATAGTTGGTTGCATTTTTTTTGAATCTGAAGCTTCAGGTTTTGCAAAAATGTTTCCCAGCAAAGTAGTGTCTGCAAATGTATATGATTATTTTTAGAAGTTTTCACCCGAACCTTTCTGATTTTATAGAACAAATACAAATTGATCTATAAATGATGAGAAAAATTGAGCATTAAATTCATCTGATGTAATGTGCCATGAACTTGATTTCTGTAATTGACATACTTGCTTCTGATTAAGGAAGGTAGGATATCTTCTGATAGAAGGATTTCCAAAATCTTTGTGAGTGTAAAATCCTTAAATGAGGTCTGAGATGTTTACAAGGTTCTTGACTTTGGAAACAATCCAAATGTTATCCTATAGAACCTGCATCCTATACTTGCTAATGCTTTGCTGTGTGAAAGTGTTGCTGAGTCTGATCAACTGTTATTTTATCTCCCCCCCACTCTGTAACATAATTGAGACTTGATTAAGTTGTCCTTGAGTCCCACCTTGGTATATCAGCTTACTTTCAATACGGAGGTTATTGCCCCTGAACTGCCTGTGGAAGTACTTTACCCCTTTCATTCAGAGTCCTTCTGTATCATTGTTTCAAATGTTATCTAGCACCCATTTTTACAGCATGTATAATCAATGCAATCTACCCTTCGTTTTTTTTTTTATCACCTTACCCTTTGAGCTCTTGGATGAAATCTTAGGGTTTTGCCTGTTGTTCCAGTTGCCACGAGGTTAGCACGCTGTAGAGTAATGCACTCATTTAGTAAGTGAAGTATGTGACAGCACTTCTAGATACTTTATTATTTAATAGGTAAAATTGATTGAAGGACTTCTTTTTTTTTGTAGGAAACTCCTGCTGTAACAGAAAAACTGCCTTTGTGCTAATGTACAGCAGTTGCATCCTGCTTTGTTATACACAGAATAGTAGAGTATCTCAGGTTAAAGGGATACATAACGGTCATTTGAGTCCAGCTTCTCGCAGGACTTCTGAAAACTAAAACAGAGGACAAAGAGCCTTGTCCAAGTGCTCCTTGAACTCTGACAGCCGTGGTGCCATGATGACTGCTCGGGGAAGCCTGTTCCAGTGACTGATCATCCTCTCATGCAGCTTCATTAATTAGCATAGTTGATTAGTGGTGCACTGTGTAGTAGAAACCAGAGGAAAAGAAATAACTAAATCTTAATTTTTGTTGTACTGCCATACTTTCTCAAAAAACCCCCAAACAAACAACAAATAAACCCCAACAAAACCCCCAGCACCTCAATTAAAGAGTTACATTTCTTAAGTTAAATTTCTACTTGGTTTCCTACAGCAAATAATAACATTAAATGTTCAGAACAGTTGATTGCTTTTTCTTTAAATGTGGTAGTCTGTTCGTATGGGAGAGTACTGTTCTAACCGCTAGTATGTAGTATAGTTAAAAATATTAAACCTACTTATGTGTTCACTTATCCAACACATAGTACAGGGTTAGCAAATAATAATAATAATAATAACAGAAACTAGAGATCTTTGATACGTAAATAAATCCTGTTGTTATAGTTGTACAGTTTGGTATCTGACCTGGCATTTTAGCATATTGTAAAAACATACAAAACCAATGCTGAAGATAAAGAATGAAAAATCTATTTAACTTGTACCAAATATACAACTAGAGTAATGCCCCCCAGGATCTATCTTATAAACTTACTGAATAGGTTGCTTTTTAAGCTATGACAAGTAGTTCTGTTATATAATTGTAGCCAATAGCCACCCTACCACCAAAACAGAAATAGGATTGAATGTTGCCTTTGTTGATCTGTGCCTAAACTTATAGGGGGCTGAAAACATTTAAAATTCTCTACAAGCTGCATGTGTAATATTAACCTTTCCCAACTGATAAATGAACTTAGGAAAATGGCTGCAAAGATAAGATATTTCTTAGCATTGTGCTGAAAGCTGAACTAGAGCTAGACTAACATGCAAAGAACATGACACTTCAGTACAGGAAGTTTAGTCATGTATTTTTTTTTTGTTTAAATT
Organism: Oreocharis arfaki; assembly: GCA_013398015.1. Lineage (NCBI taxonomy): Eukaryota > Metazoa > Chordata > Aves > Passeriformes > Paramythiidae > Oreocharis > Oreocharis arfaki. The sequence continues at coordinate 227,830 of VZRR01011731.1, forward strand.
TTTTGTTAGGAGTAGGGATTGTTTTATGTAAATTATTATCCTTGCCAGTGTCCCTTAGTGTTGGAAAACAGTATCTTTACATGAGATAAGTTAGTGTGCTCAAGTAGATCAAAATGAGAGATGGTTCCTAAAGCAGCTTAGTTTTGCAAGATACCTTCACCATAACTCAAAGTCATGTTGTACTGTACAGGCACAGGTATGCCAGCTTGTGACCATTTCTAGAGCAATGAGAAGTAGTTTAGGCAGCTAGGATCAGAAGTTGCTGCTTTTGTAGCCACTGTCTCGTTTGTGTGAAGACCGTTGTGTTTTGTGCCACTCCTAAGCCTCTCCTGCCTGGCTGGCCAGACAGGTCATCTCTGGTCTATAATGCAGAAGAAAATTAGCTTGCAGTTAAATTTGTAGTAGTGTTGTGAGGTTCACAAGAATTTCAGCATGTTTTCTTTCTCCCCCGTGTTACCTACTCATTGTCACAAGGTCAGAAATCAAAAATGTACTCTTATTTTATTGCACAAGTTGCCTAGGAGATGGCTGATAGAAGAAAACTGGTGAGAGTTCCATGCTGGAGTTTGCTTATGTGCATGTTGTCTTTTATTTAAAACAGCTTCCTCTTTCTTCTGCATCCAAGCAAATAACACCAATTCAAATAAATATCAGTCTTCTCTAGATTGTCCTATGTTATGGCTTAAGTGCAGGAATTAATCTTCTTAGGCTATAACCTGGCAATCTTGTAAGCCTATTTTCTGCTTCTGCATAGTGCAAACTTACTTTCTTGTCATTCCCACTTTCCACCTGATTTTGGTAACAGAGAAGGAAGGGAAAATACTCTCTTGCCCCTGTGTTCTGTACTTGTAATTTGTTGGAAAACTGAAGAGATTAAGGATAATATTTGATGAAAATATCCTGTAGATGCTTCATGAGCAAATCTTGGACATAGGTAAAACAGCTCCTCATTGAGAATTAACTAACCGTAAATAGAGTAAATAAGATTTGTCATATGCTTGAAAGCTAACATTTTAATTTAACAGCAAGAAAAATTTTGGCAATGACATAAACACACTAACTTAGAGTCTGACTTCTGTTATTCCCTTGACTGATTTGCAAATTGCCCATCCACATGGTTGCCTGTTGTTTGTGGTTAGAATAATCCAGAATCAGAGTTTAGTTCAGCATTGGTAGAACAGGGTCTTGTTTTTCTGGGTTTCTTTTTTGATTTCTGTAGTGGCTATCACGTTTTCAAAATGCCATGGGCAGCATTAACAATGATAATTTTTTGTCCTCGAGAAATTAACCAAGGAATGCTCCCAAGCTGAAAGATCTATGATTTGATTTTAATACCACATGGAAATTACACACAAATGCAATGTATTTTTGGTGCTTATTTATCAGTTGCCGCAGACCTCAGGCATTTGGTTATGAAAGAAAAAAAAAGATAAACCACATGCTGAACAAGTTAATCTAAAGAGTTTTCCAATTTCCCTCTTAATAATGTGGCTTTTGTTTTCTGACTGTTACACACTTGCAATTGTATAGAGAGCCTGTAGCAAGTGGAGAGGTATGTTTTGAAGGTGCTGGGAGTGTAAAGGTTCTGTTTAGTGATTTTAGAGGTGCATACAGCAGTTTGACCATTAGTCTCTTTCTATGCCTAAATGCAGATTTTCAAATCTGTTTGTAGATGATAAGGATTTTATATTTTTTGGGTACATAAACTGTTTTGTGTATAAAGTTCCAATTATTTTGCTTTGAATGTAAATAATAAGGTGTCATAAATGGAACAGAATTTCACACAAAGAAAAGGTGCATAGAATTTTCCATTATAATAACACAATTTCCAGCTGTTGTATTCCAATTTTCTTTTTACTTAAGAAGAAAAACAGCATTAACAACCCTGGATTTATTATTCTACATACTGGCGATAGTTGCACTGTGTACCATCTTGGACCCAGCTCTGCAGCTCTTGATCTGAGTAGCTGTAAGTCGTTCTTGTAGCCTTGTTGGAGTTGGCTAATTGAACTCCTGAGAGTGGAATTTTTCAGAACATCTTAATTTGGGTAGGACAGTTTTTGCTCTCTGAATTCTGCTGGTATATTTTCTCTGAGACACAGTCCTGTTCTTGAATACTGGAATTTACACTTCTAGTGTTGGAGGAGGAGGGCCGATTGTCGTTCTTATTTTTAACTTTTTTTCTTTTATATTGGCAACAGACCTTAATGAAGATGATAATTTTCACAATATGATCATTGCTCTTTTTAAGACCAGGAACTATGTTAACTAAAAACACAAAAGCAATTAAGCCAAATATCTTCTCCTTTCAAACTTTATTGCATTCATTATGGACATCTCTGTCATGAAGTAGATAGTGCCAGTGATTGTTGCTGCTCATATTATGTGTTTATGTACTGTTATGATCCAATTAGTATTATTATTGAGGTTCTTTAGAAATTCCTCTGCCCCATTTAAGGTGCAAACGAGACCATATGCCAGTGACAATAATAAGGGTTTTATTTGATGGTGAATGAGAGAGAGAGAAAGACAGAAGGGAAGAAAGAAAGGTAAAGCATAGGTGAGGGGGACAGAAAGAGAGTGACAGGGACAGAATAAAGAAAATATCACCACTCCATGGATCCCACCGATATTCTGTTGATCCTCCCCAGCTGCTCTTCTTGGTGGTGAAGGTCCCCCTGAGACACACAGAATCTCAGGGGTTTATATGCTCAGGCTGGGCAGGCATGGCCGGGCATGTCCCCCTGGAGGGGGGCAGTCTCTTGCAGCAGGCTCTGGGTCTGTTGCATCACTTGCAGTCCTGTGGGGCAAAGCCTCTCACGTGAAAGTCCCGTGGATGTGGTTTGTGGGGCTGGGGGTTCCACAGCCGGGCCAGTTTGTGTATTCGGAGGATGGGTGTTTGTTGCCGCTCACCAGAGGTTACGCCACGCACCCAAAACCTCCTCCTCCCCCCTCGGCTGGGGGGAGTCTGTGTAAAGCTGGCTTCTGTGAGCTGTGCTCTCCCCCCTACCCCAGTCTCAGCTGGGATGGCAGCTGGAGGCTTTGCCCTATTGTGGAGGCATACCTTCCCCTCGCCCTCAGCTGATTGAACAATGGGTTTCTTTTAATCTAATCAGCAGTTCAAGCTCCAGTCCAAAGTTCTTCAAGAAGATTTCTGCGGTTGTAGTTTCTTTAAAACTTTATATCAATGTTTGAGGCATAAACTATTTTCAGTCTCTGACACGTACCTCTTTGTATTGATACTAATTTCTTTCACAAGACTTCTGAGAATTATATAACCAAGATCATGTTTGTGTTTTACAACGGTTCTCTCAGAGGCTCCTGACCTTGACTTATCCCTTTTTGCCCCCCTTTGGTAATAATAGTAAGAAAATTGTTGTTCTGATCTAAGATTTGTTGAGGTAGTGTCAACCTTCATCAAGATTTTTTTTGGTACTTAGGGGAAAACCATCCTGTATTTTTTATCTGTTTTTTGCTTCCTTTCCCTCAATAACTGGTGAAGAATGTATCTCTTGTGGTTCTTTTTTTTTGATGGCTGAAAACTTTTTTCTACCTTTTTTTTTTTTTCTTGTAATATTTTGTTTCTTGAAGGGTTGCACACCTATTGACGGTATCAATGTTTGCAGTCTCCATGCATGTTTTCTGTTTTTGTGCAGCTTTTAATAATTTTTATTCCTCTTATAATGAGTACCATATTCAGTACTAGTTTGGCAGTATATCTGATGCTGCATTTTGGAAAAATTTTCTTCTAAGTGTACACTGCTCTTTCTCAAGGACTTTTCCAAGCTATTGTTACATTTATTAGCTGGTTTCTTTTAAAAATGTATTCTTACTTTTCTTCCTCCTTCCCTTTAGAGATATATGACATTTTTGTAAAAGTCATCAAATAGGTGCTAACAGACTGTGTCACATGAAACAAGTTTAGTTCTTGAATGATTTCCTTGGGGCACCGCTTATGAGTTAGCAATCCACACATTTCTTTTTTCTCTCTGCTGTTAGCTTTTGCATTGGCTCTGCCTGTGTGTTGTTCTTTTGGATAAGTTTCACATGCAGTTTTTCTCAGGGTAATGCAAGGCATTTGAGAGGAAAGCCCACTTTATTATTTGTCAGGCCAGTCTTTCTGTCTAACATCCATGCGAATTTACTAATGACCTTTGTCATTATATAATACGGACTGTGTTACAGTGTCTCATTCTCGCAGCTCATTAATGCATGTTCTCTGACCTGCTGTAATAGGTCCCCGTGTCACCTTTGCTCTCCAAAGGGTGGGTTCGTGCTAGGCCTTGCAGCAGCCGTGTGCTCACGAGTGCTGCACTCACGGGGTGTGCTGCCAAGCAGCTCAGCCCTGGGCATTGATTGTCTGCTGTGCATAAATATGAGTTCACTGAGGTTCTCTTTCACAGTGTCACCATATACAGAAAATAGCCTGTTCGTGTCAGGACATCTTTTGGAACGTTGTGTCTTCAAAATTATGTTCTGCTCTAATCACTCCGTTTGTGTGTAATGTAAACTGACACAGAGCACGTATTCAAGCTAGAAGAATATACTCTTATTTGATTACTGACCAGTAATAAGTGGGATTATATTTTTTGGATTGGGATGTTTTATGAGTTTGACACTGGTATTGGTCATTTGGGAACATTTCTAAGCAAGAGGAAAAAATTTTTACTAGTACTGGAAGAACAAAGTGGAAGATAATATGTGTTTAATGAAAAAAAATGGTATTATAGTGTATCAGAAGGTTTGAAGTACAAGAAGTTAATGGTTTAAGGTGGAGCATGAGTGTACTAAGACATATTTCATTTGAATAAATTGTTCTATGGTAAAGATATTTTTCTTTGGTTTTGTAATTTACATACATAAACCTCCTTTGACCTGTCTCTTCAGGGCAGAAGAGTATACTCATGCATGCCTGTAAAGTGACATAACCTTGGTTAAAGTCAGCATTCTGCTACAAGACCATTACTGCAAAAAATTACACTATGTGAAATGGTGGATCTTTTCATGCTAGGGCTGAGTCTTGTGTATAGCATTATATTGTTACTGGACTAACAAAATGTTCTTTGCTTTATGGCTCAGGGGAGATGGAGCCATAAAGAGCTTATCACAGTTTAATAAATTCCTAGTCTTTAAAAATTAAAAACAGTGTTTTATGGGGAACATGTCTCAGGAAAATGAAAGTATTTGGGCCACAAAGGTATTGTAGTATATCTAATTGCTATTTGCTGCCTAATAACTTGCACTGTTATTATTGTTGTAGATCATATTTTTATTATATTTATCCTTCTACCATTTTTAATTTGAATGTTTTCATTTTTTGTGAATGAAGGCATCTGGGAATAAAGAGCAAGAGGTAGTGTTGCTGTTCTGGTTTTGTGTGTTCTAAAAGTTGAAACTTTTTATGTGTCAGTTGATTGCAAATTGTACAGTATTGTAAAATTTAATTTCTTGAAATGTTTGATTCAAAGTCGATTTTCATAGTTTACAGTTTATCATGGCTTTGCCTTTTTGAAAAAGGAAGTGAACTATTCTCCTTCATTCTTTTGCAACTTGTTACAGAGAGTAGGTCATTAGTATGTGGATTTAACAGTAACAAGATAAAATTCAATGTTCTTAGGTTAAAAAAAGTTTGCATCTTTATACCGCTTTTCATATAATGCCAGTTATACTATTTTTTTGTAATTAAAAGGGTTCTATCTTACAAGTTTAAAAAAAAAAATTGGTTTTGGTTTTACCTGCTAATTGTATTCAAAGTTTTAAAGAGCTTTTGATGTATGTTTTAGCTGCCTGTTACATGAATCTTCATACCTTCAGAAACATCTGCATCTCTCAATAACCTCACATTGTACCACTGCAAAATTTCTGGGTAGCTGTGACCTGTCACACACAACCTCCCCTCCCCAGGCTGATCCCTGACCTGCTGACAAAGGAAAGCTTTCTGCAGTCTGCTATAGCAACACTACTGCTGTCCAGACCATTTTTGGGCAAGACTCCTAGGGCAAGCAGGATGGTGGAGAAGAGTGACAGTCTGCACCTATAGTGGGACAAGACTTGAAATAACGTATGACATGAATGCTTCTAGGTCCTAGGGTTTGCAAATAGCCTGTGATTTCCAAAATCTATATATTGGACCCCCAGGAGTAACTGCACATATTAATGGCAGTGTAAGCAGTGTCTAAGAGTTTATATTGACATATGGATGCAAATATACTTTACATCAGTTTTCATATGTCATCTTGGTCTTCCAGAGAATGTCTTAGCTTTGCTTGCTTTTTGGGAGGTATCTAGAAATTTTTGTATTTTACGTATTTTCTTGTTAAGTTTTTTCTAAGACTATGCTCTAAACTCTGCAGTTATCAGATATGGATATATGGGTATCATTCCTTGGATATATTACATTATCATTGCTTTTGTCTCAAATAAATAGAAGGTCTTTGAAATGTTCATTATAGTGTTAGGTTTCGGTATTGTTAATTCATTTTTTGTCCTAGGTATCTGTTTTACACACTCTAGAACTTTTTAAATAATACTCCTTATGTTTGGAAATTTTCCAGTGCTCACCCTACAAATCCTGTATAAAGCTTTAGAGATACAAGGGATGTCTTCTCATGTGTGTGTATATATACAAAGGAGAGGATTCTTTCCATTTAAATAACTGTTAAGATAATGAGCAGCTCTTCGGTAACTCTGAAGTTGTAGAAGAAAAATGCCTTAAAGGTGTGTCAAAAATTTCTTGAAGAAGTCTCTTGGCATAGTGGAGAGCTAACAGCAAAACTGGATTATAGGGTTTATGTTTATTAAACTAGGTCTTATTTTTCCCTAATCAAAACTCCTGGCCTTAAGGGCTGGCATTTCAGGATCTGTAGCTGGTACCTGTCTGCATTGTACCGGTTAAAGTGCTCTCAACATAAATCCACATGTTTCCCCCGCCTCTCCCTTAGGCAGTAATACAAGATGTTAAATTGTGTGTTAGCATGGGTTTTCCCCCCTCATTCCCCTGGTTAATTGAGAAGTGGCTATATGTTCTAACTTAGAAATTCTACTAAGAGGGGAAAAAGAAAAACAATATTCTAAGATTTATCACAAAACTGTGGAGTTATTCCACTCTTAACCCATTCCCTTTTCTAATACTATAGATCAATGTGGAATAGATTCATGTTTTCTTTTTCTTCCTTCTGTTATAATTGCAGCTTTCAGGGACTAAAATAAGTATTCCTGTTTGACCCAGAAGTTTCTGTATTTTTATGTAACAAAAAAGAAGACATAGAACTTAATTTCCTCTGGGTGCTTTTCAGAAGATACTTAATTTACCTTTCTCTTCATACTATCTTACATACTAAAATTGTGAGCTTCAGTTCTCTGCTTTACATTCTAATTGGATATATGAGAAATTACATTGTTTGTATGAGAAACTACAGTGATAGTGTAATATTACTAAGTATAGCTCAGGAGATTTACAATATGAAAACCCATTCATTCTTTCAGGGTTGGATCCTACATGTACCTTTCTTCTCTCCTCCTATTTCTTTAAAGTGTTCTTGTGTTGTGAATTAAAAACGGACTCCTTTTAGAAAAACAAAACAACAAACCTCTGTAAGTTTAGGTTCAACTGAGATTTGATCTAATTTTCCTAGAAATTATTCTCACTACCTTCCTGAAATTCTCATTTTATCTGAGTTGTCTTGACTTGGCAGCTGATTTGATAGTGTATATCAGTAACTTTTCCCAAAACCCATGTTCTTTATGCCATTCTTTTTTTAGAGGTGAGCATCATAGAAATACATAATTCAGAAAGATTGTATTTATGAGTGGCTACAAGATGCCCAGTACCCAGGCGGTGTAGGATAGCAAAGGTGTAAGAGTACCTTACAGATACTGCACTTTCCATGGGTAGAAGTAAAGGAGTTGGTTAAAATATCCTATAGTTCTGTTTAAATAACGGTTGTTACTCTCTTCCTTCAAGCTATAAAAAAAGTTGTATTGATAATTTAGGCCCAGAAGCATAAATCATATATTCAACACAATAATTTACAATATCAATGATTATAGGTATTGTATAACTGTACTGAATACCAGTTTAATTTTGGAAAATTTATTATCCACTTTAATTGTTTATAGTGGAGCCTTAGAAACAATTGCAGACTACCAAGGAAATGATTTTTTCACAGAATCATGATGATGATGCAATTTAACGGCTTTGGTACTGACTGTGTAGATGCTTCCTATTTCCAGTTTAAGAGCTACTTAAGCTCCTTTGTGAGTCCACTGTAGGAAGTTAAATTCTCAAGAGACATGCTAGATTTTCTATAATTAATAATTAGGGTAGAGAGTACTGTCAGAAGAAATCCCTGTCCTGAAGAAAACAGCTTTAATTTTTTTGTGTAATTTCAATTTTATTAATTTGTTACTGGCAAAATTTTAAAGTTGTATAAAATACAAGTTCCTAACAGAAATGGTGAGAGGCTGACAGTCCTGTAGCAATACCACCATGATCTGTGTCAACGTAACACAAGGAGAAAATCACCAGTCTCTTTGCTTATGACAAGGTCAATGGCTAAAACTACCGTTTGTATTAGAGAGGGTAGACAGTAACCATAGTCAATAGTGTTTAGTTCTATTTTCTTTGATTGCAATGTTCTATACAATTATATTCTTGTGTTAGTATTTAGATTTGCTCTTTAGGAAATAGAAGAAAAAAGCTGGTTTTGCTTGTTGATGGAATACCAGGTTTGCATTTCTGTGCAAAGTTTTTGATCTCTTTGAAAACTACTATCCAGAGGTTGTTAGGAAGATGCATGTTGTGGTTTGTCATGGCTTGCCTGGGGTGGTAAGGCAGGCCATGTGCAGGATGGCCGGAGAGCATCTCTCCCCAAGCCTGGGTCAGTGCCTTGGTGCCCCAGCCTCCCCTCTGGAGGCTGGTCACTGCGCTGTCCCTGGCTGGGGGAGCCATAGGCTAGCTCAGCAAAGACTAGAGGCAAAGACCCGGAATGGGGAAGGGGCTGGGGGTTGGGCAGGGGGGGGGGGGCAGACAGAGCACACAGGGCAGGGGTCTCAGGGCACAAGGGTGGTGCACAGGCAGAGTTGGGGTACGGGGGCCAACAGGGAGAACCCGAGGGAGAAGCCGGGACCAGGGGCAGGGAAGGCAGGAGAGTGTGAGAAGGGGATACATATAAGGAAGAAAGGGGTGGGGAAATTCATTGCTTTTCAGGGGAGGAGATGGCAGCTTCTAGGTTCCGCCAGATGTGGCCTACAGTGCGTGTGCCTGTTTCAGAAAAGAAAGGTCTTTGGTTGACCAGCTGTTTTATTATTATAGAACTTGTACACCTCATAGTTATTTTTTCCTTACATTTAGGAAACATGTAAATTACCCTATTTAACTGGTTATGCAACTCGTAACTAAATGCCTAGGATGTGTTCTAACAGTTTAAAAACATAATGGGTCAAAAAGTATAGGACTTTTTATCTAAAAGTCATTTAAGTTCAGTGGCTCTGTTCAATGTATTCAGCAAATAAATCAGACACTTTTGCTGATTGTAGGAGAAAGGCTACTGGATTTTTTTTTTTTTGCTTCTTTAGTTTTTAGATAGAGTGAAGGAAGTTTAGGCTATTTTTGTAAATAAAGAAAAAAATCTGTCTGCTTATTGAGCATATAATTTCCCAGCCTGTCTTTTGCAAGCAATGTTGCAGTAAAACTAAGCACACCCCAGTGTAGTAACTCCTGTGTCAGGCTTATTAAATTTCAGCCACAGGAGAGTGAAGCTGTTTGTGTCTCAAGATGTAAACCCTGACCTCAGTTTGCAGAACTGAGGCAGAAGGGAAGAAAGATTGAAGGAAAGTGGAATGACTTCTAGTTCAGTTCTCAGTATCTCTTTTTATTTTTATCATATTACTCATAGGGAAGAATGAAATGATGGACTGAAATTTCTTGCACTCTTTGAGTCTCTGAACACATATTTTTTATTTCATTTAGTAGGATACGCAGCAGTGTTTCTTGTAACTCTAAGCTGTCACACTCAAAACAGAGTCATAACATAATATTTCCATTATGCCCAGAACCACTCTCTAGCAAAAGAAGATTCAGCCTCTCCCCTTTGAGATAGCTGAAAATATAACCTTAATAGCTACTGTCAGAGAGTCTCCTACCAGCTTTCTATTTCTCTTGTAGTCCTCCTGTGAATTGGGTTCACTGACATGTTAGTGAGATTCTCTCTCTGAACCTTTTTGTAATTACGGTATTCTTTCAGGATTGTAGTGTGAATAAGTTTTATGTCTTCTTATAAAACATCTCTGATACTGTTTTATTATTTTTCCCCTCTTTTAAGCAAGATATAGTAGTGCTTAGGTTTAATGGATTTTGATGTTTGAAGACCTTATGCTAGCTTAAAGTTGTCATAATGTGCTAAAATAATACAAGGTCAGTTTGACCCAAGCATGGGAGTTAAGATTTCTTGATCATCTCCTCTTTGCCAAGGAAATGACACTCTTAGAAAAGCTTTAAGAGCTAAAATATTTTACTTGAAAGTGGACACTGGATTCACTACTTCAGCCTTTAGGTACCTGATCTGTGCCAAACTTTTAAGTGTTGTCTGTGTCACTTCTAGTACAGTTGTTAAGATCTGATTATTGAAAGATGCCTCTATCCAAATTAAGGTGAAAGCAAGATCATATACCAAAGTCAATAGTACGGATTTCATTTAACAGTAAAATGTGAGGTAGAGAGATAAAAATAGGAAAGAGAGGAGAGGGAGAAACAGACAGGCAGATTAAACAATATAGTCACCACCCGTGGATCCAGCGGCATCCCATTGGTCCTTCTTCACCTTGGGCTTCTTGGTAGTGAGGGTCCCAAGGTTGTTGAAAACTTTTCACTATTTATACATTTAACCAAACAAATGAATTAATGTTCATTGGCTACATAGTTCTCTTATTCTATTGGTTAAATGATTCCCTCATTTCTAATGCTAATTAATCCCATGCTCAGTCCTGTGTTTTGAGTCAGTGTGTTTCTTGAGTCTGTGGGTTCTGATCTCCCCCTGCTGGACTTAGTCTGAGCTGATTTTAGCAGTGTTGCTCAGTTGGTTTTACTTGTCCATTTTCAGTGGTATATTCTTCTCCCCCAGCTTTGTTTACCTCCCTGTAGTCTGAGATAGCACTCAGACAATAGTACCACCTTTATCTTTTCTCAAGTTCCTGTCAGGTGGCTTAATTTACAGTCCAAGTTCCAGGAATCAATGCAGGTGTATTTGGGGGAGACACCTTCAGTGGCTGCTGACAAGCGATTGCTTCTTTACACAGTTTGCCACAATGGGCAAAGTCCTTTGGTGGTACCAGTGTTTGAGACAGGCAACCATGTTTTTTAAATCCTTTCAGCAGCATAGAGGTTGATGAAGTTTTTTGCAGATGAATATCTCTAGGGTGGTTTCAAACTGAGGTGATTTGAAATCCTTTCACAGGTATTTTGCATCAGAAGTTTAATTTTGAAGTGTCTCTTCCATGTCTTACAGGAAGTGTAGTTGATGCCTCGTATTTGCATTTGTTTTTCAGGCTTCCTAATCAATCTGTGTCTGCCATATTAAGTAGAGATTTTATGTGATGGGAGGTAGAAATTTTGGACAATAATTTTCACGACAGAAGGCTAACTTAAAATATTCTTGTAAGATTTTTCAGTTAGTGAAAGCTAACTTAGTCTGTTTTTAGTATGGTTTTCTATGCTGGTATTATTAGGTAGACTAAATCATCTATGCAAAGAGGCTAAAGCTTTTCAGCAAAATTTCAGATACGTAGTGGGAGGAAAACTATGCACCTATTCAGCAGCAGGACTGAGAATTAGTGTGTAAATACTCATGAAGAAAATGAGTGCTATTAAAAATCTGTTATTATGTACTAAACTCTGTAAGTGGCAGTTTATTGAGGAATATTGTTACAAAGACCTAGTACTGATACAGTCTGACTGCACTTGAGTATCAGACTGGCTTAATTTCCCGTGAATAGACGTTCCTTTTGCCATATGAGGTGTTCTTGGTGCACAGCATCTGTGGTTCAGGTTCTGTAGTACGAAGAGTATTTTAGCTCAGAAACACAAAAGCATTGTGTGTTGGATGGGGCTATGAGCAACCTATCTAGTGAAAGGTGTCCCTGCCCCATCAGGGGGGTTTGGAATAGGTGGTGCTTGAAAGGTCCCTTTCAACCTAAACCATTCTGTGGTTTGCATACCTGTCTCTCTGTGGGTTCAATGGGGCTTAGTTAAAAGCTTCTATGGCCAAGTATAAGTTTTATTTCATCCTGCCAATTATAAGCAAGCTGATTGTATTCTAAAGCAAATTGCAGTCTTCCAGTATTTCTATGCTTTTACCAATGGTGTTGAGAAACAAAAAGACCATAATTTGTGACAATTCTAACTTTGTGTGGTCCTTCTCTGGGCTGCAGGCTGTATTTGATCTAAGACTCATTTAGGATCTGACTCTGGCTTAGTGCCAAGTCTGGAGGCAGGACAACTCTTGCTGTCATGTGAGGCTTTTCAGTACTCTGTGAGAACAGCGCTCTGCTCTGATCCTCAGTCCCACGTGGGAGGTGAGGGCTGTGGTCATGCATCTTCAGAGAAGCCTATGGTTCACTTGTGTGGAAGTCCACTGTTAAGTCGCGTTGGAAGTTCCTTTTATTGGTATCTATGTAATGGGTTTGAGGTTTCTTCTACAGTTTTCAAACAAACAGTCATTGCAGCTCGTAAAACATAATTTTCAGTTTGCTGTATCACACTTGCCTCATAAATCTCAAAGGTCTGATTCTTCTTGTTTATTTTAGATTATAGTTAGTATAAGGAGTTCTTGGTATACAATTATTAAAGAATTATTGTGATCAGGTCTTCTGCAGTATTTCTGACACTTTGCTCCTGTATGTCAGTAGTCAGCCATGATTAAATGTCCTCTCTTTTGAAAAATCAACCTATTTGATGATGTTCGATTTTCTGCTCTTGGTGTTATCACCACAGAGAAATTACTCCATCAACAGATTTACCTCAAAAATTTTATGCACTCTTCAGTGGACAGAAGAGATTATTAATCTGTAGTTCTCTACCCCTTCTCTGTGGTAGTATGTTTGACACATTGCCACCATTAAGTTTAGAACATTGTCCAAGGCCATTACATTTCCACAGTGGAAAAGTAATGGTTTTGTTTTCTATTGAAGTCACTCTTGTCTTTTGAAGTGTTTCCACTGTTGAGGAAGCAGATGTTTTGACAGTATTACAGAAAGTGAGTTAGAAACATGTAACACTGAAAGTCAAACATCTTGAATTTGCCACTTGATCAAGTCATTATATATATATAAAATCTCTCTTTCTGAGAATATATGTATATATTCCTAGAAAGATAAAAATTTTCTGAGAATAAGGAAATTAGTATTAGGAGAGACCTGTGGTGAGCTGAAGAGAATTTTCTCTATGGCTTCATTTTGTTGTATTTCTTTTTGAGGAAGGAATGAGGTTTCCTGACCCTTTTTTCCCTTATCATAACTATTTTTTTTTCCATTGTTGCTCCTTTAGGTTGTGGGTTAAACAGAACAGCTCTGGGATATCTGTTCAAGGAAGGTTATGTTTCTTATCGATAGCTCTTCCCAGAGAAAGTGTATATTTGTATTGGTTTTGCATGGTAAGGCTTTGGTAGCAGAGGAGTAGGGTGGAAGGGTAGGCTATAGGGTTGGCTTCTGTGAGAGGATGCCAGAAGCTTCCCCAATGTCCAACCAAGCCAATGCCAGCCAGATCTAAGATGGACCTGCCACTGGCCAAGGTTGAGCTCATCAGTGACAGTGGAAGCACCTCTGGGATAACAGATGTAAGAAGGTGAAGAAAACCTGCTGAGCAACAGCAGCCAGGACAAAGGACCTAGAATATGTGAGAGAAACAGGTCTTCAGACATTGAGGATGTTGAAGAAGGAGAGGGAGGACATGCTTCAGTTGCTGAGGATTCCTACTCCTGCAGAGGAAGGAGCAGCAGAGATGTGTGATGAACTGACCACAACCCTTCTTCCCTGTTCACCTGTGCTGCTGCAGGACAGGAGGTAGAGAACTTGGGAATAAAGCTAAACCCAGGAAGAAGGGATGGGTGTAAGGGAAGGATTTTTTAAGATTTGGTGTTATTTCTTGTTCCCCTACTCTGATATAATTTCCCCAAATTGTGTCTGTTTTGCCGGTGATGGTAACTGGTGGGTGATCTCTCCCTGCCCTCATCTCGACCCGTGGATCTTCCGTTATATTTTCTTTCTCTCATCCAGCTGAGGAGGGTAATGACAGAGCAGCTTGGGGCTTGGGTGGATACCTGGCCCAGCCATAATCAACACACCAGACTCTTAATTTAGAAGATACAATTAGCTATTCTTCTGTTGACTTTGATAATGCAGTGACACTTGTGGTTTCACCTACCTTGTGTGGTAGTGGTTTTTTGCAAGTGCCTTGGAACATCTCATTTCAAAACAACTTTTTAAACCTTATTTTGCATTCCTTGGGCCAGTGAACTGCTGCTCTGTGTCGTCAGCAACATCTGAAGAAGAAGAGGTACCCTTGTGGTGAAAGGCTAACTTCCTTGTGAGTATGCTATAGTTTTTTAGGGTGTTCAGAGCTGGTAATTGCTCCTCTGGTTGAGAACATTGCTTGTATAAATTTCCATGGTGTAGTAGCTCATATACTCATGACACTGTAACTGTTGCCTGACTTGAGTCTCCCCATACACATTTTAAGAAGCTTTGTCTCTGTAAACTGTAGATTTCCACCCAACAAGCAGGGTTTTGCAGGCACCATATTAACTGCTGATTTCATAGGTCTGTCTTTAATGGTTAAGGCCCTGTATGAGAGCCTAAGAAAGTATATCAGGCAGCTTCTGTGAATCAATAGCTTTTTTATTGTTAAACAAATGCAATTCTGTCACATAGATGATGCTTAACGAGTACAATTTTAGAATATTTTGTAGTAAGTTATGTATATTGCCTTGATATTTCAAATTTGCATTCCCTTGTGCTCTGGAATTGAAATACAGATTTTTCTTTCTGTTTTCATGTGCTGTTTTGCATTGGTGGCAGAGTATTTGTTTACAGCTCCACATCGGAAGAGTTTGCATGCTTTATTTGTGAACTGTTTCTTTCACTTCCCTGTGGCATTAAAATAGAAGGATAAGGTGTATATGTGAATACAAGATAGCATTAAGATATGTCTGCTATATTAACGTAAACTAAAACCCTTTTGAATTTGTTCAGAAGCTTCTTCCTCTCCCCATAGAAGTACCATGTTTCTCTGCATATAAGATGAGAAATTGGATTCCTCTGTAGCTTCCATTGAAGAATTCTTCCAGTAATACAAGCCCAGAGGGGCAAATACGTGATTCTCATTTGGGAACAGTTTCATGCAGCTGCTATTGTTTAAGCATCAAACTTACTTTCTTTTTAAACCTGTTAGCAATAACTTGAATTCATGGTAGGATGTCTGATATCAGAGAAGGGCAGACTGACAGCACCAAGTTAGCCAGTGGCAGCATGTTGCTTTGGACTTTGTAAAGTAATCACAATGTAACATGTTCATCTACCTTGGAGTGTACTTATATTAATATTCAAGTACAACAGAAAAAAAAGAAGTAGGTTTGCAAAAATTAAAGCTGCAGAATAAACTTATACCTGCTCCTTACTAAAATGAAAAGTGGATCTTTTCAGTGAGTTTTTCTAAGTGCTAATCAAAAGTGTAACGATTTACAAATCATTACTCAAACTGGAAGCAGTAATTTTAATTTTCAGCAATTATAGTAATAATTCTTTTCTTTGTCTTTGGAAGTTATAGTTTATCAATCATGTAAAGTGGTTTACTGAATCACTTGCTCTTTATAACTAGCTTATGATTTTGAAGTAGCCATTATTTGGTGCTTGGTATTTATTTTAATAGATACTTCAGCTTCCTTTAACTACCAGGGAACAATAAGATGAATTTAAGTGGTACTGGTTGTGAGAGAAGATCAGTGGAAAGGTACAAGACATGAATAGGGCAGCAACATTTCCCTTGGTTTGGTGGTTCAGACTGCCTTTAGGTTCAGTCTGCCTGGTTGGGTACATCAGCCTTGATATTTAGGCATGGCTCAAATATTTCACTTTGGCATGCGTGAAACCAGTGCTTATTTCCTCCTGTGGCTGTGAAGTGGGTGTGTCTAATGTGATAAATTTAGATTTCATTTTTCTTCCTAAACACGTTCATGGAAGGAGTGGGGGAATACAACGGTAAAGAAGAGAACATTCATTTTCCTTGTGTACTTTCAGCACTAAGCATTTTGAACCATATTCCTTTAATATGAGCCACTAAGTCATGAGGCTCCAGGTTGATTTGTATTCACTGGCTAGTACTCATCCTGAATTTTATTCTTTAAAAGACTCTTTTGCCTGTAAAACACAGTTCTATACACACACTATATATGAATAAATATATAAAAATATATGCCTATATGCCCTACATATATATGGTAAGCATAGAAATGGTTTATCTGTATAAAAGTGTATATATTTATATAACATACCAGCATAACAAATGTCAGGGTATGTTAGAAAAAACAGTCTCAGGCCCTTAGGATGCATTGGAAGACTGAGTTTCGTTTTCTGAGCTAGTTCTGTAACAGTTAGGCTGTTGTGCAAAAGATAATTTCTGTTCCCTGCCTTCTTCATCCCTACTTTTACTGGGCTGCTATTTTGAGGTCAGCTGTTAAACTGCTGGTTTTTTCTCCTATTAGCCATCATGGGTAACCATACTCATGCATTTTTAAACTAGCTCTCATAGTAATGAAAGTGTGAATGGGAGGATGCTGAGGGGGAAGTGCAAGACTGACCTTTTGATACAAGTTACAAGATAGTTATCTATTATAGATTGTTTATTAAAAAAAAAGAAAATATCCTTTATTTCTGTTTGCTTGGCTAACTCAAGAGGCTTCAGCTTTAACTCTTAAGTGATTCTGGGTGGTTTAAACTAATTTTTGCAATTTCTGACCTGTTTCAGTTACAGTTGTATGCTTTCTACTGTTTTGCATTGCTCATATTGGTTTTATCTCTTGTTTGACTGCTGATACTGTAAGAAGAATTTCTTTCAGATGCTCTCTGAAAGAAAGGGGGAAGTAAAAAGAATGGCGAATGAGTTATACACAAACCTTTATTCGGTGACACAGACCATTGCTCCCTCAGCAGCCATTTTTGGTTTTGTGTTTTGTGGGTTTTTTGGATCTTTTCTGAGATGGAGCTGTAATTTATAAATTGTGGATAGTAATACCTTGACTTCTTTCTGTTGAGAGGATGTTCCTTGTTCCATTCTAAGTTTGCTGTTCAGAGGCCATTGGTTTCCCATTCTTTTTTCTTTTCCTGCTTACCGAAACCACCAGTAGAAACTTGCGAATTTGTGGATAGCCGTGTGGCTTTCATCTTGCCAGTGGTGCTTCCTGAAATCTGTGATAGTCCACATACCATTTGGAAATGTGTTGAATGGCTCCCTGTTTGATACTCACATCCTCAGTTGTTGAAATCCACGTATTTCAAAAATTGGTTCATTTTTGTAACGGAATGAGCTAAGAGCATGTACTGCCTGTGGGGAGAGGGGTTGTGGAATGGCAAGATTGATGAGAGATCTCTTTAGAGTACAGAGACTTACTGAAAGACATCCATTGCCTGGCTTTCATGCAGTGCTGCAGCATTTGTTTTACTCCCGAGTCTCTCAGACTTGACACAACTGGTCAGTGAACTGCTCAGCCGTGTCTTTTGTGTGCTTGAGAGAGAGAGAGGAAGAAGAACCGTGAGTACGTGATTTTGCTGATGTTGAAATAGGTGGGTATGAGGATCAGTGACTGAGCATGTGATACTCTGGACTAGACAAAGCTAGTGTTTCTGATAGGAAATCTGTCAAAATTGGCTTTGCCATTGCTGTGTTTAAATCCCATGTTCTTTAATGCTGTTTAACAGTGGGAAAATAAACACACAAAGGCCTGTGTTATATCTAAATCCAGAAATGAGAGAAAATGTGAATGTCATTACTATTACTCTAACTCTGTATGTAGAGGAAATGTCTAATCTTGATTGATTAGTCCCAATTGCCCCCATTTCAACTCTTGTATAGATTTGTTTGCCAGTTAACTGTTTATACTGTGCTAAATGCCACTGAATGAGTTGCAAAAAGCAAAGGAAAAATTCACATTTCTATAATTATATTCTGGCTTATAATTGTATTTATCTCTTGTACCCCAATTGAGCATTGCAGTAATTTGTATGGTTTTTTACAGTGTTGCATACTCTAAAGAGATTATGGGAATAATGTGAAAGACTGATAGGAAGGCAAAATCGTAGTCACCTATGTGTTCTTTCAGTATCGCTGGTAACAAAATCTTATGAGTTTTTCTCAAACCTGGGCCAAAATGTTGGTAAAAATTACTGACTGTGTTTAAATTTGGCTAAATTGAATACTGAAAATTATTCTCTTCTACATTTGAATAGAAATCTGCCCCACAGGTATGGACACAAGAAACCTGTTGCTTAACTTAAAATTGTTCTCTTTGACTGCTTTTCTGTCCCTTAAAAAAAAAAAAAAATCCTGCAGGGTTTAGTTGTCCAAGGTCTGATTTTTAATTACAGAAATATATTGAGTGCACACAATTAAAACTCTGTTTAAGATGGTTTAGGGTCCTAGCAGAAGGATAAATCATAGCTGTATTTCATCTCAGAAACTTAATGCAAAATTGAGATGGGTTATTCAAATAAAAGAACTCAAAGAGCTCAAAACTAATGATTAAGATGAGCTATGGCTAAAAGGAGGTTTCATGCCTACTAATCTCATCTCCTTGATAAACCAGAGATTATTTTAGAATAACAATAACATTAAATTAGAAGGTGTATAGTCTTCTAGAAAAATTAAGTTCTGTATTCATGAAGTCATAATTTTCTGTCTTAAGCTCTCTTTATGTGTAAGTAAGTAATAAAGATGAAGCTTACAGACTCTTTTGATGTTTGCTATACCCCCAGCCTAGGTAGATCTGCACATCTAATTGTGACTCTGCACTGATTTGAGCAGATCATGCACTACAGATATTCAGTGTGATGTGTTGCCAAGTGACCTGTAGGTCTTTCAGGATACATGTCAGCATATTTTTGTGCCAGATCACAAATTGAGTAATCCAGTGCCTCTGTCATTCTTGTCACTTTATTCGTATTTATTGTGACTGGCTTTTGTATGCTCTAAACAATACCAGTGGAGCTGACTATGTTTTTATATAGAAGAAGAAGGGTCACTATAAAAATGACTAGAAGATGATATATGGCTAGGGAATGAATGTTACTCATTCCCAGTGAAATGTAGCGAGCAGATGGACATTGTGTTGTGCTGATAATGTCCATGTAAAGATATTTCAAGAGATGAGAGCTAGAAATAAAAACAGTATTTTGAACGCTTATACATTTACTGGAAATTGCACGAGCTAAGAATTCTTGCTTTTCCTTCCCGTTATTAGGACAGGCCTTTGCCACATATGTCCTATTGTGTACTCAGCTTGTATTCCTGATGGGGGCTAGCAGCTGGGGCTGGATTCACTTTCTGAAATGTGTGTGTGAGTGTGAAACACTTGGGATACTGTAGGGCATTTGGCTGCTCATGCTGTAAAGTGTGAGTCTTGCCCAAATTACCTTTTTAACATCGGATGTGTGTGGATGTCTTGGACATACCAGAGTAAATACGAGTAGGTGCCTATAATTAGGCACTTGAGTTGAACTTCTAATTCCTCTTGCTTGTTTGATTTCATCAATGTGTGGGAGTTAGATATAATTCCTTTTGTATAGTAAATTTATAGCAGTATGAAATTATGCTTCACTGATACATTTAAACTCTGATCAATCCTTTTAACTGTGTGTGGTTTCTTTCGTGTTACGATGGTGAAAAAGCTAGCCAGCCTTTTTTTTGAGATTGTTCCTTTCCAATAGGAATCTTGAAGTTGTACCATTATTTAGTATTTATTTACTTTTTTAATTATAAGGGGAACATATAGATCTTCCTTTGTCTTCAATTAAAAGAAACATGTCCTTATCTGTTATACATGTATGTAGGAAATGCAGGTTTATCAGCAGTGACCTTTTCAGATTCCAGTTAGATTTTACAGTGTATGTGTGCATAACTTTTTCCTCAGATTTTATTCATGTACTATAGTGAAACATATCTGTTTGAGCAAGTAAAATGTCCACATCCATGCTTTTGTCATCTACTCATGAAAATTAAAATAGTGTTGATTTTCAAGCAATACAAATATGGAGAATCCTACAAGATGTCATGAATCTTGAAATTATGTTAGTTTTCATTGCAACTACATCAATGTCCAGAGTCCTCATGCTATGACTTAAGGTAGACTGAAAATGATCTCTTTGAAAGAAAAGTTGAAGGTTTTGTAAGCCAAGTCTTTTAACTATAATTAGTCAGGGGAGGGAAGGAAATAAGGCTCTCTGGTATCCTCCTTGTTCAAGCATATACATTGCTTAGGAGGACTTAGATATATTTAAATTAAATGTAGGATACAAATGTGTTGACTAATTTGGGGGTATTCTTGTTTGGTTGGTTTGTGTTTTGTTTTGTTTCTCAGCACCTGGAAAACTATGTTCTAGCACAGTTTCAATAAGTAAGCAATTACCTGTTTTAAAAAGTTTGACTCAAATTTGTTCAATGCTCTTCCACTGACAAACTGAAACATTGCATAAAAAACTGGTTTTAGGTCTGCAATCTGGACATCATTAGGCTTTTTTTAAGGAAAATAAATAAAATTTCATTCACAAGTCAGCTATGTAATATTTAAAATGTGGGAGATTATTAAAAGTACTATATTTAGCTATAAAGTTGAATTTTTTGCTTTCAAATAGATTAACGTGTAATTATATTAGATACCCATAGGAAAATTTTCGTGTTCTAGAATTTTTTGTTTCCTTGCTTTGTTTTAATTCTGCTTAGCTTGCTATGTACTATTTAATAGGATGAGTATTGATTTTCAGTTTCAAATTTAAACTTAGGGTAAAAATTTTATGTCCATCACCTGGTGAGTCTGAAATATAGAAGAAAAACTAGTTTATCAAAAAAAAAAGGAAAGTGAGAACTGTGAATTTTAAAAATTGTATTCTTAATTTTCCTTCCTGGCTTGCAGAGAGTACCACCTGGCATTTTTAAGCAAACTGGAGGATTTTTTATTATTGTTCTTTTTTCTTTTCTCTTTCCTCGTGTTAGCCAGCTTAACACTTTTCAGAGTCCACTTGCCTGTGTTTGTGCTGTGACACCTTTCCTGTGTGTTTGAAGGGTCTCCAAGATCACTTGTAATTTTTTTCCCTTTAAGTGTAGTTATTTAAGGAGCATTAACAAAGAGTACTACAGGTAGGGGTTCTTTTGCCTCTGTTTTTGAGGTAAGAGGTTTCTGTGAAACCTTTGCTGCTCTGTTAAACACTCCAGACAAGTATGTTGAGTCTTAATCTGGTCTTTTGGCTCAAGATCCCCTCTAGTTTTTGAAGGGAGACATGGACTAGAGCACTCTGGCCGGTGGCAGAGAATGTATTCTGCACTGCTCTGTGTTCACATGATGGTGAGATGGCCCCGTTTTTCTCATTTGCTTTCAGATCAGAATTGTCTGCTGAGCTCAGGATGACAGATTACTGTGGTGAAGCAGGGAGCATTTGTCAGACTGCAGGGAAGGTCTTGGCGTGTATTGTAGTCATGGGCTCTGTTCCTCTTTCTTCAAAAGACTGTTTTCTTCATAGTATCTTTGTTAAAGCTTAATCACTCCTGCATAATTCTTATGTATTCAGAAAGTGACACAATATCCACATGAATAATTTAACTAATTTATTATCTCCATTAAAAATATTTTTACATGGCAAAGGACATGTTGATAAGTGAAGTCCCTAGTTTCTCTAAATAAATCTCCTAAGAGCAACTTCTTTCTTTCCTTGATTTTGCCTTTCCTTGCTAAAGTGATAATAATAAACATATCTTTAGAGACACAGAAGGCAGAGACATGCATGAGAAGGAAATTAAAGCATGGTTAACAGCAGTAGCTGACTTTTCAGAGGAGACTACTTAAAAAGATAAACAGACTGGTAGAAAAGCCAGTGTTCTAGGTCTTTGCTGAAATGAAGACAAGAGCTGAAAGTACATTTTGTCCCTGTATTAGTGTTAAATTAAAGGTTAATGACCTTCTTTTTCAAAAATTTTTTGGGGGAGGAGGGGAGGAAAGGAAGAATTGTTTGTTTGTGTTAAAAAAAAGCTTTAAACCTAAAACCACCTTTGACATATAAGCTGATGGTATCGCTGCCAAAATTCAGTCTGAAGTTTACTCTTGTCTGAAATCTCCTGGAAATATAAGCGAGTGTGTTTTGCTTGAGTAATCTGTTGTAAATACAGTGGTGCCAGCAGCACTGTAATAATGACCATAATGTCTTTGAAGGCACTCAGAAGCTTCTGCTCAAAGACACTCTTAAATAATTAAATCTTTTTTCAATTTAGATGGAATATGTGATGACATCCCCCCAAGTACCAGATTTCCTTCCTTCCTTTCTTTTCTTTCTCATGAAAAGCCTAAATAGAATATTTAAATTAAGACACTGCTTGCTAACTTGGATAGTAAAGAAAGGTGATGAAAGAGCCGGTCCAGAGAGTTAATTGTTAAGACCCCAAGTTACCTTTTCTTAATGCAGAAATGACAGCTTGAAAAACTTCGGTACCTCTGAGGTGATTGTAGAAGGCCTGGTTCCCTTCTGCAAATAAAGGGAGTCGTTTTATACACTTTGCTACATGCCCTCTGGCTGCTGGTAGTTCGTTCTCTGACCATTTATGTGGTCTATTTGCAAGATCAGCTGCCTACCTGTGTGTACACAGGTTTAATTTTTTTTTTTTTCCACAGATACTGAGCGTCTCTATTCAGCAGTGTATGAAGAGATCTGTGGGCGTTTTGGAAAAACCTATACCTGGGATGTGAAATCCTTGGTTCTGGGTAGACAAGCCCCACAAGCCGCAGAGACTATTCAAGAAGCTCTAGATCTTCCAATAACCAAAGAAGAGTTATTCAATGAAAGTAGAATGCTGCAGGAGAAGGTATTCCATACTGCTGAGGTGATGCCAGGTATGTTTCTTTGCAGCATTTTTAAACTCTTTATGGAATTATTTAAATGGTAATCAAGGTAGAAGTTTGTAATCTGCCTTCCACAAAGCAGTTGCTCTTACAGATGATGTTTTGTTGCTCTTGTTTTAGAAAATTTACTTAAATCCAGCTGGTTATTTGCCTGTTTAAAAGGATATTTTACCTATTAAAGTTGACAGAATTTTTTTTCCCTGTTTACTTGGAGAAAATATTTTTTCATGTTTTAAAAGAACAAAAAAGACTAGATACATGTTCATGAATTCTGTTTAGTAAACTAGACATTCTTTATAATTGTTGTTGGCAGTTGTGTTTTACCTGGCTATGAGCATAGTCTGACTTTGTGAAGACAGATGCATTTGCCTGCACCTTTAAAAGTATGTGGGTCCATGGGTTCTTTTTGTTGGGATTGATCTTGCCTAACCTGAAAATTGTAATTTAAGTACAGTGTCTGAGTGTGTCAGTGGAGAAGGAGCATTTTTCAGGTTATCCTAAAACAGGTGAGTTTCCTTACCTTCTGCAGATATGTGTCTTTTACCAGTGATTGTGCAGGATGCTCAAGTGAGTAGCTTCAATGAGATAACTCAAGATAAGCAACAGGATGAATCTTACCGGTAATGTGAATGCATACTTTTGTATTCAATTACATTTAGATTTGAAATGCTTAGAGAGAAATCCTCAGCCATGCAACAATATCAGTACCTAAAGCTAGGATTGCCGCTAACTTTATGTACAATGTCAAACTTTCTGAAGCAAATATCAATAATTTATGAAGGGAAAAAAAAGAGGAGGAGAGGACTATAAAAAAAGTATTAGAAGTGAAATAACTGCATGTCAAAGTACATGTTTAACAGTTATTTTTTCTCTTTGAACGTGTGCTCATTTGTTCTGACAATTTCTATAGCGCATTAATGTTTTAATTTTTAGATGCTTTTTTTATACCTAGTTTCATAATGCATTTAGAGGATGAAAGTTAAAAATATGTGTTTTGTTAGGAATAAATAACAAGCACCAAAAATAATAGCTGTGATTTTTTCAGCAGCTTAAAAAACTTTAGTATATTGTGTGTCCAACTTACTTAGTTATCTCTCTCACTTAGTTATCTCCCTAACGTCTTTTATATGCAAGATTTTTCAAATTGCATCTCTCTCACTTATAGATCCACTTGAAACTGTAAACCTAGTTAAACTTCTCAGAAAAATAGGAAAGTTGGATTGATGTGTTTTTCGTTTTTCATCTCAGGCTTCTGGGACTGACTCTTCAGATATATCTTTAGCAAGCCAAACAAAAAATCCTTGTCTGGGTTTAGAAAATGCCAGATGAACAGACTGGGTAAGATGTTAGGTGGCACAGAGAAGAGCTGCTGTAAAGAAACAGCACGAGTAATTGATGCTAGTAAGTGGATACTCTGTGCCTGCTGAAGATTGTGATAATGTGGCTGAGCTGGTTTGAACAGAGTTAGAAAGGTGATGGAACAGATTAGCCAAAGGAAGCATGAAGTTTTGTACAGTTCCTGCCTTCAAAAAGTGAATTTTGAGCTCACAGAAGCTGGACCATTATGGATGAAACAAGCAAAATTTGTACTAGGAAAAGCAAGTAAACATCTTTGTCATCACCAAAATTGGTAAACTGATTATCTTTTCAGTTCAACTAAATACATGTGATAAGTTTTTTCAGGCTATATTCTAAAGCAGAATTGATGTGAGCTAGAATGCTTTATGCTCAATGGCCATTGTAGAGAGTAAAGGCATTCTTGGTCACTAAAGTGATGTGATCTGTACTTTACTTGGTCACAACACATGAGATACAAGCTGAATTGCCATGAATTTTGGGCAACCAGGTTGATGACAGCTAATAAACTAAAGGAAAATGGCTCCAGCTACTTACTATTTAGTTTCTTTAGGAACTGTTCTCCAGTCAACCAGATTTTTTAATCCCATTCTGTCTTTTTGTATCTCCTGAGGATGTTTATTAATGGACTGTGGATTTATTCTGCAGTCACTTAATGTTCTTTAATTAAGAATGGGCTCCTTGCATGTGTTGTGCAAGACATAAGATTGTGGTAACATTTTGAGTTTACATTGTTCTCTGACTAAAGCGATCTTTCAGATGGTTACAGGTAAATACAGGAAAATGAAAGTTAATTGTCATATTAACGGTGTAAGATGACTCTGAAGTGCTGTGTCTCTGGCCATCTTTTAGCATTTAATAGATGGGTGAGGTTCTGTTTTTCAATCTATTTCTAAAGCTCATCCAAAAAAAATTTGATTGAAATTCAATTTGGTGAAGAGCAATGCTAAACAATGACCAGTGATGTTTGAAAAAGCAACTCAAACAAAGTGGCACTTGTTTCTGGATGAGCTATGCACATGGTCTTGCCAAAGATGATAGCTCTGTAAATTCCTAAATCAAGTAAATGACAGGTATGTCAGTGATGGTTAAGGATAGTGTGAAAGTTGAATGCATATTTAATTGGCAAAGCAGTTCTTTGATAGGTTAGAAACCTCTCCTGGTTCTAGCTGAGACAGAGTTTGTTTTCTACTTAGTAGCAGGTGCAGTGCTGTGTTTTGGATTTAGTACAAGAATAAAGTTGATTACACACTGATGTTTAAGTAGTGCTTACCCCAAATCAAAGATTTTTCATTTTCTCATACTCTGTCAGTGAATAGGTGCACATATTCCCTGGAGGGAATATGGCCAGGACAGCTCATCTGAACTGGCCAAAGGGATATTTCATACCATAACACATCATGCCCAGTATATAAACGGGGGGTGTTACCCAGGAGAGGGACCAACTGTGGCTTGAGGATGGGCTGGGGCCATCAGTCAACAGGTGGTGAGCAGTTGTATTGTGCATCACTCTTCTTAGGTTTTATCTGTCTCTCCCCCTCTCCCTTTCATTTTACAACTGGTAGTAGTATTAACGTTATCATGACTACTTTGTTTTGATTATTAATGTGTTCTTATCTCAACTCACAAGTTACTTTTTTTCCTGATTCTTCTTCCCATTTCACCAGGGAGGACACGTACACTAAGTGAGAAGCTGTGGTACTTAGTGTCCAGCTGTGATTAAACCATGGCACAGGCTATATGACAGGCATACCACTTCGTGTATGGCACCTCTGAGACACTGATGCCTTGAGTGGCTACCTAGAAACAGAGACTAGACAGGAATAAAGGAATAAAGGTAGATATTTATTTGAAAGGCCTTCAAAGGTACACCCTGGGGAGCCAAAGGCTACATCCAAGATGGACCCCAGGATGGACGAGTCACGAGTTCTTCACACTTTTCTAGGTTTGGTTCATTTGCATATCAGGGTTAATTCTCCAATTAAAGCTTCAGTTACTGATGTTATTTCTCCAAGCTTCCCTCCCTTCTCAAGATGTTGGTTTACACATTTTGGGCCTAGGACAGTCTGGGTGTCCTTGAAGAGCAGGCCTGGAGAGGCTTTGTTATGTCTATCTGGCATAAGAGAGCAAAAGCTAACAGGCTACAAGTAACTTCAGAGTTACACACTAGGCAGTACAAGATTTGAAAAATATAGAAGTTAAAACCCAAGGCATCAACATTAGTGGCTGAAGACAGAATTTTGGCTATTTCAGTAGGCCAGACTGACAGACAAGCTTCAATACATCAGGCTGTGGTCAAAATACAAATGTCATCTAAGAAGAGGCTACATCCATTTCTAATATGGAATTTTCTGGTAACTATTTGAGAATTTTTCACAGTTAGATTTATTTTTAGTTCTGAAAGAATCTTAAGGAATAGTAATTTTGATTCAGTGGAGAAAAATTAATCCACGATGACACTTAGAAAATGACAGGCCTGCCACTGTGCTGCTTTTCTAAATATTTTTGTCAGAGTAGTACAGGCATTGTTATCCACAAAAGTAATGTAGTAGGCTTTCTGTTTCTGCAAATGCATTTTGAGCATTTCTGTGTTGCAGGGAAGTGCATAGTCAGAAGATGAGGGAATGAGAAGCAGAACAGAAGAAAACCATGCATATTTATATTTACCTAGACACATATAGGTGTGCTTTTGCATAAACCTAGAATATATATAGAGTGAGAAAAACTGAACTCCTCATTATACAACTGCCAACAGTTGCTATAATCACATCAGGATTATGAAACTGCTGTTATTCTTTCACTGTAGTCTCTGGGTTTTGGCTCATCATCATTATCACGAAGCACAGATCTTTAAGGATTGTGTGGCTGTGTATACCTTTCAGACATTCTCCATTCCTGGGTTGTTTTCATGATAACTGGGATTTAGCCGTTTCATCTTCTGTTCAGCCAGTGCAAAATGTGATGTGGAAGCTATTTTCCAGTTCAAGTACAGCTGACTGTCTCTTGCAGCCATAAGGAGATAATTTCATACCTCAATTTTAGTACCAAATGAAGCCAGTCAGAGAGCACAAAAAGAGAAGAAAGGAAAACAGTTCAAATTTCAATGGCAACTCATTCCAAATTTCTTTTTTTCTTGAACAGTTCCATTCAACCAGCAGTCTATTTTGCTTAACTATTGCTTCCTTGATTCATGTTGTGCCCTTGACAGTTAAACAGACTTCCTACAATGATATCTTTTCTTTTCCTCGCTGTTTTTGTTTTAGTGGTAGGAAACTCTAGTGAGTCCGTGCTGGGCTCAGTGAGCCTGTAACCCCTAGAGATCAGCCAATTAGCTGCAAACTCAGAATGGTGCTTCCTGTTTGGCTGCTATCAAACTTTTGGCCTTTACCTCAAGTCCTAAAGGACTGCAACCCTGTTGTGGTTTAAGCTGACTAGACGCCAAGCCCCACGAAATTTGTTATTTTTCATAAGGGGAAATAAAGAATATTGAGGAAAACTATGAAACTGCAAGGCAAAACAGGTTCAGACTTAAACAGTTGCAGAGTAAAGAAAAGCTTATTGCTAACAGAATTAAAAGTATAAAGAAATAATAAGAAATTAAAACACACTCCCCTTTCTTCCAGCACCCCCTCTTTCTAACCCACTTGCACAAAGGATAACAAAACATGGGATTTTGGTCAGTGTTGCGTTCTCAAAAGTCTCTTTCTTATGCTTAAGAAATGGGTTTCCTCTGCTATACTGTGGAATTCTTCCCACTCAGCAATCCGCCCGGTAAACACAATTTGCTGACATGAACAAATATCTCTCCCATGAAAATCTCACAGTTTATTCATACTGTGGTATGGGCCCATAGACATAGGGTTTTTAATCTTTTTAAGGATGAGTTATTCTGATGTGAAAACAAAGGCTCTCTTCTTCAAAAATCTCTAAAAGCCTCACTGCTTCCATATAGTCTGGCATAGGCATTTCTCGTATCTTCACAAGCCATGTACAGATTCGCCATCCCCCTATGTACATCTTAGAATTAAAGAGTAATATTACAGTTTTTATCACTGCTTGCAGGAAGAATTAAGTTTCGCGTCAGATTGCCTCCGCCCTTTTTCCCTGCCACCATCTTTAGCTCCGTCCCACGTGACCTACTTTCCCTTTCTTTTCTGAATTTAGAGCTACCATGTTTTTCTCCCTCATGTGACTTGCTTTTTTCTTTCTCGCTGACTTAGAAGGAAAGGTGACTTCATTGGCTGTGTATAATTTTCTTTTCAGTTTAGCGCAAAGTGTGCTGGCTGCAGAGAGGAGGCTCCGCTGGCCCCAGTTCAGGGGTTGCAGCGGCTCCAGATGAAATCCCAGCTGCGGGACCGTGTGGAAGGGGTGGGGGGGGAACCTGCCGGTCCTCAGAAGGGCCGCATGCTCCTGGCTGCAACAGCAGCTCATAGCTGGCTTTCAGCTGCCTACGGCTCCGGGATGGTTCCCCCAGCATCCTGAGCCTGTGCCGCTGCACCACGGGAAGGGGGAGGCCCAGGCCTGCTCCAGGACACAGAGCCCAGGGCCCGTTCCTCCCTCTGCCTCTCCCCAGGAAAGTAGGAACAAAGGGTGAATCTCCTGTGCCTGTAGCATCTTTTAAATATGCAAAATCTCAGAAGCGCTATTGGCTCAGCAACTCGTCCATCAAATAAGTTTCAACCTACTGCATGCTTTCATCAGGAAATCAGCAACACAGTTGATGCAGTTTTTGAATTATGTAAAATTTAGTACTTATATTCTTTCTATGGTCATGCATGTGTCAGTATGTCCAGACTAAAATGAGAGTAATGATTTGATGAATAGGAAGTCTCTCCAACCAGAAGGATCTCTGATACTTTTTAGGGAGTAATAAGATGAGAAAATAAAATTCTTTATTTATAGTCATTGCCTTCCAAAGTGGGGGGTAGGCTGGTAGTTTCCACCTCCACTTTTGTAGCTTGGAGAGAGGATAACATACCATTGCAGATAGCATTTTTAAACAGTATGTCATAACAAATAAGGAAGCAGGTTGATCTGAGAGCTGTGTTTCCATAGTTTCATGACATTCAGAAATGGGATAGAATAGAAGTAGAAATTAGAA
Source organism: Oreocharis arfaki (assembly GCA_013398015.1). Classification (NCBI taxonomy): domain Eukaryota; kingdom Metazoa; phylum Chordata; class Aves; order Passeriformes; family Paramythiidae; genus Oreocharis; species Oreocharis arfaki. The sequence continues at coordinate 257,431 of VZRR01011731.1, forward strand.
TAGAATAGAATAGAATAGAATAGAATTGAACTATTTCAGTTGGAAGGGACCTACAAATGTCATCTAGTCCAACTGCCTGTTCAGGGCTGACCAAGTTAAAGCATTCATGGCAATTAAACCAAGCAGTGCATAACCCCACCTTTGTCACTCTGTCACCTTCACAGCAGCAATCCTGACTTCGTCTAAACATTGAGAGAAAGTGTATATAATTAGTAGCACTGGTGATGGGCTTGCAATTGTTGTAGCACACCAAACTACATAAAAAATATTTTTAAATAGTTTTGTTGCTTAAGTCAACAAACAGCAGCTTCTTTTTCTAAGTGAGATTGTTTTGTTTTGTTGAGTGCTTTTAGTGTTCAGAGGCTGCTGAGGTTTCTTGCGGTAGATTTGTTTTTGTGAACTGGAAGTATTATCATGAATTGGTTAGAAATCTAATCAACCTGACAAAACTCTGAGTGGTAATGTTAACTTTTCTTTGATTAAAGGAAGTGGTGAAATATTGAAAAGTTCTACCACATTCGCGTGGTATCAAATCACATTCAGTATGGGAACTGTAAATGATTTTGGAAAAAAGGAGTAGTCTCTTAATACAGAAGCTATATTTATCCTTAATACTTCCATTTGTGTACAACTGGACATAAATCATCAAGACATACATAATGTATGCAAAGTTAATTTAAACACTGTATGGACCCTTTGGTTTCCTTTAGTCTTTTTCTCAGCAGTAAATCTTTTCTTCCAGATATGCACCAAACACTTTTGGACAGCTTGTTTTGTGTAATGTTACAGCAAAATGAAGCGGACTTGAATATGGGTATCTAAAGAGCCTTGATTTTGCAGCCCCAGAGGTCAAGTGTCCTCTGTGCTCATGCTGCTTACTCTGAGTAGAAAAGTAACTGTATCTACACAGTGGTGAATGAATAGATGTATGTGAGGGAGTACTGAACATCTGTGAGAAAAGTGCGAAGTTCTGTTTGACCATTGCCATTTAACTTTCTTGTTGGCAACATGGACAGTGGGGTTGAGTGCCCCCTTAGCAAATTTGCTGGTGATACTGGGCTGTGTGGCCAGTCAGCATGCTGAAGGGAAGGGGTGCCATCCACAGGAACTTGGACAGGCTTGAAAGGTGTGTCAGTGAAAACCTCATGAAGGTCAACAAGGCCAAGTGCAAGGTCCTGCACCTGAGTCGAGATCATCCGAAGCACCAATACAAGGTGGGCAGAGAATGGATTGAGAGCAACCTTGACAAGAGAGACTTGGGGGTTTTGATTGACAAGAAGCTCAACACAACCTGACAATGTGTGCTCACATCCCAGAAAGCTAACTGTGAACTGGGCTGTATCCGAAGAAGCATGTCCAGCAGGTCAAGGGAGGTGATTCTGCCCTTCTACTCTGTTCTTTTTGAGACCCCACCTGGAGAGTGACATCCAGCTGTGGGGCAACTAGCATAAGAAGGATGTGCACCTGTTGGAACAAGTTCAGAGGAGGACCATGAAGATGATCAGAGGGATGAAGCATCTCTCCTTAAAGACTGACTGAGAGAATAGGGGTGGTTCAGCCTGGAGAAGAGAAGACTCAAGGGAGACTTTATAGCACCTTCCACCTTTATAGCACCTTTTTCACAAGAAAGCTGGAGAAGGGCTTTTTACAAGGGCATCTAGTGACAGGACAAGGGGGAATGGCTTCAAACTGAAAGGGAGTAGGTTTAAGTTCGGTATTAGTAAGAAATTCTTTTCTATGAGAGTGGTGAGGCACTGGGAAAGGGTGCCCAGAGAAGCTGTGAATATCCCATCCCTGGAAGTGTTCGAGGCCAGGCTGTCTGGGGCTTTGAGCAACCTGGCCTAGCAAAAGTAGGCCCTGCCCATGGCAGGGGGCTTGAAACTAGATGATCTTGAGGGTCCTTTCCAACACAAAACATTCTATGAATTTGTGCAGAAACTATGTGAAGAAAGAGCATGGTGTCTGGTATAGTTCTGCTGTGGCGCTGTACCCCCTCTTACTGATCACTTCCTGCCCTCTCCATGCGGTCTCCCTCCATCCCTTGCCCCTAGTCCTGGCCACTCCTCAAGTTCTCCCTATTGGTTCCTGTATCCCAACACCGCCCATGTACCACCCCTGTGCCCTGAAACCATTTGCCCATGTGCTCTCCCCGCCCCCCTGGTACCCGGGTAAACTGAGGCTCCAAGCCATGTGACCCTCTCTCTCTCCCTCTCTCTGCCCCTGGGAGCAGCCTGCCAACAGCTCCTCTCCTCTGCCTTTGGGGGCCAGCCCGTGTGCTGGCCCCAGGCTTTGGGGAGGCAGCATGGAATAAAGACCTTTGCAGTGCCATGAGGAGAGCCTTCTCACCTCCTTTGCCATCACTGAAGTTGCAGGCTGGCAGCTGGAGCAGCGGTGCGGGGAGTCCGAGATGGACTGCAGGAGGGCAGAGAATCCCTGCCTTGTCCCAAGAAGCCCCCGCTGCGCTCCCAGGGAAAGCTGCAGCAGCTAAGCAACACCCAGCACTGCAACATTCTGCCAACAAATATTTCAGTGCACAGGTCTGAAAATCTGCTGATTAATACAGTGTTCTTCTAAAAAGTCTATAGCCATGTTGTTTCTTCTTCAGAATATGCTGCATCTCAGCTACAAGACTTAGCAAGTGTAGTTGTATTAGCACAGGGTACATGGTAGAGACTAACTCCAAAAGTATAGCAGGAAAAGAGAAACCGTACATGTACATCAGCAAAGGAAAAGAGAAATGGGATAAAATAGGTAGCAGACTAACAGACTAGTCAAACATGATATGAAAATAAAAATAAAAATGATTGTGTTTTTGAATGAGAATAAGTAGTTCATATTAAATAAATAAGTAAGTTACACCACCCCCAACTACCCCTCCCAAGAAAGCATAAGCATATATATATGCAATAAAATAGATATAGGGACAGATCTAGTTGTCCATGAAATACAGTTTTTGTTCTCTGTTAAAACGAACTTCTTAACATATTTTCATACCCCACCCTATTTTTTTCAAACCACCACATGTCTTATCATAAAGTTTGGGGAGAAAATCTTTCCTTTGGCTTATAAAAGGAGAGTTGACAATAAAATAAATGTGAATAACAGTACTCATTATTACATAATACAAAGGAAAGTGGTCTGTATAGCTTAGTGAAATAAGGAGAATGAGTATCTTTTCAACAATTAAAACTTACTGGCAACCAAATTGCATATTGTGATTATAAAATGCAGACAAACAAACATAGCACAGGAATGTAACTGGATCAAATACCAAATAACCAGTAACTACCTGGAGAGAGGGATAAGACAATCTGTAAAATCTCCTAAATACCTCACTTTTTCAAAAGTGTTTTTGAAAAAGTAGTCCCCGGAACTATGTCAAATGATACACAGCAGCAGTAGGTAGCACTGAAGTTGTTACTTTTATCATAATGATTTGAGGCCTATGTGAGTGAAGGTTGTTGGACTCGATGATCTTTGTGGAACCCTTCCAACTCAGCCTATTCTGTGAAATGAGAAGTAATTTTTATTGAACTAATTAAAGTGTGGAGAAGCTTTTGAACATAGTAAGTCATCTTCATATCAGTTTTAATATACCCATTTTGTATTTTGAGTTGGTTTAAGAGTTCACGTTTACTTTCTAAAAAAAAAACTATGAAGAGAAAGGCACAGAATAATCACTCTAAGTCCAGCTGAAGTTTTTATCATTTTCATACATGTAGCCTTTAGTGTTCCATAATAATTTAACTTGAACTTCCACTTGAATCTGAAGAAGAATACACAGAATCTGTGGAAACTTCACAATGTGACCTGATTTCATTGACTACTTAATGCTTGCATTTAATTAGTTTAAGAAATATACTGTATTTATGTTGTTTTGTTTGTATGGGGGTATTATTATAATTATTATCATCATTATTATTGTAATAGCATGTAAATAATTAGATAGGGATTCTCATTAGATGATTTTAGTGTAACATTTTTTGATTTCCTGAACTTCTGCTGTACATGTCTGCATTAGTCAATGAGAAAGAAAATGTGACAGCCCAAGGGTTTTGTTGTTCAGTATAAGTCTTATTTTTAGTTTGTCAGATGATCCAATGTATTAGTCACCATGCTATCAGCTGAATCTAAAGACAACAACACCACATTTGGAGTCAAATGGAAGAATAAAAGTTCCTTTTTCAAAAAATAAGATAATATATATGCTTTTCTGCAATTTTCAGAACAAAAGAGCCAATCTCTTTCTTTTAAATTTGTCTATGGTCTCAGAAGAAATAGGTCCTTTCTGTTGGTTTAATTTGTTTTCTTTTTCTTTTCTCGAAGTTGATAACTTCATAAACATTTGTGATTAATTGAGTTTTAAAGATGCTGACATTTAAAGTTGATCCTTCTTCTTTGCAGCTTCTGTAATGAAACTCTGCTTACAGTTCTTTTCACCTCTTGGTCTGTGCAATAGTCACCAGTGCTTAACTATTGTAGTCAGTATGTATTAAGCTTCTGTGTCTGGTCTAAAACTTCTTAGTTAAAGAGGTAGCATAAAGATACAGTACTTACCTCTTTAACTATCTGAAGAGTACATTTGTGGGATATTTATTCCTAATTTTTTTTATAATTACTTGAAGAATTTTTGTTGTTCTGCATAAGATATTTATTGCCTGTGTGCCACATTTGGAGTGTATTCTTATGCTGGAAAAACAGAGATTTTTATTTCTTTTGATATTTCTTTAATTTTTGCTGTGTATGACTAAGCTTTCGGTAGGAGAGGTGGAGGGTAGTCCCAAGAAGTGTAGCAGAGGGGTCCCTCCAGGATGGATGGGCCTTGATCCCGTACTTGGTAGCTACAAGTAAGTTAGAAGTTAGGCAGATCATGGGATTCAGTATACTTGTTCACAGTCATTGAGTTTTGATTGAGTTGGTTTTGATCATCATTTGATTGAAAAATCTTTGTGGCTATAGAAGATATAGTGGCACAGTATTTGCCAAGGGAAGTTTCTTACAGATCTTTAAAGCAGTTCCTCAGTTCCCTTTCTGTTGATGTTTTCTTTTAAAAAAAGCATTAGAAGGATACTAAGAAAGATATTATCTTCTTAATGAAGAATTATATGCTGAATTATTAAAATAATTGTCTCAGTAATTTTATGTGGTGGCAAAGTGTCTAGAGCTAAACTGGTGGTAATTGATGCAAACAAAAATGGATTTTCCTGATCTATAGCTTTTACAAAGAGGAAAGCAAACCTGGAATGAAAATATTTTTCACCTGCTACTGCTTTGAGCTTGTCAGGTTGTGCTGCTGTTCTTCCAAATGCAGTTTTATTTTTTTCTGGGCAGCTGATTTGCCCCCTGCATATTTTTCTTTTATCTTATTCTATATACATGTATGCAAATAATAATTTTTGAAGTGGCATATTCTTATTAAAGTGCATTTTCTGAATAACATAGATATTTTCTCTCTGGAGATATTAGGAACAACTGAATTTTAGCTCCCTTGTGAGGGAAGCCAAAAAGAAATCAAACACACACGCATACACATTTACACACTGAAATTGTGACATGCTCAGGGGACACAAGAGAGAACCCTGAAGAAACAACCTTTCTGCAACAGTGCTTTTCTGTGGCTGGCTACTTCCAATAGAAACATAGAATAAACATACCCAGTGAGAGATGAACTGAAGCTGTGATGCAGTGGGACTGAAGAAAATTAGCTATTTGAAAAGAACACAACTTTAGAGAAAACTAACCATATCATAGCAAGGGTGTAGGAAATAGGAAGAGTCTTCTTTTTATGTAAACTTTGGACTGCCTTATATTACTACACTTACGTGTGCTAGCCTTGCTAAGCATTGCAATTTATTAAGTTCCTTAGAATTAATGCATTTTATTTTAGGGAAGAGACACTTATACTACTGCTTTACATTAAGGAATCTTAGTGCTTCCATTAATTTAATATAGACTTACTTCATATGACACAGAATGAAGATATAAACTATCTGGAATAAAAAGTTGCCTTGTATTTAACATCATATATCAGTGAGAGGACATAGTAGCATCATTTGGGAAAAATGCACTTGCTTAGTATAACCACTTAAGGGAGCATAGGAAGGCTTTTAAATGGCTGAGGTATTGACCTTAGAGAAGCAGTGGTGCTTGCTATGTCTGTCCAACTCAAAATCTAACATTAGAAAAGTGCATGTATTTAAAGTTTAAAGGCCATCTTCAAATATGCATGGAGCTGGAAATGTCAGTTATTAATTGTTTGGTTAGATTCTGGAGAATAAATGAGAAATCTGGAGAGTGTCATACCTACAAATCCTATTTCTAGATAGGTCAACTAGTTACTGCACGTATTCACTAATCTACACATTTTATTATCTGTAGTACTTACAACTTCTCAAAGTTGGACATATGACTATACTTGAGAAAAATGTATGGCAGATAATGTGGTTGTTTATAGAATTGAATGGCTGCATCATAAGGGAAAGACAAATCAGAGATGCTGAGGTGGCAAAGGAGTAGGAATGGTTTAAGGGAGCAGACAGCAGACATAACTATAACAGTGAATCAGGAGGAAGAGAATAAGATTATTTTCATATAACTGGGCATGAAAAATTGGATAAAAATTCATGTAGTTGGAACATGAAAAGAGAGTTGTGCTCAAGTTGTTTCAAAGAGCCAAAAGTCCGCTAGAGTCTACTTGAACCTGAACTACCTGAAACTAATATCCTGTGTCCAGTACAGCTGGGATTAATGCCAAGAAGCACAGCTGAAATGATTTTACAGGTATGGAGGATTTTCTCTTGTGAATTGCTAAGGACCAGACATCCACGCTTGTTCTTCATTAGATAATGCTAATTGTTTTGTCTGGGAGAGGTATCTAGCATTTAGAATGCCTCAGCAAAGGAGCATTAAAACCCCTTCATAGAAAACTCAAAACTTGCACTGAATAGCAAAGTATGCTTCCCTCTTACACAGACTGTTGTGTTTTCACTGTTCCCTGCATTAACCTTCCCTAGAAGACTGGATCCGATTGAAGTTTCTACACATTAGGTTTGAGGTGTTCGTTACTCTGGGTTCACAGCATCAACAGATAAAGCTCTGGTATTAACAACTGTGACTGACAGCTGCTCTCCTCTGCCCAGTGCTACTTGCTTTAGTGATTGCAAAAGAAAGAAACTGAGCTCTCTTAGGGGCTGGTTTGAGCCAGCTGGATACCTGCTTCAGAAATTAAATCTGTGCAATCCAGTGAGAAGAATATATTTCTTTGATTTTTGTTTTTTTCCAGGAGCATAACTGCATATGAAAGAAAATGTTCTCCTAAACTCTCAGAGTTTCAACTAAAGGACTTACATAATGTGGGGACCTTGCTTAATGAGTTTCTAGTATGTCTCATTATGTAGTGATGTTGATCACATTTTTGACATATATTGAGGAAAGCCTTGTTTAATAACAGAAAAAGTACATATGTAACTTACAGAATGTTCCATGATTTTTGAGTGTAGAAGGAATGTTTCAAATATAGAAAGAATTTTCTTTTACACTAACTGTTTGAAATAGGTTTATTACATTCAGTAAGACAGCATTGTTGAAGTATTGCTAAATGCTTTGTAATTGGGTGTAAACATTAATATATATACTAACTTATATGCATATATATATATAAAAACAAAAATGTATATATTTGTCTTGCAGGGGTCAATAAGCTGATCCGTCATTTACACAAACACAACATACCCATAGCTGTTGCCAGCAGCTCGAGTGAAGAGTCGTTTCAGAGGAAAACAACCAGACACAAAGACTTATTTGGTCTTTTTCATCATATTGTGTTGGGAGATGACCCTGAGTTGAAGCGTGGCAAGCCACATCCTGATCCATTTTTACTTTGTGCAAAGAGATTTAACCCTCCTGCACCACCGGAGAAGGTAAGAGGGGGAGGGCACAAATTAAATTTAGGCTTTTTTTTTTCGGGCTATATTTGGATATTTTTTTTAATGTGATAAATACCTAGATTAATGTAAATATTATAAAAGTCAGCAACCCCTGTTTTCAAAAATGTTTGTGCTGTCAAAGAGAGAGATTTCCCCCCACTACATCTAGAGTTTGTTATGCAGATTGCTCTGATTTGTTACATAGTAGCATGCAGTAATAGGAAAGTAAAATGATTTTCTGCTGTATACATAAATCTGCAAGCTTAACTTCACTATTCAGAGTTTGGAAACAGTTATTTAAACATAGGTCAGTTTATTTTTCATACATTCATGGCTGATTTACCTCTTAAGTGTCGAAACGTTAAAGATAGTTCTTTGTGAAGAGGACATATATTTTTGCTAAGCTACATCTTTCCACTAGCAGTCTAAATCTCTGGGATCATAGTTCTTGTTTCTGATTTAAAACTATCAGTTTGAGCAATCTTTCTCAAACAGTAGATGTGTTTAGTTTTCCTGTCTTATATATAACTTTCCAAACTTTATTCTGAAATAGAAATCTGTCGGGAGAATATTTCACATAAACTGAGAGTTAGTTAAAATAATGTCTTCATTTTTATTTTAAATTAAATTGCCTTTATCGTTAGAATATTTTTCTCACTTCTGCTCTGTCCCAAGTGGAACATAACTTCTGAAGTTCTGGAGTTTCGTTACTGCGGAAAAATGCATTACATGCTAAATTTAAGGAAAAAAAATAGGTAGATTAGACTGTGATTACTGTTCTCTTAGTAGAATTATTGGGAAAAAAAGGCTACACTAATACATACGGAATGATTAGCTAAGATTCTTCAGCCTTTCATACTTCAAGTTCTCACCCGGAGTCTAAATGGTATTTCATTGCCTGGGAATGCAAAGTGGATTAAGTTTGATGCAGTGTAGTTTACTGTTGAACAAATTGGGTTTGGGGTTTGGTTTGTTTTTTTTTCTGTTGCAGTTCCTCTTGATGTTCTGTATATGTGAATCTGCTTCATTTATAAGCTTGCATGTTCAGAAATTATACACCAAATGTACATAAACAAGGAAACTGAATGTCAGCTGTGTTAATGGTAATAAACTATAATTTCATGTGAGGAGCAGATGGGCAGCTTTCCCAAAACTCTTCGTTTATGTGGTCCTATTTCAGAAAACCCACAAGGTGGTACTACTTAAAAAAACCAAAAAAGTTAAAAAAACAACCCAAAAGCAAGCAAAAAAACAGTGAACCAGTGACACTGTGTAGATACTTCTATTTGTTCCTTTAGTTGTGTTAGCACTGGAAAAAGCATATGAAGAAATAGTAGCATCTGTATTACACTTCATATTTTTAAAGTTTAAAGGTATGTAAAACAAAGTCACAGATTGTTTATAGTAGTTTAGTATTTTGAATTTTGTTAACTTTTCTTTGAAGAAGAGCATAAATGTTTGAATCCATGTTTTTCCTTTATAAGAAGTTTACAGCATCAAATTCCCTTGGTGCAGATAATTCAGCTGAACTTTTTTTTGTTGCATCTACAAAAGTCACAAATGTTAAAGTGTGAGAAATTTGCACATACACAGAATTCCCAAGAGGAAGGAAATGGAAACAGTACATGCAAAACTATCCAAAACATTTGTGGCTAGTTACAGTGTAATGGTGTCATCTTCAGTGTTTTGTCCCAGGCAGTGAACTAATAGAGCTACAGGTGTGGATTTCATGCCAGAAATCAGTAACATCCAAGGTTGCAGCCAGGTACCAGGAGGTAAAGGTAATGTCTACATAAGCAAGTACTTGGACTCAAGCAAAACACGTTGGTAGAGCATCATAGGTAGTACTTAGGCCCATACACCTATGCTATCTATTATTTGAATGTTTCTATTGGATTAGATTTACTGTGATCCCAGGCCGAGATAAGGTTCATTGGAGCTTTATGTATTCTTAAGTGTTGGAGGTTGCTTGATGAGTGCCTGGAGAGAACTTTCGCTGGAGCTTCCTGCTAGAACAACCTAGTACATACCAAAACTACACAGCGAAACAAACTACCAGGGAACAAGTGAGAGCTTTCATGTTTGCGTCAAAACTTTGCTGCTGCTTTAAGCAAAAAATACAATGTAGGCAGAGAAAACCAAATTTGGAATTTAGCTGTAGTGGTATATCAGCCAGTGGCTACTGCTGTGCAGGCATACTTCTGCAAGTAGACCAATATTTAAAGTTTTTTATTTAAAGATTTATAAATGGATATTATATCTGCTCTACTGTCATTGAAGGATGTCATAAATATCATCTTGAAATTTCTTAAATGTTGACTTCTTGATTTATAGCCTTTGGTTAACTAGGACCTTAATAAGCATAATGATAAAACGATAGCACAGGAATTTCAAAAAAGATACACCCTGCAAATTCAGCCTAGGTCTTCTATCATATGAACTTCCAACACTAGTAACAATGCACAGTCATATAAGTAATTAAGTAAATCAGTCAGGTAATCAAAATATGATCTGAAAATTAAATACTAGAAATTTTGTATTTTACTAATTTTTTGTTTTAATATGTTCCAAATTCTGCTCTTAAATGCATAGATGCAACTTGTATGAAAACCATCTGGAGCTGTACATATGTAGTAACAATGCGTTCTTGAATGTAATAGAAATTTCAGGCCACAATTTTCAAAACACTGTATTCTTTTTCATACATTTTATTTAGATGATTGAAAGACACTTTTCAATGTTCTTCTGTTTGGATTCTGGTCAGGGAGTACTTAAATAAACTGGACATTAATAAATCCCCTAACGAGGTGCACTCTCAAATGCTGAGGGATCTGGCAGACATCTTTGAAAGACCACTTTCCGTAACCTTTGATCTATCATGGCCATTGGGAGAAGTGCTCAAAGGCTGGAGACAGCAAATGTCACTCCTGTCTAGAAGCTGGGCAAGAAGGATGACTCAGGGAACTACAGGCTTCTCAGTGTCATCTCGGTCTCTGGAAGAAGATGATGGAACAACTAATCCGGAAAACCATTTCCAGGCACAGTAAGAACAAGCAAACCACCAGTAGTAGTCAGTATGGCTACACCAAGGGGAAGTCATGCTTGACAAACTTGAGGTTCTTCTTTGATGAAGTGACTGGCCTGGTGGATGGGGTGAGAGCAGTGGCTGTTGTCTACCTGAACTGCAGTAGTGCCTATGACACTCTCACCCATATGATGTGGATGAGCAGACAATGAGGTGGTTTGAAAACTGGCTGAGTGGCCCGGCCCAGAGGGTTGTGATCAGTGGCACAAGTCTAGTTGGGTGCCAGTGATCAGTGGTGTGCCCCAGGGATGAATACTGGGTACAGTCCTGTTTAACATCTTCTTTAGTGGTGTGGATGTAATTAAGAGAATGCTCAAGAGGATCTTATTAATGTGTATGAATACCTGAAGAGAGACTGTAATGGAGTCAGACCTTTCTTCAGAGGTGCCCAGTGATGGAACCAGAGGCCATGGACACAGACATGCACAGGAGACTAAGCACAAGGAAACACTTTTTTTTTACTGTGAGGATGGCCAGGCACTTGCAAAGGCTGCCCAGAGAGCTTGTGGAGATACTCAAAATTTGTCTGGACACAGTCCTGTGCAATGGAGGATGTTGGACCAGATGAGCTCTGGAGGTCCCTTCCAATCCACTCATCCTGTGATTCAGTGATTGACTTCACAGATTTGATCTGGGAAAAAAAAAAATAAGGAAACAAAAATACTTCTGCTAAACAGTAGTTTTCTGTTCCACTTTAATTTATAGGACTCACATTATTTAAAATCATGCTTTTGGAATTTGAAATACTAAAATATTAATTTTTTGATTTTAAAGAGTTTATAATAACCAGGCCATTTGTGTGTATTTGTATAATTTATACATATATAGATTTATATATCGGCTATAATTTTTCAATACTATCTTGAAGAAGTTTTCTTTCATAATAACAAAAATGCCATTAAATTTATTTTAAATATGGCTCTGAATCAGAGGGTTTCTGACATCCTGATGCCAACATTTATACATATTTCTAATATACTTCTGTCATCAAAACCACACAGATAATTAACTTCCTGCTTAAGGGTATTGAAGGCTAAGGCATTTCTTTCCAGTGTTTTGGTTGATTTGCCTATAGCTTTTCTGTAAAATAAAGGACCTTACTAGTAGTTTAAAAGAAAATAAATCCATTTATATCCACTTTTTAAACAGAGGGATAACTTGTAGTAATACAAATGGTCGTAACTCTCTTACGGAGAATCTGTCTGTTCTATTTAAAAAGTTCCAAGTTATGTAAATCATTGCCTTAATTTAAAACACTATTTCTTTGCAGTTTCTTCTATTTCTAATTAATTAATTGATCCCATAGTTACAAATAATCTCTGTTCCAAATCTAGAGAGAGCTCATTAAAATTTTTTCAGACTGATTAAATGGCATTAGGATTTGTGAGTCTCTGTGGACATTTTGTCACAGAGTGGAGAAGTTCAAAGAGAAATTTTCTGCGACTTCTTTGCTATAGAAGATGTAGTGAAAGAAGAGTAGATTCAGAATATTATGACATTCAAATATTTTGTAATTTTATTCTATATAGTACAACTAAAACAGGATAAAGAAGGCTGATTTAGCACTTTACGTGACCATTGTTATTGTGAGCTTTTGTAGAAAAGGATGCTAAAACTTTTTTATTTGTATTATACCGTTCATTTTTTAACTTTTTCTACTATTTTTTTCGCCATTCAGCTCCACCATTTTTAGTGTATGCATGTAGTACATATATTTTACTTACTGTGGCTTTCAAGCAGGTATTTAATAAGTGATGTTTCTCTTATTCCTTGTGCTTACCTGGAGGTTGAGTGTATTAGGAGTGCTTTATTTAAAATACAGAAATTACAGACATGAACAGCCGTTCTAGGTGGTGCACTGAGCTGTAAATTGGAATCCCTGCTGTTGAAATCACAGATTTTAGTCACCGTAAATCTGTCCCTTTTCCATTTTATGAATTAATTGGCTTATACACTTTCCTGAATGTTTGCAATTCACAATTTTTTTATTTTAGAAATAAAAAAGGTATTAAATTTAAAAACATGGACGTTTTTCAGCTTAGTTCAAATCTACGTCAATGGCTGTTTCTTCAAGTTTGGCTCTAGTCTTTCTTTGCATAGGCCTACATTACCAATTTTTTCTCATCTGAAACAGCCTTCTGAATAGCTGTTCATGGTATAAACCATTCTGATTTACCCAAGCCCTGCTGTCTTATCTCCTTGGACTCTCAGTTCTTACTAGCTGTTTTAGCATATTGTTAGGTATTTGATTTTTTCCAGTGGATATAACCTGTGATCATAATGGTCAGAGTATACCTGACTTTTAAAGTGTTAGGCTGCATTCAGGAGGACAGATGACAAGGAGTTTGTAAATGGTCACTGTTGTTCTCAATGTGGTCTGACAGGCAGATACAGCACATGCCAGTGGCTGCTTACTATGAAGAGGGATCAATGTTGCTCCACAGCTCTGTCTGGCTGAAGGTGCATTTTGAGGTAGAAAGCAGAATTTGGTCTTTCTTTGCAGAAGCCACTGGATTTTCTTGTCTGTACTGATGTATTACAGTTCATTAATTAATTAGGCATTTGGTGGATTAGAGTTAGTAAAGAACTTCTTGGCTGATTTGTTGCTGCCAGCTCCGGTGTAGTCATGTGGTTAGTAGATGGGATGAAGGTCTGGGATGTTTGAGCGTTTCTGGGGTGTGTATTTTCTTGTTGTCCTTCACCTGCAAGGTGGCACTCTGTCGGTGTTTCCTTTAGCCTTCCATCCTGTGCTACACAGTGACTAGCTTCCAAACACAGCAGAGAAGATTCCCCTGTGGCAGAAGTGTGTTGTGATGGGGATGGTACGCCCTGGGAGGTGAGGACAGCTCAGGACAGCTGAGCAACTGATTCAGTGCCATGAGAGATTGAAAACACTGCTCCTGAGTACACACACCTTGCTTAAGTATTTTGCAGCAAAAGCAGAGTTCATTCCCTTAAACAAATTTAGATTACATAGATTTAGATTAAATGGGTTTCACTGTTACTGTACATAGAGTCATTGAGGTGAATGAAGTATGTCCCGTCATTTGTGTATACTCAGAGTAGTTACATCATGTAGAACCAGCCCTGAAGTTTTGAAAATGGATCACAGGTGAAATCTGAAAGGGTGTATCTATGGACTTGGGGAAAGAACATTTCCACTTGTCTGCCTTCTAACCAAGATGAGGTGCCAAGTCCAAGGAACCTCCCTTTTTCTGATTTTATAGCTTTTTGGAGAAATAGGATTTTTTGCTTTTCTGTATACATCCAAAATTGCCCAGTCTCAACAGCTTGAGTCTTTTTATCAGGAACTAAAAATACCTTGTAGTTAGTCTTTTGTAAAGCATAATTGGAAAAGTAGTTCCAGCGCATTTCTGAACTGCCAAGAAAAATTCTCTATAGAGAGCATAATAGCAATCTGGGACTTCTGTTTTCTTTTTAAAGCAGAGCAGAAGAGAGTTTTATCCTTGTCTTGTCCACTCTATGGACTACTTCCTGAAAAAATTGAGGAAAACATCTTTTTGTGCGTTTTTGAACCTGAGAAATTCAGTCTCCCAACCTTTGGGCTTCCTGGGGAATTGTCCTAGTTACCACATGATACATCAGCTCTTTGCTCAGAAAGGTTCTTGGCTAGAACTGCTTCCTGAATTCTTGAAACCTTTACTTTTCTTGTTCTGCAATGTGACTGAAAACTTATTTCCAGATGGCAAGTTGTTTTTTGACTATTTAATATATTTTGCTGGACTAGTTCTTGAATTCCTGTTATTATGGAGCACTGCAAAATAATAAACAGCATAACTTTCTTTATGGGTTCTTCTCCCTTCTAGAGAAGCTATTGATTTCAGACAAATACTGGAGAAATTTAAAGGAATAAATTATTAATAAATCATACTTCTAAATTATGTATTAAGCAATTTAAAGTAAGTAGGTATTGAGCAATCTAGTTTTATGTGTAAAGAACTCTATATTGAAATATTTCTAGAAGCTTTACAGCTTGGGATGCAAGAATACAGCACTCTAGTGCTTTTATTGTGATAAACTGCTGAACAGCCTGTTGGCTGAATCCTGCACCATCCTCAGCTGCTACATAGTCTAAGCATGTAGCCCTTGCTTGTGTCTCTCAGGCTGGATGGTGAAGTCTGTTGTTAGAAAGCCTGCCTTCCAGCTGTAGAGAAAAGAATGTGAGGTATTTCACCATGTCTCACAAGCCAGGACTTCTGAAGATCTGCTTGTCACAACCCACTGGTAGAGGGTGTGGTGTTGGTTATAGGTTCTTGTCAGGTGGAACAAAGGCACTGGACCACGTGTCAGGGAACTCTTATGTTTTATTAGACAGGCTTCTTAACTGTGGCAACCAGCCCAGTGTTTACACTCAAAAGGTATTGGCTAACACACCCTTAAATTCTTACAATACATTTTCACAAAAAGTATCAGCTAACAAGCCCTTAGTTTTGTACAGCAGACTTCACAACTCCCACAAAAAACTCTTTAGAAGGTGCTGGCTCACAAACAAGCCACCACTATACAAAAGTAATGATTTGGGGTGGGGGCATGAGTCTTAAAGTGGAGCAGGAAGTTGACTCAGGACAGCACTGCCCCACCTCCGTGGGACTCTCTCCTCTGATCACGTTTCCTGTAGCAATACTCTGAATATTTGAGACAAAACATGCTTAGGTCCTCTACGCTACTATACACAGGCATCTTTTCCCTAAATTCATAACAGGCCACTATTTTATACTTACAAGATAATTAAAGGAAGGAGATTGTTTGTTTGTTTGTTTGTTTTCAGGGTATTTTTTTTTCAATTATCATGCTTCACAGTTCCTATGGTTGATTTACTTCCTCTCTTTTCTTCTGAAGCATGTGTACTTCTGTGTTCTCACATATATGCATCCACTCTGCCAACCTACCCCTCCCCATGCTGGCAGTCTTTATTATATATTTGTGGAAGAAAAATGAGAGATTGCATGGCTTGCAAGTAATTTAACTTCTAAGTGTTCCAGACATTGCCCTTGTTACTGCAGTGCATGTTTATTTATGGATGTATTTATCTTACGGAGATGAAAAAAGTCATTGAAATTCCATGCAAAAAGTAACCTGGTCAAGGTTTGCTTTCACTTAAGGTATCTTAATGATTGGAAGAGGAAAGAAAGATTATAATTAGTTCTTAGTCTTTGGGGTACCCTGCTTGGAGGGCTGGAGAGGTAGGAATACATTTTTTTTCCTGGCATTTGTCTTGATAATGTATCAAGTAGCTGCTAAGGGACTTGATGAAATGTGATGCAGAATAATAAATTATGCTCTGCAGCCTTCTTTGCTTCTACGTGAGGTGAGTGTGTAAGCACAGAGAGACTGGTACACCTCCAAATTCAAAAAGCATTATATTCAGATTAGCAGGTCACTGGAGATGCGTTGCTAATTGTTTTTAGGGAACTCATTATGGTTATTATCACATATTAATTATGCATGGTAAGTAGTAAAAAAGAGGGGGAAAATCCTTGTTTTATGATAACTTGCTCACTGAGTTATCTTTTCTTTCTTTCAAGACCTTGAGCATTTTCTTAGAAATGCCAAACAGCAGTCATTGAATAATTAGATTTTAATTAACAAGAATTTTCACAAAAAATGTTTTTAGTGTCTTTTGAGTTATAGCAAGCATGAATAAATCCTCTTTCAGTAAGATCTAGTGCACTGATCGTCTCTGTATGTGGAGTTGCCTTCGTAATCACCCAGAGCTTGTTGTAACAATGGTTTTCAACCAATGGTTTTCAGGACAAAGAATGAAGACTGAAAGAAGGAATTGCATTGTTGGCAATATTTTTGGTTGCTTCTTTGTAAATTATTGTTATGGGGAAACCTCTGGAAACATTTGAAAGACTACAGTCAGTTATGTGTTATTTTAATGCACTAAGGCTAGGGAATGGTGAGTTTATTTTTTTGCTGTTTGTTTGTTTAAATTACTTGTTCTTTGTGGAGATCTGGTTGTAGGCAATATTCAGAGAGCTGGTATTACATGATAGGGTTCTTCTTATTCTGTTTTGTGATAAAGAATTTGTAAGACTCTGTGGTTTTGGCATGGTTGCAGAAAACGTACATATAGAACCATCAATTAACACTGGTAAATTATTTATAGTCTAAACAGGGCAAAGCTTTTTCTCAGACTGATTGCTGCATCACAAAATAAGTGCACTTAGAAGATGATTACGAAGTGTACTCCATAAAGCAGTATTGGAGATTTTTTCTTAATTATTATTATGATAGGTGTTACAAAGATAAAATACCTTGTAGTATAAAAAGAACTGAAGACATGAAGGCTTGTCTGCTAAAAAAGGATGCTTAACGTTTCCATTTCAGCATCTTTTAATCTTAGAATAATAGCATAATTCAAAGCCAAGAAGCAAATGGTTCAAGTTAAACTTGCGTAAGACTGAAGTAATTCTGATTTAAAGTAGAGTACAATTCCAAGCGGTAGCAGAAATGCTGCCCTCCTATTCCATTGGAAAAAAGCTTTTCATTTTTGTCTAAATGCTACTGAATATCGGAATTGCTGATCGTGCTCAGATTGAGTGTCTAGCTTATTTGGTACCATCTCTGATGACAGCTAATAATCGTAGCTTAATAATCACCTTTTAGTTAGAGGGGCTTAATTTATCCACTTAAATTCTGTTGCTCCCATATCAAGTTGTTTCTTAACAAAAACAGATGAAAAAACAGGCTACGGTAACTCTTTCACAGTATCTGTGTTTTTTCTTGATGCTGATGTGTGCCTGGGACAATGAATTCTGTATATGTTGCATATGTTCCAATGTCAGCTTTTTATATGTTATGAATGAGGAAGATAAGAAGTAATTGATCTGCCACTATTGTAAATGCTGCTTGTCACATCCCTTTTTATTTTTTGCTCCCTAAATAAAGCCCTTTAGAGTCTGTTCAAAACCTCACCATCTGAAAGGGTTGTGTTCAGGATTTTTTGTGGGGGTGGGAGCAGTGATACGGTTCTTTGTTTGGGATTTTTCTCCTCATAATCATTCTGATTGCATTTCTTCAGACCCTTCCTATCAAAAACATTTTAACGTAGAATAATTTCTGTGAGATATAGTCCATAGAGCATTCCGGATGAGACTATTTTGTATATGTCTGTAAATATAAATAATATCACCCAAGCTCTAAATTTTCATTGAGCTGATCACCCAAGTTCTGAGTTTTCACTGAGCTGTTTATGGTGATGTCCAGTACATAAACCAAATGTTATAAAATGTGTATGTCATTTATTTTCTTCCAGCTAATGTGTCCTGCCACATTTCTTGACCATTTTATTTGATACTTGACTGCCCAGACTACTCTGTCACTCTAAAGTTCGTACAGATGTTATCCCAGATGACCTACAAAACTTGTGTTACCAGCAGATTTTACCAAGTATAGAGATAAGGGTTACTAGTCAATACTTCCCTGAATAGCACCAGAATTATTTTAAAGTGCAACTGCAACTATTTTCTAAGATAATAGCATGGTAATGGAAATGGCTTTTGATGTTAGTAACTCCTTTACTTTGTAGGTTAGTTCCTTCAAAGCCTCAAGGTTTTGCTGACTAGCAAAGACTAGTTCATGAGATTTCATCCATCGCTGAAAATATCTTCTATTAATATGTTTTCCTACATAAGAAAATTGTCCTCTTTCTCCTGGACAGATACCTGGTCACAGTGATCTATTCAGTTTGTCTCCAGAAGATGTTATTGCATCCTGTAGCTCAGACATTAGAGGTTGCCTATTGTCCTCAGCTTCAAAACTGTTATAGACTTAAAATACTACTGATTCAAAAAAGTGCCATGGGCAAAAAGCATAATAGTATGTAAGTTACCTTACTGCTTTTCACTCTAAATAATGCAGTTATCCCAAGCGAATTAAAAGAGAATCTTTCACTTTACAAAGAATGATCATCTGTATAGTAGAATGCATTTGCAGTCTTTGGATTAGCTATGATATATCATTTGAAGACTGATATTAGTTGTGAGTTTTTAAATATCCAGGCCAAAACTTTTCTTTGAGAAGATTTTTTGTCTTAAATTTCAGAAAAAAACTGCTTGCCCTTTTTTTAAGATGTTCCTCTGAAGATATTTTTACAGTTATAGTAATAACTACTGAAATGGTAATATGATAATTCCATGAAGAGTTATATTGTGTAGAGTAGGTGTTTGAAGTTTGGGAAGGTGGAATTCCTGTAGTCAGGTGTTCTAGAAGTCAGGAATAATGCTATGACTGTACCATACAGTGACCATTACTGCATCTGGGAATGTTTCCCTGGTTTCCTGATGTTTGTGTGCTGCTCAGTGTGGTCATCATATTTGAGTACACATTAAACCATGAGGGGATAAAAAGCATCATATTCATCTATGCTGGACTCTGGACAGCTGTTGGAGCGCTGTGAAATATATGTAAACATCTAAGACTATAAGAAGTACAGATGTAGCTTGTAGAAACTAACCACTATACACATGCACTGACTGGCATTTGTTTAATGCACATTGTGGCTTTTTTAGTGAACAAGATTCCAATTTCTTATTTTAGATGGCAAGCAAGTGTTGTTCCTCAATTCTCCTCAGAGTTAAAGAGTTAACAGAGGTCATTCCTGATAGAAATAAGAAGTAAATCAGGCAGCTCTGGTTTCAGCTGTGTTCTCTGCTGCCCTGGTCCAACAAAGAGCAAAAGGGATTTAAGCAAGACAAATTTTAGTTAATAGCCCAGCAATAAGAAAGGGAGGAAGAAGAGCGTGTACCAATGATTCCTGAAAGAGTGTATTTTTAAATATACTGCTGGAGAAGGATGAGGAATGTAGGCATGAAAATTGTGCAAGGCACAGAGGTCAGCATGATATAAGACATACAGCTGAAAGTGGGAGAAAGAGATAAAGAATGCAATTAAATGAAAGGATAGAAGATGTCTAGGGAGTAGAAGGAAATAAAAGCAAGACATTAGTAGTTGTGGGTAAGATAATATAGGGCCTTGAAGGTGAAAATGAAAACTTGAATTTGTAACTGCACTAAGTAATCTATATACCTTCATTATAAATTGTAAAGAGTTAATAGTGTGGAGTACCATTTGTCCTTACGGCTTTCTCAAGCATTTTTTAGGGAGTGTAGATGAAGAGTGAGGAAATAGTCTGTAAGTTAATGATGTATATACTGAAATAGTAAAAACATTTACTTTTTTGAGGCTAAGCATTCTGTCTCAAGAGGGTTGGTAGATGATGTGACAGGGCTAACATTACAGCAAAAACTCTGCAAAAATTTAGGATGCTACATGTCTAAATCTAAAATCTCACAGTGGAAAGAAGAGTCAGCTGCAAATGTGCACTTTGGCATGTCTCTCAAAGTAAAGAAGTTTTCTTTAGAAACACTGATGTCAGAGTTTCATCTTCTAGTGTTAAATTAACTAGTTATTCTGAAGTATTTGAGCAATTTATTACTGTCCCTTTCTCCTGCAATTTGATTTTTTTTTCTTATCATCTTAGCGATCAGTTGAAGGGCAAGTATGCTTGAAAGATGATTGTTGACTTTGAGTAGGCTGGTGGAAGACTGTTTTAGTGATATCTTCATACTTACACCTCCTATTTACAGCTGATGTTAGTAAATGGCAGCCTTAATTTTCTTTAAAATGATTAATATTTAGTGGAGGAACTTTGTTGTTTCTCTGATTTTGTTTAAATAATACAGTGCTAATGAATGGTGAATAAAATGCTCCATAAGTTGCATACTTTGAAAAGGTCTTCAGTGTAGTTTTTCTCAGAAATTTTGAAACATGTCTATTCTTTGCTAGAACAATTCAGTCTCACCAGCTTTCACACCATTTTTAAAAATCTGTGAATTGAGTCCTTAGCTTCTCTGTCTGAGTGGAGTGTGTGATCTGGCTTTGTGTAAAGTGATTACTAGTAAGAGCTTCAGGCTCAATGTCAGTCCAAGGATGAAGAAATCCATCACAGAATGCTGTATTTTAATAAAAGGATTTCAGTTACTTGGCAGTATAAAGACATAATAATGCTTGTGACATGCTGTGGTGTATTGCTTTAGGATCAAACTGAACACTGGAATAATAGCAGCATTGAGAAGAAAGGAAAAATAGGATGTCTGATTTGAGCATCACTTTTTCTTCTATTGATTTCTATATTTAGTGTAGTGTATGGCATGTCAGGCCCTGGTTATAAAGACCTGTAAAAGAAGCTACTTGGATTCCTGCTCTTGCGTGTTAGGAATCAGGCATCATGTGGTGCATAGAATTGGATAGACCCTAAGGAAGATCCTCTATCAGATGCAGGTGTTGGGTTTTCTGTTAAAAGCTTGTTTGCAGACCCACAAAAGAGCTGAGAGAGGTGACAGCAGGTGGGGGGATCCCAAATCACACCTTCCCAATGGTTCCCACACCTGTCACAGAAGTCATCATCCTATCAGGTGCCCATCTCCATATGGCCAGGGCAGCACAGAGTCCCAAAGGCAGACAGGAGCCCAGATTAAGGACTCAGAGGGAGGGACAGCCTGTTTGGGCTCTCAAGTGCTATCAAGGTGAATCAATGCTGGATCAATCCTTTTGGACTGAGGGGAGATGCTGCCTAGGGTGTGGCACTCAGTATGGGGTGCAGAGTAAGAAAATTTGGGGTTTGATCAGGATTTATTACAGGGAAATAGAGGGATAAGGGGATAAAAAACATTGGATGTGTAAATAGGTGACACATTTGTCTGGCCATGCACAACTCCTTACCAGTGCAGTGTGTCCTGCGTTAGCAAATTCCACTTCTAATTCTTCCTGGCTGAAGGGCGTCTGGTCTGGGGTCTGTATGTGTGTGGCCAGCAACTGGAACCAGACCCAGGCAGAGGTCCACATGTCCAAGGTGCCAGCAGCTGGAGCGAGCACAGATCTGTGTGCTGGCAACTGGGCAAAATGAGGTGCCAGCCCCCAGCCTGGGGCTGCAGGTCACAGGGGCCCAGCCCAGGCATCTGCAGAGCCAGTGGCCAGGCTGAGTGCAAGCGTGTGAGCACTAGAGAAGAGGCAGCTGAATGACCCTGTGGGTCCTTGGAAGTGCTGAGTATAACTGCACTGATCTGTGTGTCTAGCCTTGTGTATATAGATATATATATGTATATTTATTTATGTGTGTGTTTGTGTGCTAGTGCCTGCTGGGAGATATGTGCTCAGGCTTGCTACTGTTTGTACTGGGGGCACAGAGCTGTAGCTGCCTCCCTTTTGTCAGGCTGTTAGTCAAGGTTCTATCCCCAAACAGCAGTAACCCATTCCCTAGCATCACATGTCTCTCTCTGTAAAGGGAGACTGGATAACCTGATCATGTTCCAGGTAGGTATCATGCTCCTTCTGTTTCAGTCTCCCAATAAACCCCCTCCTTTCTAAACATCTCTCAGAGCCATTGAGCTGCATAGCAGAAAATATACAAAGTGAAAACGGAGCTGTGCCCCTATTCTGTTTCTCCTTCCCCTCTCATCCATATTGCCCAAAAGTGGGGGATGTTTTTTTCAGGTGAGATAGTCAGTGCAAAAGTCTATTTTAATTTCTAACTATGCTTTTTATATATTTCTGCAAATAAGTTTGTAAATCCTTGTTTCTTTTTCACTTAGAATTTCTCTTACTAACATGTCTTCCTTCTTGCTTCAAGAGGAAGAAAAGGAATAGCTTGTTTAAGGAGAATCTGGATTTTCTGTTTACAGAGCAATACATGTTCTGAAATGAACTGCAGTTGGATATGTTGTAAAATTGCTTTTGTTTGACAGGTTAATAAATCTTAGTCGAAGGTCTGAATGACTAGAGATATTAAAAGCTTGTGTTGCCTGGCAAAACCAAACAACCCAACCATCTTTTTGCATTTCTTTATAAACACAGCAAAGGGCTCAGTATTATTTCAGTTGATCATGCCTCCCATTTTATTTGCAAAGCCTTCGTCTTGGGTCTTCCACACAGTTTGTTCTTTTAGCTTTTTTTGGATGGGTTTGTTTGGTGTGGAAAACATAAACCAAAATCACCTTAATTGGCAAATATTTAAAGTGCTGTAATTCTTCAACAAGTACACATGTTCATGGTGCAGACACCTTCCATTAACTTTTGCAGCTATGAATAAGCCTAGGAATTTTAGAGAATTTAAATCTGTGTTTTCAAACCTATACCTATATTGATCTTCAAAGGGTTATCTGTTTTGTCACTTTCATGCATAAACATATGAGACAAATCTACCCTATATTCACCCTGCAATATGAATCCTTCCAGCAGCTGGGTTTAGGTACTCTGCTGTCCCTGGGTCCCACTCTTGTGCTTCTGTCATTCCACAAAGTCTCTCCTGTGCACACACAGACAGATCTCTTGGACAGCCCGAGATGCCACAGTCTTCACAGCAGCTGGCCAAGGCTGCCCTGTGCCTACCCTGTCCTTCTAAGAGCCAGGACTGGTTGTGCTCTTGCCCATAGGGTCATGCCTGGCTTCCAGGACACTTCACCTACTTGCCAGCTACTCCAGCATGCTCTTTGCCAGCCCTCACACCCTCGCTTGCACGCCCATACTCACCGCAGGTGCTGTACTGTGAGCACGTGGGACTCCTGGTCTCATGGCAGGACTGACACTGAGACCTCCATGCACATGTGTGTGCACAATAGTAAGCCCTTGCCCGGGACAGCCATCAGAAATGGAGTTTAATTAGAGGAGACAGGATAGACTACGCAGGCTGGTGCAGGAATGGCCAAGGACAGATGGCTGCTACTTACATCCCACCAGCCCCTTCTGTCTCACATTACCACAGGGTGCCCTGACCCATGGAGCCTCTCCTGTTGGCGCACCTGTGTGGGTCTGGCCTTGTGGCACCAGAAGTGGCTGGGCCAGAGCCTCACAGGGCTGCTGGGCTCCTCCTGCCCCACCAGGCAGCACAGGAATGAGCTTCTGGTAGGCTGATGACTGCTATGATGTGTCTGGGAGCAGCTGGCCAGAGTGTTTCAGGCTCCCCCACCTGCCCTTGCAGTTCCTGCCATTCTTCTTCCTCTGTGCAGTTCCATCACATAAACTAATGTGTGTGTGCATATATGTATGTATTTCTGCATATGAAAATGTACAGATCCCTCTCCATAGAAACTTGGCAATTTTAAATGCTTGTGTTCCATCCATGCTCTTTGGACTTAGTAGTAATATGATGTTTCATAACCACAGAATATTTGAAAGGAAAGATTCTTATTAATTAAGATCAGCCTACCTGACCTGTGTTCCTTTTCTTCAAGGAAGGTATTTAGGAAGGCAACCAAAGTAGGGAGAAAAACTTTTTTAGTTTATAGGGGAAGTAGGAAAACATGAAGAGAACCTTGGCTGGAAGCCTGCAGCACCACCACTGCTAAGCACTAGAACATCTGGGAAAAGCATTTTGAGTGTCATGACCAACATCTTTGCTTTCCGTCAAGGTGCAAAATACTGAGTATCTATACAAATTAGCTCAGAAGGACAATTGTCACTTGATTTTTCAAGATTTTCTTCTTGTTTCTTTTGGTAACAAGTTAAAACGTGACCTAGTTGAGCATATAATAACAGTATTTCTAGACAGAGTAATTGTTTCTTTCCAGTTTTAATCCATCATCTTGATATCCAGTAGAACTACCTGTTAAATTCCTACTTTTCTTGTCAATGAGGAGACTGTTCTTTATGGCTTTCAAAGTATCGAAGTGTTTTTTCTGCAGATGCAGGGTCAATGGAGAAAATAAATTTTTAATGTCTTTTCTCACACTGTTCTGCTTGCTAAGACTAGAAGTTACAAGCTTTTGAAGACTATGAAACAGGTGCTTTTAGCCACACCTTCAAGATCTGCAGATACAGAACATAAATCCCAGAGTCAGTCTTTATGTGTAGATGAGATTTTCAGTCTTCAGGCTTTAGATATATTTGCTATTTGATTTATCAATTTTCTCTATTCAATAATGAATCTTACCTGTGACCCACTAGAAGCAGCTGGAATCAATTAGTAAAGACTTGAAATATAATAGAAACCACTACAACTTCTAAAAAAAACCAAAAACAAAAGGAGAAAAAAAATCACCTGAGCCGTTTCTTGCATGCTGAATCACAAAGTTTGAGATTCTCTTTTGCTTGTTCATCTGACAGGTAACCTGTCCTCTTTTATTTTTGTAGTCACAGCGTATTTTACCTGGTAGCCAGAACATATAATTCAGTGGACTGTGTGGCAGTGATACTTTGTCACCTTGACACACCTGCTGCAGTCTGGTTTCCCTAGGGAATCCTTATATAATGTCTGGGTGCTGCAGCTTCCAAGTTATCAGTAAAATGCTGCTTGTAGCACTCAGCTGCTTGTCAATTTTTCCAGGTTCTTGGCAATATCTTGGCATCTATTTCTGAACTGATTGTATTACAGTATTGGAGGTGCTTTCTTTCAGGTCATGTGTTGTGATGGTTAGAGCAATGTAAAATCATTCTTTTCCAGTATGCCATTAACTAGAATATAAATACACATAATTTGTTTTAAATAGAAGAAAAGAAAGGTGGACTGTGCTTAGGCAGAGATGACTTGGATTTTTTTCCCAAACAAATGTGTGTTATAAGCATATTAACTCTCATTCAGGTGCTTCTGTGTAATTTGACTGCAGTCATTTGTAGAGAGGGCAATTTGTCTTTGACTTAACTGTGAAGAAATGTCTTTATGTCAGTATTGGGGTGACTGAGACACTTCCTAATGGAGTGCTTTATATTCTCATCATAGGTTTTGTAATGGTCACTTAGCAATAAGTTTTGTCTGTATTTTTTGCACATTTGTTATTCAGACCTTTAAATTTAGAAGTTCCATTACAGTGCCATCTGTCTCTGCACCAGTGAGTCTAGCTGCACACTTCCGAATAGGAAAGAAAACCCAGTTTATTTCCTATGGTCAGAAAAAAAGGTAATTACGATGGCTGGTGGACACCAAGTTGACCATGAGAAAGCAATGTGCCATTGCATCTAAGGTGGCTGATGAGGAGGACTGTTTCCAGCAGATTGAGGGAATTGATCCTGCCCCGCTACTCAGCACTGGTGAGGCCATACCTGGAAAATACTGGGTGCAGTTCTGCACTTCCCAGTACAAGAGACATATTGAGCTACTGGAAGGAGTCCAGCAAAGGGACATCGAGATAATTAAGGGACTTCAGCATACTACATTTGAGGAAAGGCAAAATGGGCTGGGACTGCTTAGCTTGGAGAAGAGAAGGCTCAGGGAAACATTAATGTAAGTAAATACCTGAAGGGAGAATGCAAAGAGCCAGGCACTTTTTAGTGGTGTCCAATGACAGAACCAGAGGCAGTGGACACAAACTGAAAGACAGGAGGTTCTCTCTGAGCATCAGGAAACACTTTTTCACCATGAGGGTAACTGAGCACTGTTGCAGGTTACCCAGAGAAGTGGTGGAGTCTCCCTCCTTGAAGGTGCTCAAACACTGTTGGGATTTTGTCCTGGGTTGTAGGTGTCCCTGCTTGAGCAGGGAGTTGGCCCAGGTGACCTTCAGAGGTTGCTTCCAGTCTCAGTCATGGAATCACAGAGTTGGAAGTGACCCACAAGGAGCATGGGTCCAACTCTTAAATGTACGGGGATCAAACCCACAACCTTGGCATTATTAACACCATGCTCTAACCAGCCATCCTGGAATTATGTGATTCTGGGTCCATACAATACTTACATATCATTTGCATATTTTCTGTGTATATATGTATATTGTGGGGTCCATTACATAGCAATAAGTAATTAAATGTGGCTGCAAGCTTTTGGGTAACAATTCCAACACTCTCAGAGAAGTGGACACAGCTTCAATGGGAAATCAGCCCTCACCCCTTTTCTAAAGACTCACTTGAACTTTTGAAGGTCAGCAAATGCAGGATGCTTCAGATCAGCAGATTCACTAAGTGGTGATTCTTAGTTTTAATATAAAATCATTATTGCGTTAGATGAACAAGTAGTTTTCACTTAAGCATATGGCCTGATAAAGTGTTTTGAGGACTTTGCCCATGAGAGGTTGTTTTACAGGCAAATATGTGGTAGTTTTCCTTTTGAATTAGTCTGCCATCTGTCAGCTTTATACCCTGTTGAATCTGAACATTATTTGTGGTTGAAATATACAGAATAGGAGGGGGTTTTAAATAAAAATGGTACTAAGAAAAGCTGATGAGAACCCAGATACTGATAAACTTGTTTCTTTGAAGAACTGACTACCCAAAAGAAGTTACTCATGGCAAAAGTTGTGTGACAAGCATAGTAACTAGTTGCTGATAGCATGGCTGGTATTCCCAAACCATGTTTATGTTAAGCCAGTGTCATGGCTGTGTTAGTTACTGATCTAATACATATCTTAAATGGAATAAGCCTTAAGGCACAGAGAGAGAGACTATCTGTATGGAGACCATATATACATTGTGTATTTATCCACATGCATACAAACACAGAGTTAAATAAGCATGCTTTTCTGGTTTTGTTCACTGTTTGCTCTGATGCATTCATTTATATTTTGTGTCCCTTATTCCTCTCATGGAAAATGACCTGTTACTCTTCCTGTAAGCATGCCTGAGTCAAAATAAGAACTGAGTACCTTTGGTTGAAGTGACTGTTAGCATTCTCTTATTTGGTAGAGCTGGTCTAATAGAAAAATAGGCAGAGATTGATAACTGCGTGTCATCAATGAATTTTAAAAAGTGTTTCTATGCAGTATTTAAAATATCTAGATCATATTAGAGGAATTTTGATAAAAGCATGTTGAAATGTGTCAAGATTGAGACTTAAATAACTTTCTATATGTGAATTCAAGTGTATATTAATTTTCTTATTTACAGAAATATTTGTGCTTGGAGTTTACAGTGGAAAGAAATTTTCTAGAGGAGCAGTCTGTTTTAATGATTGATTCACATAAAAATGCTTGATATTCACTGGCTTTCCTTCTCTGCATTTTTCATAGCTTGAAATACCCAGGTAACTATTGCTTCCCTAAAATAAACAAAGGAAGCTGATAAAAACAAGCTAGAGATTAATATGAAAAACACGACTTCTCTACTGAAATCTTACAAAAATAATCATTACTTTTTTTTAACTTTCCTCTTAATATGTAATACATTCTTATTAAAAATTTTGTTTTTACCAATAATAATTGTATTGATTTAGTAGAACTTGCCATGCACTTACAGTTAATCCCTCATTCAGGGTTAGGAGAGTGGTTCCATTGAATTAATTATTTCTCATAATAAATAGTTCCAAAAGGATATATCATACATAGTGTATGTAGAAATATGGGTTTTATTATTGATTCTTTTACTTTTGGTGATAGATTTCACATTCTTTAGAAATAGTATATTTAGCACACAGAAATAATTTCTCAGGTAAAGAAAGTTACGTAAGAAATTATGAGTTCTGAGCTCCATTTGCTTGCACAGTCAAAGCAGCTTTGCAAACTAAGAGGCTGAGAAATCATCTTTTGAAATCACGAGGACAGTTACTTAAATAGATCTGATTATTGATGTAATGAGGCTTTTCATTTCAGATGTGATATTTTTAGATTGCTGTTGCAAAAATAAATGATGGAATTATGACAGTCCTAACCACAACCCAATGCCCACAGGTGGGCTGCTGTTGAGAGAGCACGTTCATAAATCCTTGCACAGCCGTTTTGTGGTTTTACACATACAATCAGCTTCAGGCATGCCAGGTATAAGATGGTCGGTTGAAGGGATGAACCCATATGATTCAAATACTGCCCAACAGGAACATTTATATTCCTCTTAATTTTAGGAGTTAGTATTTTTTCCAACTTCATTTTGTACGTTCTTATCCACTCTCCTCTGAAATTCTATATTGAGAAGAGAGAATTACCATTTTTTATGTAAGTATTTTTTTCGGTAGTTGAAAGATATAGAATATAATTATTAGAATTATGTTAGTGTTTAGGTTTTTTTTATTCAAAGGTGGTAGTTTCTGGCTTTGTGCTTGGAGTTTTATGCTAATAATCTTAAATATTCTCTACAATACCTTTCAGCTTTGAATTTTGAAAGAAAGGCTCTTTTTTTCTTGATCAGGAAGAATTAAAGTGTAACACAGCTATATCTCATGAAGTCACTCCAGGCTGGTGACACTCTTACATACAGTTCAATGAGAAGCTTGTCCTGAACAGAAAAAAAGGACCTTTCCATGTTTTTGCACTCCCAATGCAAACCTGTTTAAAGGTTAATGCCTCTTCTCACCCTTTCTCTCTTTATTGAAGAGATTAGGAAATGACTGTATGTCTGAAGCATATGTGGGCTGTTATTAACACTTCATCAGAGATTATACAATAATTAAATAATGTTTAGATCAAATTCATGTAAATTTCACCATGCAGGCTGATCTTACTCTGTGGGAAAATAACACTGGTCAAGGAGACATTATAGAACAAAACCAAACTATTTTTACAAAATTAGCTTTCTCCATGAGAATCGAGTGCCTTCTGCAGCACCTGCTGAGGCAGTTGTAGGCAAGTGATGGTGTCCAGTTGCACAAAACAACAAGAAGGGTTCCTGCTCTGGCAGCCTGCACCTGTGGGTTTTTCCACATTCCCTGTGGCAAAAAGTTCATTACTTTTGTTCAGGAAATACTTTTGGTGTCTACTTCCAGTTTCAGTTTGAGACTTAGAATTTGGATGCCTCAAAACAGGAGGGCACACTCTCCTTTGAGTGTACCTGGTTTGTATCTCTGATGTGTTTGCTCATGAGATGGGCCCAGCCTCTTCTTCAAGGTGCAGAGTGATCATGCAGTAGGCAACAGGCACAGGCTGGAACACAAGAAACTCCTAGATTCTTGGAAAACCATTTTCACCATAGGGATGGTTTCACCATATGGGAACAGGTGTCCAGGAGGCTGGTGGAATCTGCATGCTTGAAAATGCTTAAAGCTCACCTGGCCAAGGACTTGAGCAGCGTGCTTTGGCTGGACACGTGTTGGATAGGGTGTTTCCAAATGGCCTCCAGGGACCCCTCTTAGTGTATTTTGTCCTATGGTTCTGAGCTCTGCATGCAAGGTGCTTTGCTTGAATGTGTTGTGTATTACATGTCAAGGAACTCAGTGGGTTTGGTAAATATAGCTCTCCGTGGAAGGGAAGGCAGCACAAATTAACTATTTCATTGTACAGAATTACTTTTTTAGGCCACTTTTAGAGATAAGTGCCATAAAACTCCAGCATGTTATGCAATATGAATAGCCTCAGTAGAGAACATCTTGAGTATTTGCCTTGTGTTCTCCATAAAAGAACAATACCCTTCTATGGCTAATCCAAGCTGCAGTTGATAGAGTTAGATTTCTGCTGCCGGGATAATTGGACACTGTTTCAGAAACGCCTGGGAATTTCTTGAGGCCTGTAACACAAGTTACCATACAAAGTTCCCAGTGTGCTGTCCTCTAAACACACAGAGCTCTGTGAAAAGAGTGCTCCAGCCATCTGGAATGATCAGAGTAACCCCGCATGTCAATGTGACCTTCTCCCTGCCTCACAGAGCCGCTGTGTCTGGGGCTGACTGTCACTCACAGAAACACTTTCTTTCATTTGATCAAGTCTTGAAAACAAGCAAGAAATACGAAATTTCTCCTCCTTCTTCCCCATCCAAACCATTTTATTCCTTCTGGCCTTCCTTGAGATGACATTCTGTGAACTGGTTTGTGAGAGAGGAACTGCTGGTGTGGGCTGAAATGTAAAGTGGCATTTATGCAAGAGCTAGAAACAGAGTGATCTAATTATGTGCAGATGTAACACAAATCCCTTTTTTTTCTTTTTTCTTTTTTGAAATTATGCTAATGATTTTTTGGTTTATGGTAAATAATTTGATTCTTATATTGGTCTGCAACATACTAGTAGTGAGTTAATAAAAATCTGAATTAAAAAGCATATGTGCATGTAATTTCCAAACAGTTCTTAATATGAATCATTGACTCATAAAGAATGGTGGCTGTAGCTAGTATTCTGAATACTCTGCTTAATTCATTTGATTTTAAGTTTCCAGCTTTTTTATTCATTTGTTATAGCATTTAAAAACATCTTGGATTACTCTTCATTTTCCTCAGTGGAACTAAATTGGGGGGCTGTAATCTGCATTACTTTCTTAACAGCATATTTAATATGATTCTGTTATCCCTGGCTGGTCAAATTGGCACATGTCCTTAAAATAAAATGAAATTTAATTCATTATTTTATTCACTATTGGGATTTTTCCCAACTATTTCCAGAAGGAGTCTAAGTCCAAAGATTAGGAGAGAAACATTAATCACGTTATTTCGTTATTGTTTTTTGTTAATTCTTCAGAGAATTAACACACTGGGAAACCAAAATTGCAAATATTGCAGCTGCTTAAAATGGATTTATTCAATAATGTTTAAGTAACTCTGATGGTAAATGGGTCACCCAGAAATACATTTTTTCCTTGTTCCCAGGTACTTGGAATATCAAAGCGTAGGAGAAAAGAAACATAAGTTGAGCTAAAAAATAGCCCAGCATCTGTGTTGTGACATGTTAAAATTGTTGTTTCCTCTCTCTTTTTGTGAATTTCCATCACCTCCCATAAATGACAAACAGCACCTTTTCAGCATCTCGGTATTTTGTGTGGGTTTTGGATCGGTCTGTGTTGTATTCTGAATTATATTATGGTTCTTGAAAATTTCTGGGTGACTCACATGACTAAGACAGTTAGTATTGGAATTATTGTGAAAATCTAAAGAAAATTGAGCAAGGAAAAATTATAAAAGTTGTTGAACAGAACACAAACCATGATTGCAGTAGTATTATCTTTCAGACTGATAATTTATTTCTTAGATACTACTTAATTTTGAATTTTAACCATATCATAAGGGCTAGTTTTTCACAAAGAAAAATGTAAAAGTACTTCTGGCAACGAATAGTCAGCAAGTTATATGTACAAATGAACGGCTTGAGCACCTTCTGATTTACAGAAATCACCAGTGTCATTCTCATATCCATGTGACCTGGCTGTACTTGATGAATTTCTTCCTGCAGCCTTTTTTGAGGCTATTTTAGAGATATGATGAAATTTGAATTAGTCCTTAAACACTTACAGAATACTGTGTTGTGCATATATACATAAATTAATGTGTAAGGGTACCAAATATTTCTACGGTGCAAATTTTACAAATAACCCATCATGCTTTTGACCAGCTGATTTGATTATGAAGGGGGAAAATAGCAATTAAAAATGAAGAAGTTACTGAGTATAAGATGCAATCCATAAGAAGCCCAAAACATAGTATGTCACATTCTGATACCAAATGTTTCTGTGTCATTTGAGGACAGATGATAAAAACTTTCTTTTCATTCTTTCTATACAGAACAATAGATGGAAGTGTTAAATTTGCGGAAGAATTCTGTATGTATAAATCATGGCATCTTTAGTCTCATCCTTCAGTCTTTTTAGAGCCGATATAGTAGTGACATATGTGGTCAAGGATACTTGTTTGATAAGCACTCCCTATGCATATATATTACCTTCACAGGTTTTCCAAAATCTTAATTTCAAAACTGATTTTAATCTTTTATCCTTCTAGGCTTCTTGGTTATCACTAATAGCAGTAACCTTATGGATATCCCTATTAGTCACATAATTATTCCATCCGGACTTTTGCAGTATATAGGTTAGAGGGGGCTTGCTGTACCTACCAAGAGCCTAACTAACACTCTTTTCTTATATTCTTACATTTCACGTAGGAAGATGAGGTAATAAGGTGTTGCAGTGGTATTATTTCTTCCTCTGGTTAAGTGATTAATTTTTCTTTTTCTAGATTCATAGAGTGAAATATAAATTAATATACTTTGCTACTTTACTTTTTTAAGCGTTTAGTTCATTCCAAAGTGAGAACTGTCCTATATTAGTGTGACCTTTTCAGAGATCTCATAGCAGTAGTATTGATCAGTGAGACAAGTTTTAGAAATAATGCAGAGAAGCAGCCAGAATCTCAGCTGAAGTCTGTATAAATCTCATCTGTCTCTCAGTTGGAGTGATGCTGATGTTGCAATACTTACACAAAATGGGAAAGAACTTGGCTGCTTTCATATCTCAAAATGTAGTGTGTGGGTGGTCCAGGACAGTGAAGAGTTTATAATATTTTTATTTTTTAATAAATCCATTTTGTGTGTGAACCTCTGAAAACCTTTTGTCATCCATTAAAAATGTGACTGTGCTGTTGACAATAAGTTTCAGTAGAAAGAAAGACTTAAGGAAGACCTAAAACACTTATTTCCTGTAACATGCAAGGCACTGTAATTATGGGTCATTTGCCTGGCTTCTTTGGTAATTGAGAGTTTTATTTGTGTCTAGTTCCAGGGAGTTAGTTAAGCTTCTCATTATGCATATTGCCTTCCATAATCATCGGCTCTTCTCATACAGTAAGCTTAGTGACATCATGGAAGTCAATTAGGTCTTTCTAGGCAGAGCAGTGAAGTATGTTCTTTTGTATGAGCTGGATCAGAAAAGGTTTCTGAGAGGCCTTGATAATGCTCTTCTGTGCAACATTTAAGCTTATTCTTCAAAAAGCAAAGCCTGTTTCATTTATTGTCCTCAGAGTGCTTAAGGTCATGAACTAAGCTGCTGTTAAGAACAAAATCTATAGGCAGAGCTGTGCTTCCATTCTAATAGCAATCGTACCAAGCTTTCCAGGATCAGCTGGTTACGTATTTGTGGTTGGTAATAGTGATAATGATCAACATTTGAAAGTGTGACATTGTTCAAACTGGAATGCAGTGAATGTATGAAGGAAATGAGCACAAAAGAGATTGATGTGATTCCTTTGGCTCTCTAAAAATCATTAATTTAGTTTTACTTTATTACATGCAAGGTAGAAAGCACCTTCTGCTTTTCTCTTGACAGACTCCAAGTTGTCACTGACATGTTGAAAGGCAAGAATCAGTATTTTAAAAAGAAAGGAAATCAGGAGAAGGTTCTTTTATTTTTCCCCTTCCACAGTCTCTTGATAGATGGGTATATATAGGGCAGACATTTAATACTTCTTGCAAAAATGTTTTATTTGAATGTAATAAAGTTTTTGCAAGTTGTAACTTGGTTCCCTTACACGACAGCCAGAACAAACACTGTGCATCATTTATGATCTGCAGTGAAATAGTTGTGTGTTTTAGAACCTTAAAGGTGCAGTATGCTGTTGTATGTTCATAGAATCATAGAATATTCTGAGTTGGAAAGGACTCACAAGGATCATCAAAGTCCAACTCCTTGCCCTGCACGGAACAGCCTCAGGAATCACACCATGTGCCTGAGAGCATTGATTACTAGATGTGAGGAAAATTGTCCTAACCATCGCAACATCTGTTTTCAATTACTAAAATTACTTGTGGCAGTGATTTTGGCATTAGTAGTAGTAGCAGTGCTAATAATATTGATAATAAATGCAGTATGGATTGCAGAAGTGTTAGAAACCATGTGTCAGTATAGGTCAGAATTTTTCAGATTGTTGGATGCCAAAAGTTACTCTGGTTTGTCCACGGCGAAAAATTCAAACTGAATTTGCAGGTCCTGGACAGGAAGAGGCAGGAAGAGATGCTTCATTATATAAATTCTGGAATGAAATCCAGAAATATTATCTTTTAATATATACAATTTCAGACCATATGATTTTTATATATTTATGTGTTTATTATTCAATATTCTGATGTTAAATTACAAAATCCACATAAATAATGTATGATTATATTTAACAACTTTGCTTCCAAACTGCAATCTTTTGATTGTGACTATTGTAAGGCATGGAACTTCTACCTGACTAAACTGTCTCTTCTCTAAATGTAACCTTCCAATTGCTTATTTTCTTTCTCATCATTGATTTGGAAGAATTAAGCAAATAGAGCATGACTTTGACAGCACTCTTCTGATAAGTGGTGTCTGTCTCCACTCATCCAAAGTCCTACTGTTGACCTAGGTAGTTTAGAGTTCCCTGCCTTGTGTATGTAGGAAATGCCACTCCTGTAACTGAAAGCACTCCTTTTGCCATTTTGCAGGTTGTAAAGTTGGTTTGGAAAAGTTAAATTGCCTGCTTATAAAGGTATTTAGGCACTTGCGTAATTTTATTTTAAGCTTGTGATTAAACCCATCCCTGTAAAACAAAGCACTTAGGAACATCTGGATAACCGATTTCTGGGATTTAAGTAAGTGTATTGATGTTTTTTGAATTAAAATTAATTAAAGGTTAATTACCATGCAGATGTTCGAACTGAGAGATTTGCTCTTGTTCTAATTAGAGGTGTCTAAGCCAAGAATGAAATTTAGTTTTCCTACTAAGTTTCATCCAGGATCATTCTCTCTTTTAAAACAAACTATTAGACGTTCATAGTAACATTATTAATTTTTTTTTTTCCCTCATCTCCTTGTTTCTCAGTGTCTTGTGTTTGAAGATGCACCACATGGAGTCACAGGAGCCCTGGCAGCAGGAATGCAAGTGGTTATGATTCCAGATGAACACTTAAATCCAGATCTTAAAAAGAAGGCAACACTGGTGCTGAAGTCCATGGAAGATTTCCAACCAGAACTTTTTGGTTTACCAGCATATGATTAATGCCTAATGCCTATGAAAATCTACTTGAGATAAATTAAAAGTGAAATGAAATTTTATTTTGATTATATGATATTTTTCATCTTTTGCTCTCTTCCTCTAAACTAGAGCACAAAAATCCTGTTAACATCCAGAATTCCACACAATACCTTTGATAAATTTTCTAGAATATTTATGATTTATCTTTTTGGTAAATGCTAAATTAAAGCAGCAACTTTCTGTTAAGTGAATGCAGCTTTGTTCTATTCACATCATAATGTTTTCTGGGAATATTATTAAACTATTCAGACAATTTATTGTAACTGCATTGGAAGTGTCTTGTTCTGTTTCCACTTAAATTACTTACTGTTTAGATCTTAACCAGAAATCTGTTCTGGATTGGCTCTTATCCCATTATAATGTTTTTGACACCGTTGTTGTTATCAATATGTTTATCCTTTCCCTCATCCCATAGTTGCCCATCTATTCCACTTGTGTTGTCTTTTTTCTTTTTTCCCCCATTTCTTTGCAACAGGGATTCTGTTATACTTTCTGTAGTTCTTTTTTTCTTCTTAGAGATTGAATGAGATGACTTCCAGACCTCCCTTAAAACCCCCATTATATTGTAATTCTGTTGTTATCTTTTCTGATATTTTGATCACCTGCTAGGAGCTATACAAGGTTGTATGATCTCAGAATTTAGCCGAAATGCTTTGCATCTTGTTTCTTTCATTTCCTTGTATCCTTCTTATTTTCCATGTGCCATGTAGCCTTTCCTTTCAATCTTGTGAAATTAATATTTCCTATCTCTGTGCTTCAATTCTGATAAAGTTATGGCCCTAAGTCCTTTATCCAAGTAACTTTCTGTAGGCTGTCCTTAATTTCCATTCTTACCTTGTCCTTGAGCCCTTGTTTTTCACCAATTTCCCTACAGAGAGTTTTACTATGTATTTTTAAAGTGCAGAAATTGTAGATTTGGTTTAGATAAATACATAAAATTTATTTTCCTGGTTACCATAATTTCCATTAAATATTTATGTTGTCATCTGTCCCTCTTCTGTTTCTTTCTGGCATCTTGTCAGTACAAGGGTAAGGGCCTCTTTATAAAATGCTAAATACATAGACAGGTTTTGGTGGAGTCCACAATTACATGTATGATGTGATGGAAGCAATGTCTTTTACCTTGTCTAAAGAAAGCTATAGTACGTATGTAGCTTTATGACAGTTTTATAAAATTAATTATTGTATTCAGCACTTAAATCCCTGCACGTCTAATGAGTATCCATGAGGTACTTCACAGTCTTGGTAAAATATCAAACTCCATAAAGACAAGAGACATGAAATA
This sequence comes from Oreocharis arfaki, assembly GCA_013398015.1. Lineage (NCBI taxonomy): Eukaryota > Metazoa > Chordata > Aves > Passeriformes > Paramythiidae > Oreocharis > Oreocharis arfaki. The sequence continues at coordinate 294,348 of VZRR01011731.1, forward strand.
TGTCAAATCAGATCGTTTCCATGCATTATGAGGTTTTTTTTAATGTTACATGTTTCGATATGATCTTCCTCACAAAAATATTTTCTAGGCATTCCTGGTTAGGAATCTAACTGTTAGATTTAAAGGTGTTTTGTCAGGAACAGAAATTATTTATAGACTCTTCAGTATTCATGGTGAGTTTCCTTAGATTTTCTCCCTCTTGTATTTATAAAAACCTCAAATTTTTACATCTTTTACTTAGACTGTTATTATTTTCTTTTACTGCTGTCTGTTTATACCTCAAGAAGTTAAGGACATTTTATTCCATATGGTCAGTCAGATATCACCTAGATTGTACCATAATCTTTTTATACATATAGTATAATGCTTTGCAGTTAAATGCTTTCCATTCTAAGGATCTAGAGGCATTCTTTGGAAAAAGAGTAAATATCAATTCAGTGTAAGTGTTCTCCATATTATGGCCATAGATATTGCAGTCATAACTGTTTGTATAATGACAACAACCTGTCAAATCCAACCTGAACTCCATTTCTGGTCTTCCCAGACAAGGTAACAGAAATATTGCTGTATAATTCCTCCTTTGACTTGCATTACATAGCACAAAGTTTTACTGTAGAGCAATAATTCTGAGCTTTCAAGTGTAAAACAGGTGCCTGTTGGGATCCCCTTCGTTCATAATTACTGAATTTCAGCAAGGAACTTACTAGGTAGAAGAAGCTTTAATAAGCTGTAATTAGTAACTTTTTCAAAGTTTTGCATATGTTTAATTTAAGTGATGAGTTTTGCAAAAAAATAGAAGTGAGACATGTCTTATTTATACTTTGCTTCGAAGGAATTGTCAAAGTAATGAGTTTTGTTTTTAAAGATGTAGAGACATTGATAAATGTATCATTGACAAAATCAGAATTACTTCATCATGACCACCATGGTAAGATCAGCATATCCTGTACTTCCAGTTTAATAGCCTTATCTTTCAATGAAAATTGATAATCAGAAAAATACTGCTCCCTAACTCATCAGCAAATCCTATCGCGTACAATTATTTTTTTCCATTTATTTAGTATCACACCTGACAGTCGTCAGTGAGATTATGGCCCCAAACTGAAGTCTGTGAACCTGAGCCCTATGCCATAACCTTCCCATTATTCTGGTAAAATTCTCTTCCATGTACTTTTCAGCTTGTTGTTCATCGACTTCTGGTCCTGTGCTGAGCCATTTAACTGTTACTAAAGTAATTTTCCTTATTGTTGTTAGCTTTTCTCTTTACTGAATGAGAAATCAAAACAGCACACAAAAATAAATCCTTCTTCTACAGTAGCCCTAAAAATCCTGTCATCTCCATTATATGCGAGGGAGATATTCATGTCAGCAGTAGATGGCTGTAGCCTGCCTGATTAACCATGTACCAAGTATCAACATATGTTTGTATATATTTCTTTACCCAGTTTTTGGTTGGATTTGTGGCTCTGTAGCTCGATCATCTCAACAACATCTGTTCAGAAAAGAAAAAAAAGATGAAAAACTTGGATCCCCTCCCTTCCTTCCATCTGCTGCTTTCCAGATGAAGTCCTGTTCTGTCTGAACGGAAAAAAATCCACACCAGATCCTGGCTACAGATCATGAGAACATGTGAGCAATCAGGACATTTGAATGCTCCATCTGTGTTTTTAGGAAGAGGACTGTTAAAAACTAATCCAAAAAGTCTATCCTCTAACTCAGCAAGCAGACTTCAATCCCTGTAAATAGTTAACACATGCTTAATTCATTTTTGTTAAGCAAAGAATAAGCACCAGCTTAATATTAAGGATACATTTAATTTTATTTGGCGTATAGAGCACGTGCTTCAGGCATATCCCGAGAAGGATTCCAGCCTCCAGGAAATAAAGGCAAAAATTCATGACCAAGTTTTTATCATTGGAAAATAGGATCAGTACAGCAAGATGGAGCTAAATTCAGTCATGAAAATAAATTAAAAGGAAAAAAAAATTATGTACAAACTATTGTATTGGAACTTAAACTCCTTTCTACCTCACAAGTGAATTAGGATTTACATTTTACTGGAACTTCAATGGGATTAATTTTGGTAGAACTTCCAGGTTGCAAAGATCTACATAAATGGGGGTTTCATTGAATATATTCAAATAAAAATTCATTGCCTTGGAACAGGATTAATTTTAAAATGCAGTCTGACTTCTGTGAAGCTTGGCATTTGCCTTCTACAAATAAAGATCAGAAGAAGCAGAGATATTCATTCCTCATTTGGATTAGATGTCTTTCTAAAGACTGCTATACTTAAACCAAAGAAACCTCTGCCCAGAATCGCTCATGTTGCATATATGCCAAAAAATGTCTTCAGTAGAATCCAAATTAGAAAAAAAAAATGCAAGAAAATTCATAGTAAGAAAAAATGCAATTATTTTCTACTACATTAAAATTCATATGTATCTTTAACAAATAGAAAATGAAGCTTGAAATTCACCGCTTTCTTGCTAGCTCTGGATACTGGTTATCCATACAGAAATCTGCCTTTTTTTTTTTTTTTTTTTAATCTATATAAATTTAGACACCAAAAAACACTAGCTAGGCAGTAAACTCCATAATTCCACGGGCCATATGGAAAATTTGTTTCTAATTTTTTAGTAACAGAATAATGTTAAACAATAAAAATATAGAAACCCATTTTTTCCCCCAATTAATTTGTTTCCATGTATTTGTTTCTAATTTAACCAGTGTGTATCTTCACTGAATTTACTGTGTTTTGGCATTGAGAAGGTAGGACTGGTTTTTTTAGTCAAACTAATAGAAATAAATGGAAATAGTGGAGTGGAGGAAAAGGAGTTCTCTCAGAACACTTCTCTGTCCCAAGGGAGCCATGACTCTCATCAACACTTTATGTTGACTTTCCCTATGGCCAGCAAGTCTAAGTTGTGGGTCTAATTACCTTGTTGCAATAAAGGACAGAAGAAGGGCAAGAACTCAAACTAAAGCCCCTTCCAGAACTTCCAAGAGCCAAGGAAGCCACGCCTGGCAGGAGGGCTCACTGAATGTGCCATTGGCTGTGCTTACAGTAGGTAGCTCAGTGTGAAAAAAAAAAAAAAAAAAAGTGTATACTAGAGGTCAGGGGGCAGTGTAAGAAAGGCTGTTGGTCTCTTCTGCTCTTCAGCCCTTTGATTTATGGGCTCTAAGCCATCATATTCAAAATGTTAGGTGCTGGCTCACTCTTGTGATGAAAACAAGCTTCAGCAGACAGAGAGAGCATTCCAGCTCTCACTTCTCTCTTTGTGGCTTTTTCCCCAGAATATCTTCCATATGAAACTGGAGCATGAAATAAAACATTAACAGGATCATTGTTAATATCCAAAGTTCCTTTGATTCAAAAAGTAGCAGGGCATTATTTAGTGGAGAAAAACAGAATGGTAGAAGAAGGGAGCGGGAGACAAGGACATGACCCATGGTATAAACCATCTAGGACATAGCACTCCAATGAAACGAAAAAAGAGAAACACTAAAGTATTCCGCTTGTCCTTAGCAAAACTGTAAGAGCAGTAATTATGATGGGAAAATTTTTTGCATTAACAGAAGCAAAACTCAACTCAAAAACATATGCAAAGACACTCTGTTATGAAACACAGGTTTTTACAGATAAGTCAACCCCTATGGCAACTAGAACAATTTGCCCATAGAAAGGGGTGTTGATTTTGACTATTTCATCCATAATATCATGGTTACTCAAGTAAAGTGTATTATGGTGGTGTTACTGACTACTTCTTTCTCAAAGAGCTATACAGACAACAACTTTTCCTCATTTAGAGAACTTCAGAAGTTGGAGAACCAAGGTTAATTAAGTTTCCCGTAAATTTGACAAAGCAGTTTCCTCTGTATCACCTGGATGTCTTGCTAATGATTTAATTGATTGCTTCTACCAACATACCTAGAGTGTGGGCAGTGTGTCTAATAGTAACAGTATCCAATCCAAATCACTGTATGGCTACAAGGTGAAATTGCTATCTTACACTCAAGTCTGATAAAATGAAAAGCATTAGGAATTTCAAACTAGAGGTTCTTTGCCCAGATAACCCTCTCACTGCTTGTGAAAAGTAAGCGTTTAGTAGGAGATCACATAGATCTGCAACTCATAGAAAAATACACTTGCCATCAGCTCCTCATAAAATGATGCAACTTTTTTGGGGAAGAACGTAAATATGGTATTTCTACAAAATAGTTTTATTCCCAGTGACTTTTTCCAAAGGCAGGATAGGTAGAAACATGTAGAGGCAAGAGGAAGACACACGCAGATCAATCATTCTGAGCCTCCTCTGATTCTCTGCCTGAGACCATGAAAAGGAGGGGAGTTGTTCTAGCTGTTAACCAAACAAATTCAGAAATACAGAAGTTTTATCTCTATTCTCAGTTTTTTCTAGTGCACATGAACTTTAGAGATAAACAAAAATATGTGAAATGCAGTTAGGCTTAAATTGCAGAAAAATCTCTGTACACTTTGCCAGAAGTGCAGAGAAGTGACTTTGTGACATATGAGAACAGCTGCCGTTCTCAGTGGTTATCTCAGCTGCTGCTTCTCATGCTCCTGAGTTAATCAGCTGAGATATGGTTAAGCACTGGACCATGGTAGTTGCGCTGAAGAAAGAGAAGGTATGTGCTACACTAGGGAATGTTTTTCTTTTCCAGAAAATGCTGAAAGACATTCAATAGTGTTGTACCTTGTGAAGTGTCTTTTTGCTGTAGCAGAATGTAATTTCAGCAAACAGTAGTTTTGTCACATAGAAATATTTCACGTATTTTACCTACTGCAGAATATCTGCAGAGACATGGATATCATAGGCTGCTTTCAAGTAAGGAGAGAAGAGTTTTCATTACAGTACCAAAAAATGGGGAGGAACAGGGAACATGAGGGAAAACAAGTGTTAATGTTTGCTAAAATAGCATCTTGATTTTAAAATTGTGAAGACTATGCAAAATGTATTGAATCATTTTATTACTGTGTCCTCATTCTTGGATATGATCCAGAACTGCTACATGTTACCTGAAAAATTGGAAAGCTGATTAAGTCAAAATGGATTTCCTGGAGGCCTATGACTGCAGCCTTGTAAACTGATCCATTATAGCCCTCAACATTGTTCTTATTGATGGCTGCATCTGAAACATTGCGAAACCCACGGCATTCATTTTTTTCAGGTGAAACATATTAGCTAACTGATTTTATGTTTTTTGGTGCAGTATGAGACAGAAAAACACGGTGGATATTTCCCCTCTCTAAAGCAAATCATAACTGTAAGGAGATTTATTAATCATGTAATTTCACCCTGTCATATTTCCTTAGCCTCTGTTATATAACGGTTAGGGTTAGGGTTAGGGGGGAAGGGAAGGGAAGGGAAGGGAAGGGAAGGGAAGGGAAGGTCATAAGGCTCGCCTGCTCACTGCATTGGCATGGAAGACATTTCTGATTATAAGATCTGTTTGGCTCTTCTTCCAAGCTTTAAAAAACCTGGATATTTCTCAATGATATTTACTTAGGTTACCAACCTTCCCCAGAAAACGGAATTATCACCATAAACTCTGCTTTACAGAGATACTGCTTAAATGACTAAACATTTAGTATGAGCACTCCATGGGGAGGTTTACATTTCCTTTTCCAGAGATACCATAGGTGACACTTCCAGGTATAGATTACCTAGACTGATGTTTAGGAAATAACAGCACCCAAACATGAAGCATCCTTTGCAGAGCAAGCTAACTGTATTAACATTTACCTCAGTCATGGACTAAGATTTACAGCTCTAATCTTCTACCTCTTATCTTCTGTGGTAGTATCAGTACTCAATATAACTAATTTGTAAATAAACTGTACTTCTATTATATCTGCTTCTAATTTATATATTGAGCATACTAAAAATTGCACATTTAGGACAGCGTGTCTGGGAGGGATTGCATACTGAGTATCTGAGATGTGTTCTTACAAAGGTGACTGAGACCATTCTTTGGGAGCTCTCATAGCTATTTGTTATTTTTACACAATACCCTTCATTTTGAATTAATTAATTTGCAAACCTTTCTGCTTACACTTTTCCTTCCCTTAAACCATCTGAAGGTGCTACCACAGTATTGGCCTTGTTGGGTATTATTAAAATGTCTTTTTTATAGAAGTATTAGTTGGTTTGTTTCATTTTGTGGTTTGGGGGTGGGGGGTTGGTTTTGTTTGAGGTTTTTTTGTTGCTGTTGTTCGGTTCATTTTTAATGTTTGTTTGGTTATAAGAGTTAAATAACTGCCAAACAAAATAGTCACTTCAGAGACATGCCAGTGGTTTAGGAATGTTATTCTCCAGTTTAGTGCTCCCACTAAAACTGTGCTGCCACTCGCTCCCCCCACTTTTCCCCTCCCCTTCTCCTGCAGAGGGTGGGAGAGGAGAATTGGAGGCACAAAAAGTAAAGACCTTGTGTTAAGAGAAGAACAATTTACTGGCAACAACAATAAGACAAGAAGAAAACCAGTAACAGCGACAAGATTAATAACAAATGGTATAAGAAAAAGAATTATTCACACAGAAAACTCCCTGGTAATAGACAATACCGAATGTCTCCCTCTGCCACATTTTCTCAACCGGAAGAAACACCTTCTCCCTGGAAGAAAGAATGCCTTCCTCCTGCCCCCAGCAATGACATGAGGTGGATCTCAGCCATGCTCCCTCCTGGTTACTGCAAAAATTACCCGTCTTGTTGGGAACCAGGACAGAGTAAAATTATTTTCTCAGATGTGCTGTTTCTAAGACCTTGATAAGGACAAATTACTATTAGAGACTAGAAAAACATCCAGCTTTAGGAGCGTTGTGTTTTGCTGGAAAACTTCTATTAGTTCTATGAACTGAATTTATTCTATAGCTAAATATCCAATCCACTTTGTGCCATGAGGCTAGGCAAATTTAATCAGCAATTAATTGATGTAAACAATTCTATAGAACATGTAAAAAAAAATAATGCAGACTAGAATGATTTATAAAAAATTATGATAGCATCTTCCTACCTGTTTTGGTGGCAGTGATAAGACTAAAAGTGTGCCACGCGCATTTTTTGTTTGAGTAGGATGGCTAAAATGAAGGAAAAATATCTCTCATGAGAGGCACAGGTAATTGCAGCTCATAAAGTCCTCTGTTAAATGGCCTGTACATCACACAAGTGTAGGCAGGCAATCTCCTTTTAGCCCATCTCTCTCCCCTGTTACCTTCCTCTTCCCCTCTCCCTGCCAAGTATAAACATTTAGGTTTAGCATGTGCTTCAAGTAAAATGCAAGGAATAATGCAAGGATATTTCAATTCCTAATGATAGATCAATATGTTTGACAAGATTGAACACTATGGATCATATGAATTCATCTTTGCAGATAAGTCATCAACACATATGTGACTCTAATACTAGTGATTAAATACCATCTTCTTTGCTGGTTTTCATAGCTGAGATGTCATTCTTGGTATGGTATTTTTAAGTTCTGGTAGATTTACACAAAAAGAAATAAGATAAATGCTTTCTTCAAATGTATGGCTATACATCTGAATTAATGTCACTTGCCTTGATAATCAAAAAACTTCAGCTGTTCTTGCCAAATTGATATTATTTTAATAGTTGAGGTTTGTACACATAGAAAAAGAAAAAAATAGTTGTTCTTATCTGTTTTGCTCAGTAACTTTTCTCTTTAAAAGTAAAATATTCAAAGAAATGTCTGATAAAATTTTAGATAATCTCTTCAAAACCAAAGAGTCCAAGAATTCCGAGTACCCACAGTTATTTGCACTTATGAATTAGACAGAGTCCTTGTCTTGGATAACAGACTCTGACTTAAAAGATACCAGGGAAAGCACAAGCTACTTCAAATGAGAAGAGGGAAAACGTGCATTCTACTAATTAAATGAAAAACAACCTGAGATGTATTTATCAAAAGGTAAAATTTATCATCTCATCGAGGATTTTTATGGGGAAGCACCACCTGGATCTTTGTTTTGCAGTGAATCTTATCCTCAGATTTCTCAGTTTACAGCTGAGCATGCTGGCACAGTTATTACTAGTGATTTGAACAAAAATCACTTTTGATGTTGAAGATTAAGGCTAATTCACTGGAACTCCTGAAATGCAAAGCCAACCCATTGCATGGACCACGTTTACTGTGCACAGTAAGGACGAATAACTAGATTATTGTAAGCTAGGAAAGCTTTTCTATGATAAAGTAGCTGACATTAATTGTGTTATCCCAAGGGAAAGATAGGAAAAAGGTATCAATGACTATGAGCAGAATGTGCATATGATCAGTGATGGTGTGATCGCTGCAGAGTGGCCAGATGACAATTCAGACCTCAGTGAATCCCCTTTGGTGTCAGGATCCACCTTCAGTGCCCAGAGCACCTTGCACCAGGAATGCAGATGAGTGTGTATTCCAAATTCTTGGAGTAAGAATCGTCACCACTGCAAAGTCTTACCCCTCTCTAAAGTCCAAAGCAGAGCTGAGAAGTCTTCAATTATTGTTCACTAATGATAGGATGATACATCCCCCCCCTCCCATATTTGCAGGGCTTTTTTTGGGAATGCACATAAACTAGCTGAGTTATTCAACGCCTTTAGTTGTCTGATTGCACAGCTGATTACAGACATAAACAATCAGCAGACGTGAGCTTTGCAGATGGAATTAATCACAAAACACAAACAAAAAAGTATAATTCTGTGTGATAAGTTAAAAACTTACGAGCCAGAGTGCAAACAGCATTTGAAAAATGGGAAAAGTATCAGTGATGCATTTCAGCTTTTCAAAGGAAATTTGCTTTAATGTTATTATATTATATTTTAAGTAAAATATTTGTAATTATTTTTTATTAGACCACTGGTGTCAGGAATATTGTAACTATAACTCCACAGTTTAATGACCATTGAAAAGAAGAAGTCAGATCTACCAAAATGTGGTATTTTGCCTATTTAACTTTACAATTATGGCTGTACATTTTACCAAAACAAAAAAAAAAATCTGTTTAATTTAATTTAATTTAAAATTAAGAGAAAATAAATAAAACCAAACCTGTAATAGTAAACAAAAAAAATGGATCCTAAATAGAATGCATGTAAAACTCTAGCTGTCCATTCTCTCTACAAAGAGAAGAGATCACTCTTTTATCCCTTTTTCTCTTTATCCCTCTTTCTCTTTTATCCCTTCAAATAGGGAGCTTAATAACTCAGGATTACTAAGTGTACTCCTTCTGGTGAGCACAGTAAGAAGTTAGCATCTCAGAATTATAAACAAGTATTACAGACTGAGAAAAAAAAATCACTTTTCGTACATAAAGCCAGGGTAAGTGGAAGGAATGTTTTTGAGCTGTCTTTCTGCACTATGTATGGGAGTAATGGCTACATCAGGTCTAGGGTGTATGGAGAAGGGTTAAGATATCCATCAAGTGGATTTTGTTTGGATTGTTGATTCCTCTCCTTTTTCACCCTTATTCCTATGTAAATGTGACCAATCATCACGTAAAAGTAAAGATACAGTAAAATGTAAAATGTAATTGCAACTCTTCAGCTGCTTAGTTAAATTATTATCTCTGTGCCTTTTCCCAGTATGTGTTGTCTGTGGGTTAATGTGACTGTAGAGCATCAGGAGGCCTCCTGAGAATTCTCCCATCCATGCCCATCATGGCAAAGCTGTTTCAACACACTATCCTAAGTCACGGATCCAAAGCTTCTAGGGTAGCAAATAGGCAAGGAAAATACGTGGTTCATTTTCTGTTTGGGGCATGGCTTCTTTGTGTTTGAATGTGGAATAAAATAAAATATAATGAATCCACAATGATTATCACTGGTCAAAGTAAAAGGTTTCCTTCAATATCTCTGTTCTTTTTTGGGAAACATCCAGACAATATAGTTCCTTCATAGTTCACAATAAAAAATTTCCATTACAAAAGTTACTATGAAGGATTTTAAACTCTCCCCCTCCCTCTCACTTGTATGTACCATCAGCATGTTTATGCAATTTGCACCAAAGAATTATAACAGAAGTGTCAGAGGAGTTCTTTACACTGTCAAGGTTGATTTTCAAAAGTATTGAAACATGGAGGACGTTCAGGAAACATCTGGAGCAAAAATTAATGTTGTGCCAATATATAAAAAAGGCTAAGTAGAATAACCTATTTAGTTATAAGCGTGTCATAATAAAATCAGAGTTAGAAAAAAATTTAAATTCCTAGTACAGGACTGGGGATAGAATTAGAGGAAACTGAGAAGTTTTATTTGCATCTTAACAGAAGTTATAACGGTATGGGGATTTTAGGGTAAAATACTTATCCCTGCATGGAATATGGTTGGCACGCTCAAAAGCTATTCCATGATGATCCCTCACACCCATACTCTGTATCCAGAGCACCTGCTAAGGGGGATGGAATGGAGAGGAGAGCAGAGCGGAGACACCGTGGCCAGGCTCTGTTGAAATCCTTGCAGGGAGGGGAACTCGATGGTACTTTGCAGCTGAGACAGCTCAGCACCTGTCAGCCAGGGCAGAGAGGGGGGGATGTCCTGCTGGTGAGCTGCAGCTGCAGTGGAATCACTCCCTCTGATGAGCTTGGTTCACTATAACCTAATTGTAATATCAAGGCACACCTCTATCCCAAAGTTACCCCCCCTCCAGGGTATGACCACCCCCTCATTGGGCAGGTGCTCTATATTTTACTGACTGTATCTTTAAGAGAAAACAGAGAGAATTTTGCACCAATCAGTTACAAAAGTGACTTGAGTCACTTAAGCACCACCTAAACATAAAGAGTCCTTTCACACAGAATGAACTGTCCTGGTAAGCCACAGCTTTGAAAATGCTTGGGATCATATAAGCTGGGTCCACAGGACGTGAGTTTCTGCTGCAGAAGCAAACATATTGGATTGGAGATGACAAATCTTGCAGGCAGGAGGCAGTGGAAGCTCCATGCTCCCTATTCAAACCAGTAGTGAGCGTGCCCACAGAGCTCACATACACACCACATACATTGTTCAGCACGTAATTGTTCAGTAAACTGCCAGCTGCACAGGTAACACAAGCACACAGAGCCCTCATAGAAACACAGGTAGTGCCAAGGGGCTCATCCTGCCTGTCCAACTCTGCCTGAGCAGGGTGAAGGTTAGCTACAGAGAGTATATAAATACATGTCAGCATTGAGGATCTTTCTCACAGCTGTGCTTAGCCAGGCTGCCCACAAGAGGTTTTGTCACACATCCAGACAATATGCTCAGTCTGGCCATGTTAATTTTTTGACATGTTAATTTTTGAGCCAGAACTGGGAACACATCATGGTAGCAGTCTGAAACTTCCTCATGAGGGGAAGCAGAGGAGCAGCACTGATCTCTTCTCTCTGGTGACCAGTGACAGGACCCAAGAGAATGGCCTGTGTCCCCATTTCCAGCAGATGTATCCTTGGTCCCCAGGCTGGAAGGCACTTGCCATGTTAGCTCTCCCAGTGCACAGAAAGGCACCCGTTCTTGAGGGTCTCCCTTGTTCACCCTTCTTGTATGAGAACCAGTCTTGTGCACTTGTTTAGAGGGATGTCAAGCAGAAGCAGAGAGTAGCCTCTAGGTTTGGTTCTGGTGCCACCTTTGTGAGAAAGGAAGTTTTCAGAAGCTCTTCAGTTTAGCAGGGTTTTTGTAATCTAGAAGTCTTAAATTTCAAACCTAAATAAATTCAAATGAGAAAGTGTGCATGTTTGGAATGAAATCTTGTTGCTAGGACAACTTGTCAAGTGGTGTAGTGAATATATTATTTTTCAAAATGTTGAAATCAAAACTAGAAGGTTTTTTGGGTTGGTTTGGGGTTGGGTTTTTTTGTATTGTTGTTGTTGTTTTTAATTAATGCTTAATTCATGTAAGACCTAATTCAGGGAAATATTTCATTGTCTGTCAAAAAGTAGTTCAGACGTGAAAACCATAGTAATTTTACATTGCCTTATGCTTTGTGAAAACAAGCTTTGGGAGCTGTTAGGTCCTAGCTGAAAAACGCTTCCAATCCTTCATGCTGTTGAAACATTGAGTTGCAACATCCTTTTACATTGTGTCCAGGTCTGCTAAGTGAAGGGGTTTTTTCTAACAAAAACCAGCCAGACATAACATTTCATGCATTTTTAGTACCACATATATAAATCTCAAAAGCAATTCATCATTTTTTAGAAACCATAAGATAGCTATCAGGACAAGCATCATTCTTTAAGGACTTTAGGGACACATGGCTGTATTGTGAAATTTTCACTATAAACTACAACCTCGCTATTCCAAATTTGACCCATCTTTAAATCTCCTAAGGTAGAAAGGTAATATATGTCAAACATACTCTCTCGGTAAATGCCTTGACAATGAATTTTCGTAGTTTTGGGTTTTGTGGGGTTTCTTTGTCTAAATAGGAATTTCAGAAACACCCCTTCTCACAAGAATGCTGAGAACATTGGTGGCAATGTAACCATCAGCTTTGCCTTCCTAGAGAAAAAACATTATTTTTCGAGTTCAGAGAAAGAAATAAAAAGGAAAATGAAAGGGTCACCCCATAGTGATCTCATGCAAGCACTAACATAAAAGCGCTATGAAAATATTAATCCTTTTGCTGTTGCTTTTAATAGGATACTAACAAAAACTGAAAAGTGTGACCAGAGGGAGGGAAGGCAAGGACTCCAGGGATAATTTTCTTATTTTGCTTAAAAGCAAAAATCTCCCAAAGCTCTTATTTATTTCTATTACAGTAGATAATAATTTTAAAATGCATTAGAAGGTCATACCATAGTTTTTGAGAAGAGGAAAATATTTTGTCTAGCTCATCCATAGTGATATTTAAAATCTTGATGAATGTGGCCTCCTGTTTCTCAGCATTATCAAATTCACGGTATTATATTCGAATTAGTCAGGTTAATATAACATTAAATAATAATTCATAAATTAAATAAATAATTCATAATTAAACATAAGAAATACTATGTATGCACTCACAGAAAAAAAGGAGAGTTTATGACCTTTAGAAGAAGAGGCAGGCAACTTGGAAGGACTACAAGGATATTGAGAGATTATGCAGGGAGAAAATTAAAAGGGCCCAAGCTGAACTAGAACTTAATATCGCTATTGGCATAAAAGGCAATAAAAACCATTTCTAGAAATGCATCAAAAAAAAAATGGAGGGCTAAGGAAAATCTCCCTCTTTTATTGGATGTGGAGGAAAAAATAGTGACAAAGAATGAGGAAAACCCTTGAGTTAATTAATGCCTTCTTTGCCTCAATCTTTAACAGTAAGACCAATTGTTCTTGGGTTACCCTGCCCCTGAGCTGGAAGACATGGATGGGGACCAGCATGAAACCCCCATAATCCAAGAAGTCCATGGGACTGGATGGGATCCATCCACCCAGAGGTACTGAGGAAGCTGGTGTAAGTGCCACTGAACCACTTTCCATTATTTACCAGGAGTCCTGCTTGACCAGGGAGGTCTCAGTTGACTGGAGGTTGAAAAGTGTGACACCAACCTCCAATAAGGGTTGAAAGGAAGATCCTGGGAACAAAAGGACTGACCCTGGTGCCAGGGAAGGTCATGGAGGAGATAATCTTAAGTGTCATCACATGGTATGTACAGGACAACCAGGGGATCCGGCCCAGTCAGCATGCATTTAAGACAGGCAGGTCCTGCTTGACCAACCTGATCTCCTTCTACAACAGGGTGACTTGCTTAATAGATAAGGGGAAGGTTGCGGATGTGATCTGCTTAGAATTTAATTAAGCATTTGACACTGTTTCCCACAGCATTCCCCTGGAGAAGCTGGCAGCCCATGGCTTAGACAGGCATACTCTTTGCTGGGTACAAAACTGGCTGGATGGTCAGGCCCAGAGAACGGTGGTGAATGTTCCCCAGGGCTGAGTGTTGGGGCCAGTCCTGTTTAATGCCTTCTGACATCAGTGATCTGGATGAGGGGATCAAGCAAACCCTCTGTCAGTTTGAAGATGACACCAAGTTGGGCAGGATGTTTGTTGGTCTGCTGGAGGGTAGGAAGACTCTATAGAGGGATCTGGACAGGACGAGTCAGTGGGCTGAGGCCGATTGCGTGAGGTTCAACAAGGCCAAGAGCCAGGTCCTGCCACTGAGTCATAACAACCCCATGCAGCTGTACAGGCTAGGAGAAGAGTGGCTGGAAAGATGCTCAATGGAAAAGAACCTCGTGGTGCTGTTTGATAGTGGCTGAACATGACCCAGTGTGTGCTCAGGTGGACAAGAAAACCAATGGCACTCTGGCCTGCATCAAATTAGTGTGGCCAGCAGGACCAGGGCAGTGACTGGCCTCTTGTACTCGGCACTTCTGAGGCCACACCTTGAGTACTGTGTTCAGTTTTGGGCCCCTCACTACAAGAAAGACATTGAGGCTCTGGACCATGTCCAGAAAAGTGCAGTGGAGGTGGAGAAGGGTCTGGAGCACAAATCTTATCAGGAGTGGCTGGGGAAACTGGCGTTTTTTTAGCCTGGATAAAAGAAGGCTCAGGGGAGACCTTATTGCTCCCTGCAACTACCTAAAAGGAGGTCATATTGCAGTGGGGGTCTCTTGTACCAGGTAATAAGTGATAACACAAGAGAAAACAACCTCAGTTTGAGCCAGAGGAGCTCTAAATTTTATATTGGGAAAAATTTCTTAATTGAAAGGTTTGTCTAGCCCTGGAACAAGCTGCCCAGGGCAGTGGTGGAATCACCATCCCTGGAAGTATTTCAAAGACATGTGGCACTTAGGGCCATGAGTTAGTGGTGGACTTGGGTTTCTGGGTTTACTCAATGATCTTAAGGATCTTTTCCAACCTAAGTGATTCTATGTATACATGCATGCATTATATACATGCATGTTTTCATAATATACCTATTTTTTGCATTTTTTTTAATTAAAGAGGGAAAAAGCAATTATTTTACATTCAAAAGTAAACATGTCATTCCAGATGGTTTTGAGTGCTAAAGACATTGACTTCAAAGAATGGAACAAACAGAGAGAAAAACAGATTGTCTAGCTGAATAGCTCTAGACTGCTAGACCATAACGACCTTTTGATGTAAAAGTTGCCTCCTTCTCCACCTCCCCCAGATTGAAAGATTTTAAGAGAATAACCTCTAGTAACCTCTTTGTGCTACAGTGACATTTCTCTTTTATTCCATCATGCATATATTATGTCCTTCAGTACGTACCTGCCTCATGTATTTTAATCTGATAGTGTAGCACAGATTTCCATAGAGAATGTCATCTTCCTCCAAAGGGTTATGGACTCAAAAACATTCAGCTGAGGGATCTTTCTCCTCATTTTGAGGAAATAGAAAGTATTGGTTTTACTCTCACCAGTAGAAACATGAAATACAACCTTCTCACGTGCATCTTTTAAGATCTACAGTTTTTCAGGTGCTTGAATTTGTAGCTTGAATATTCATAGGTCCAAACCAGTTACAGGATCCCCAGGATCGCTGGCAGCTCCCTAAGCTGAGAGATCTGATATCTGAATCTGTGTGTTGAGTATCATGCGACTTAGTTTGCACATGTGTGAGGACACAGGCTGTACCTTTGCTCTGTAGGAGCTTTATCACTTCAGTGCACTGGGCTTATTTTATTTTCTGTGTTATACAAAACATGGCCACAGACTGTGGCGCTGTACCCCCTCTTACTGACCGCTTCCTGCCCTCTCCACAGGGTCTCCCTACTTCCCCCACCCCTGGTCCTGGCCACTCCTCGAGTTCTCCCTATTAGTTCCTGTATCCCAACTCCACCCATGTACCACCCCTGTGCCCTGAAACCATTTGCCCATGTGCTCTCCCCGCCCCCCTGAGACCCAGGTAAACTGAGGCTCCAAGCCATGTGACTCTCTGTCTCTCCCTCTCTCTGCCCCTGGGAGCAGCCTGCCAACAGCTCCTCTCATCTGCCTTTGGGGGCCAGCCCGTGTGCTGGCCCCAGGCTTTGGGGAGGCAGCATGGAATAAAGACCTTTGCAGTGCCATGAGGAGAGCCTTCTCACCTCCTTTGCCATCACTGAAGTTGCAGGCTGGCAGCTGGAGCAGCGGTGCGGGGAGTCCGAGATGGACTGCAGGAGGGCAGAGAATCCCTGCCTTGTCCCAAGAAGCCCCCGCTGCGCTCCCAGGGAAAGCTGCAGCAGCTAAGCAACATCCAGCACTGCAACAACAGACTACTGTGAAATACCTCTCTTTAGAGGCTTCTAGTACTCATTTGCCTCTTGTTTGTTATTCCCTTTACCTACAGACATTACTTTGCTTATTCTTTTAGAGGCACCACCATTAGATTCACCCTTCCTGCTGACGGATAACCCAGATTTGCCTAAATCTTCAGTTAAATTTCTACTAGCCAGGCAGTGCTTCAATGATTAAAATAATTATATCAGCTCCTGATATTACATATCCTAAATAAACACACCTTCATTTATTACAATACTGTTCATTTTTTACAAGTGAAGAAAGAGAAAAAATGGTTGGTGTTATTGGTGATTTATATCACTGAATAACATAGATTCACAATCAAATATACTTTATTTTAATTATATGAGCTTGAGTTTGTAGTATCATACCCATGAAGCATTTAATTCCTCAGTGTTTCCTTAGAAAAGAAGCTATAGTACCAAATTTGGTTGAAGATGTAGGCACTGGAAAACAGGATAAAACACCCTTCTGTGAAACTATTTTAATAATATAAAAAAGATAACCAGGATTTGAAATTTTCTTAGGACAAAAATTTATTTTTAAAATTTATAGCAAAAAAGGGCTTGAAAACTTTAAAAAGTAATTTGACTGGAAAACGAAAGTAAATTAGTTTCTGGTATGCCCAAGTTTAGAGAGATTAAATGTAAATGTAATAATAATAGTATGTTGCAGTTGGAAAAGATCTGGGAAAATATGTTCTTCAGTGCATACAAGGGATAACTTCTGTTGGTAGTTCTTGCTGACAGAATGTCTTGTTAGTATGACAGATGGGGTTCCTGCTTTTGTAAACACACTAGTTACCTTCACTGGTAGTCCATAGTTTTCATGGTCCTTTTTTCCTTCATCACATGTCTGGACCTAAAGTCAGGCATTTGATAAATGTGCAGATCTGTAGACTTGCCCATAATACTGTGTGCACTTACCTTGGTACATTTTATGCATTTGGGAAGACAGTAGTGAATGATTCAGCTTGAGAAGACAAGAATCCTTCTCAATACATAGTTAATTCTTTCTGACCTGAAAATTAATTGATTAACTGATTCATTTAATCTCATGCCTGCTAGCTTTGTACCTGTAAGTTTCCAGGCACTACTTAAGCTGTTTTTTGTTGGATGAGGAGTTTAGAACTCACTTGCTCTGATTTTAGAACATGCCATTCCTAATGGAGTGTTCTAAAACTAGAGCTTTTGGAAGTATCACTCTTCCATAAAGACAGATGTCCATCCTGTCACTTCTTAGACAAAGCAAATCCTCTCTATCCTTCTCCTTACTTTGCAGGAATAATTATTTGAGAAGGCAGTGGAAGTCTCAACTACCATACATCCACTGATGTAGTCTTTTTAACTCAACTGCTCTGTCTTGGCCTGCATGAGCTGTGTGTGAGATCTGCAACTTATTCATCAAGTTTTAAGCAGCAGTGTTATAACTAAGCTGATAAAAATTCCCATACGTATTAAGATTTTTAAGCAAGTAGAAGAATTGAAGGAAAGGAGCCAACACGCTTCGGAAGTTCACATCCGTATCCTCTTTGTGTGTCTCAGTATTGGGGCTCATTTTACTCTGCAAAATGTGACAAAACCCACATTCCATTGCTAGGAATGAGAAAAAGCACTCTGAGGTGTTGATATGATCTGAGAATGCCGTACAGGATGTACAAACGTTTAATTTAAACAGCACACACTGAGGGAGTCAGGGTGCACTTATATATTAGGCTTATAAAATATTCATCAGATTCCTTTTGTGCATTGGACTGCTGCATATGCATTATACATTTGCTTTCCCTTCCATATCTCTCTCTCTTAATCCTTCTGTATGCAATTCATGCAAACTTAGTCTCAAGTTCAGTTGGAATCACTGGACAAATCTGTATAAGAAATCTGCAAACTGTATTTCCCTACATGACTGTTATTTCAGTGCATATTTATTTTTTGGACTCTAAGGTCAAAAAATATGATTGTGTAAAAACTTCATACATCCACTATGGCACTGTTTTAATTTACACAGGCTGAGTGTACCTCATGAAGATCTGTGCAGACAAAGTAAAAGGATTAAAAGGTTACAAATTACTCAAATTTTAAAAAATCATAGTTTTTGACCTATGACCATAAAGTTAAAAATGTAAAATACAAATAGAAGTGCATATACTGTTTCTGACCTTTTTTTCTTGTTTCCCTCCTCTTCTCCTCCTCTTCTTTTCAGTTCCTCCCTGGAAAGTGATTGGCAGGTTTCACAACAGAGGACAAACAATCCTGAAGATTGTTCCTTCCTTGTGTTTCAGAGACCTTCTTTCTTTGACAGAGAATTTAAGGAATCAAGGTAATTGCTTCTACTCAAGAGATTCTAATCCAATTTAAGAAGAAAAATTGAGTGAAGTGTGGGAGTTGAAAGTGGAACAAAAAAGGTTATCTTACATATTGTGGCCATGACTAAAATTTTGAAAAAGAGTAAGTTATGCTTACAGTGGTTATGCTGATGTAATTATCCAAAGAAACCTACCTTCTAATTCTTCTCAATAGCTCCAGTTTTGATGTGAGGTTTTATCCATAAATATATCTCTAAAAAGAGGCAAAATTGCTGATTAAGGTAGCTACACTTTCTTATAAAATATATACAATATATTGCAACAAATTGTCTTTTGGAATTGCCACTTCTCTGTATGTATGACACATGTGCATCACGTGTGTGTGTCAAGGAAGCAGAGGGATCGCTATCCTAAGTGCAAGAGGTAATACAATTACCATAACTGATGGCAATCATGAGCACATCTCAGCTCAAAGGAAATACAGAGATGCAACTGAATGAAATATTACTTGCCTACAAAGGAAATGCACAGTAGTACCAAAAACTTCACTGTTATAACAAAAATCATGAAACATAAGTTCTCAGTGGAGACATAAAACACCCTGTCTATAAAATAATGTATGGCCATGCACTGAATGTTGACACCACAGTAGGAGAAACAGGGAAAAATTATATAAGAATAAATAAGTATGTGTTTTACTAAACAGTAAGGAACCCAACAATTTTGCATTAGTCTGCAGGTCATAAAAGAAGTGTGAATCTAGTGGAAATTATCTCCATTGGGATTTAAAAGTAAGCAAACCAAAACCAAACCCATCTGTAAACAAGTCAAAAGTAGCTGTTGTTCACTGTACACCTGTGATAAGAGCTCTATTATATGAAATAAATTACATGCTGCCAAGAGACTCTCTTCCTGCTCTGAAGACGTAAGGGACATTTCAGTTCCGCCTGTGTGCTTGTATGGATGAGAGAAGGAGGTAGGGCATGACTCATTCTAACAGACAAAACCTATTCCCAGAATAAATGTGCAGACCCTAAAAATAACAAGACTAACAAAATGTGCAAAAGAGAAAAAGAAGAAAACATCTTATATAAATAAAGGAGGTGGAAGAAGAGAGAACCATCTGAGATATCAGTTAAATATAAAATAATGCATTGGTATTCAAGCAAGGAAAAGCAATCATTCAAAGCTTAATGTCTTATGCCATTAATATCATGCATGCATAAGTTGTCTCTTACAATATTGCTTCTAAAAATATCACATTTTTGTCTTCCACAATTTGCAAAAAGAAGTGCACTTCACAACCATTAGCCACATCTCATTTCTGTGATAGATTCTCAGCTGATGTCAACCAATATTACTTCATCCGTGGCAGTGGAGCTTTTCTGTATTAATTTAAGATTTTAATATTTTCCTTAAATATTCTATGGAATGTAGAATTTTGTGCAATTAAGAAAGTTACGGAAGAAAAAAAAATGTTCTTAGTATTCATTCAAATACAAATAACATTCAAAACCAAGTAAGCTCCCTCAATGAGAATATACAAAAAAGAATTTTACAGCTGTGTGACTACCCATGGAAAAGGTCCTCCCTCATTTTGTTCTCGGGTACAACCCCCTTCGGGCAGCGAATTGCAATATCTATTTTTCATCCAACAGTAGTACTTAGTTCCTAGACTGGCCAGAGGATCATTAGTGGGGAGAAAAAAACATCCATCATAGACATAATAACACCATTTATTTATCATAAATATTTGCTTAGTTTAGAAGACCCCAAATCCTCTATGGACTGTAGCAAATCCAAAAGCTATTCCTAAATGATAAAGTAAATGGTTGAGTTTCTGAGCAGTTTTCTAGCTACTTGGTAATAAAAAACCCCACAAAACGAACAAAAATAGTCAGACAACAATTTGTTATATGGGACATATACTTGCCTACTTAACATCAGGGCCAGCACACACCCCAAATTTTTATAAGTGTAATGCATTAGATGTCAGTGCAACTTGGCACGATGCTGCCAAATCAGCACATACAGAGTCAGGTTGGTTACAGTTAGAGGGTTTTGTGTGAGAACTAAAGTCTTGAAATCACTGAAAAATAGTGATTTTTTTAATTATTATTTTTTAGATTAAGATTACTCAGCATCTTTATCTGTTGCTTGTTCTTCAGCAGTGCTTCAAAACATTTGAAAATGGCTATAATAGTAAGAAAGAATGGAAAATGCAGATAGGTAGAGACAATATACCCACAGATCAGAGCTTTTATGTTTTGGTTTTGCTACAGTGACAGTGATTTTGATCTCTAATTTTTGAAGGAACTAGCATTTAACAGCCCATTGGAAGATGGCCAAGCAATATTTCAGTTTGATTTGTTGTTTTAGAAGCAATGCCTTGGAATACAAATCTGATTTGGCTCTCAGATTAAGAAAGCAGTACTGAGTGAAAATGTTAATTAGGCTCCTAGTGGCCACTTAACATAGCAGTCTTCTGTTTCAAAGAGCTGTCCTCGCTGTGCCACAAGGAGCTGCACCATCTCACACTGGTACCTTTCCTCTGAGATTTCCCACAGCAAAACTGTATTAGAAGATGGCAAAAAATGTGTTACTCTCCTAATATTAATTTTCCATGTAAGCAGTTTTATTTGCCACAGGAATGTTATATAATTGTATTTTAGTGGTGGTGTACCTTATGTCATTATTGAGTAGAAAGAAGTCAACATTATGAAGAATTCGGAGGGCCTATGGCAGACTTAAAGGACTTTTTCAAGTGTAAAATGGAACTCCTTGGAACAGATTCAAATGGTAACATAATTATTGCACATCACATATGTAATGAACAATCTCCTTATCTTGATGCATAATTTTCTTTTCTCCTGAGAAACCAACAAGCACCTCCCTATGTTTGCATCCAATTCATCCAGTTTACAGTCAATTTTGGGAGCAATGTTATGTTCATATTATGGTGACTATACTATGCCTGTTTGGCATGTAATTCATGCATCAAGCTGGCCTGGGTTGTTTGTAACATGCTATGAATGTGGAAACATGATTGATTTGACAGACTTCAGAAGGGATTTGGGATACAAATGCAGCATCACCTTTGTAACAAAGTGCCATGAAGACAGAGTCAAGCAGTAAACACTTGTTATGTAATATGAAGGACAGTCCTGAGATTCAGTTATTGGGATAGAATTCAAAAAATAAGGACCCAGCTTCAGGTTCTGCTGTGAACCTCCTTTTCTTCTGGTCTAAGTACTGAAAATTTGTGACTGTTGAATTCTGTGATGCCAGAAATATGTGTTGGTAGAGGGACAAGGATGCATCCCTGTTTCTTCGACAGTAAACATGGGAATCTGATCCAAAAGAAGTGATCAATTCCAGATCACCAAAGATGAGAAAAGTTGCAGGAAAATTAGATTTTTGGCTCATTTCCTTAGTGGCTATAACTGTACTAATATAAGAAAACCGGACCAGATCCTGTTCTGTGGCCCCGGCACAGCAGAGTTTGTGTGTGTGACTAAACCCTCATGTTTCCTCAGGTTTCACTGTTTGCATACTGGGAAGCATCTCTGGCTTGTGCTATCTTTTGAACTGGAGCCAGGCAGAGGTTATTTGGCACAAGCTTCAGCCATGCCTGAAAGCAAGCTGACCTCTGCATGATGCTCTCATGCCTGTACTTCAGACTGTGTTTCTGCCAGATTTAATTTCCTAGGATAGATGTAACTAACAATGAACTGCACTGACAGTAAGGTTTACCAATATGATGAGGGGCTGTACTTCTCAAGGAAGAGCAAAATGTAGGAACAGCAGGAAGGATGATTTTTTTTTTTTTTTCTAATTAGCCCTTTATGTCTCAGCTCTTCATATCAGAGCAGATGTTGGCATGCTGGGTGGACTGCAGCTCAGTACTGCCTACGCCAGCTCCACCTGTTGCATCCTCTCAGTGGACCCTGCCTTTGGGCTAGGGAATGGGCTAGTTGACATCCAGATATCTTTATTAACATGTTTTCTGTAAATCTAAATAAACTACTGCTCCTGCCTAGAACAGCTTGAGTGAAGCTTGAGCAATGTCTTAGTTCCCTGCATTGTTGCATTTGGTGTAACAGGGCACAGAAACCCAATTGCAACAAGGATCTCGGTCTTGTTCTTTTGAGCACCCTCACTACCCCATGCAGTTTTCCATTACCACTGCTTTTTAAGTCCAACACACTGGTCCCACCAGATGCCCAGATGCTTTAATCTAAAAGGAGATGACTTGCCTGAGCTGAGTGAAAACTTGCTTTTCAGGTTCAACTGTTCAGGCACTGGCTTTCTGATCAAATTCCCCTTCTTCCCTCACATTCCCCGAGGAAGTTTGGAGGAAAAGTTACTGAGAGATGATCAGTATGCTGCCACTTTCTCAGCTTGGCTTTTCTGACTGAAACAACCAATTTTGATTGCAAACAGAATTGCAATGCCAGAGTTAGCGTTGCCTGTGTCGCCAGCTTAATAAACAGAGCAAAGAAACCCTGGCACAATGCACAGCACAGAACTGGAGCAAAGTTACTGCTAGCTACTGTCTCCAGTAAGGGAAAATACTTTGAACATTATTCCAGATGCTGGAATACAAAGAATGATGCATGCAAAATCTCAATGGCTTTGTGATAAAAATGTTATGGATTTTTATGATATTACTTTCCAATGGATATATTTTGTCTGACAGCTTGTTATGGGTGATGCTTGTTTCAGACGGTGTCTGTTGTTATCTGTTTATCAATGCCTTGCATGTATTTTAAGCTAATATTTCTCAAAATTTTCCATATAGAATAAGTGCTGTAGTCCAAGAAAGTCAATGTGGAAATAATGAAAGCAAAATCAAGTTCAAAATATAAAAGTGTCCATTTTTAATACTCCAGACAGTGAGACTGAAGGTTGCATAAAGTCCTAAAGAAGTCTCTTGAGTCTTCTTAAAATAGTGTCCACATCCTCATCGCATATATATATATATATATGTATACTTTTAAATAAGCAATTCTGATGATTCCAGAGGAATAATTATATCTATTTTATTATTTCATTGCTTTGAAATAATGTCCTTAACGTACCAAAAGAGAAAAGAAACCCCAAACCAATGAACAACAAACCAACAACACCTCTACAAGGGAGTTAAATTGTACAATTCTCTGAATATACGAACAATGAAAAAATCTTCAGTGTTTCACCTGATTTATGACTGACACATTTTAATGTCCACTTTCAGGTAAGAAAATGATTTGGAGCTTTGCCATGCCACCAGTATCTATAAGATACAAGTGAGACTGCTGTACATGGTGTAAACAAAGAAGATTATGTCCTCTGAATTTATCCCTTTACTTGTTTCTTTTGCTGCCTTCCAAGCTTTAATTTCACTGTTGACAAAGTTACTGAAATATTGAAAATGAGTGATTTCCCTTGCATGCAAAGTAGAACTTAGCTAAAGTAGTAGGACGACTCAGAGAAGTATACCAGTATATTTTACAGGCAGAAAACTGAAACTTAAAAACCTAAGATTTTAGAAGTTTATAATTAATTTTCAAATATGTCAGAATAAAATACATTCACAAATTATTCACAATTTCATTTACTTATATGTAAAAAAAAAAACAAACTTGCAAATTGACTTTTTCGTTGTTGTTTTTATTGAGATTTTACTTCTGCATTCAAATATGACTCAATATTTGCTACCTGAAATAAGTACCCCACCTGGAATTTCTTTTTTTTTCTTTTTTCTTTAATTAGTGAAGTCAAAATGTGTAAGGTTTGTGCAATAAAGTAAATTTAAAAGCTGAATATTGAGTTCTAAATTCATTGTAATTTTCTTCCATGTAATCTCATACTTTTTCTACAGTGGAGATGATTTTTTTATTCTCCTGGGAAAAACAGATAATAAACAGTGGGAAAAACAGATAATTAACTGTGAAAAAAAAAATTACCACAGCTATTTCCACACCCTGTAGACTTATGGTAAAACAAAGAGACCTTCATCCAAAATTCAGTTATTTGAAATGCATAGAGATATTGATCAACACCATTTATTAATTATATCTGCTTTTCATCATTTGTTTGTGTAATATCACAGATATGTGTTGTGGCTTTACAGAGAACTCGCTGTGCTTGCTTTTGCTTTGGTTTTCAAAATATTTGTGTTAGGAGGCCCTTAAATCACAGATTATGAAGTACTTATGGGAAAAAATATATCAGAGCAATTAAGGGCAACTTAACCCTTTTGCTAACAAAGATATGAAGGAGGCTGTAATGGACTCTTGGAAAAAAAAAGAAAAAAGTTTCTTTGTCAGGGAAGAAGCTTTGTGACAAATCAGTTAGGAAGGAATGTGCATAACTAATACATACAGTACTAGTCTCTTGAATTAATTTGCAGTGTTCAAGCATACCCTAGAATCTGTGGGTAAATCAACATCAAATTATTACTCTATTTGTTTAAGTCCTCATCTATGTTTTTAAATCACATGTGGTAATATGATTTTCCACATGGCTGAAGTCCTCTCTTAATCAACTCTGAATTTTGCTAGGATATTCTGTCTTTCCTCATGTGTGTAAAAACTTCAGAAACCAGATGTGAATTACATTTTTAAGCAGTATCCCATACCATAAAGATTTCAAAACTCAAAGAGGTGATGGGAGAAAAAGCCACTTCCTGCTGGACTAAGTTTTCATGTTATTGAAAAATTTAACAGCACTTTACACATGAGGCTTTGAGGGACGTAAGCCTGTCATACAGAAATGGCTATTTTTATTTAATGAAAATGCCTGTTCTGGAGCAAATAATCCTTGAACAGTCATAATATCTTGGCTTTGGCTGTTTGTTTCGAAGTTTTTAAATACGACGTCTTTGGTATAATTTTAAACAACTGTGTAGCTTTCACTTTTCATACATGTGGCAAAAAATAATTCTTATTTCCCTTCCTTCTGCCAGAAGATACTTCAATTTTCCTCGCTTGTCAATTACTAGTGGAATGAAAAATAACAGACAAAATAAATTTTTTCCATGCAAATGAACAGATGTTGTTCTTCAAAGTATTACAAAGTTTTGCATTTCTCATTGAAAAAGAAAATAATTGGGAAAATTGATTAAAACAAAAAGGAAATGTTGCCACAGATTTCTAAAACAGAACAAACCAGTGGAAAATCACATTAAAATTCCAGTAAGAGAATGCCTAGGGGAAGAGAGAAATTCCAAGAAATGTTTGAGAAATCAGTCTTCACCCTGCAGGGTACCTGAGGAAGGCACAGTGCTCAGCTTGTGTGATTTACGAGCTCACTATGGGGAACAAACAGAGCTATAATCAAAGATGACTTACTAATAATACTTAATTGAGGTGCAGGCAGTTACTCTTTCATCTGAATACAGGCAACAAGCTAAATGAGAATGAATGAAGATTCATCGTCAAAAAGATACTTCCCTTTTCACTATGACAATTTGAAAAAAGAAAAAAAAACCAAAACATTGCAGTCAGCTCCTTTTTTCAGATTTGCTTATTTTGTTTGGCTCTTTTTCCTGTTACCTTCAAGTAATTTGAAACAGGATTTTCCCTTCCTGCACCTTTTGCATTTCTGGGATATTTCCTAAAGACAGTTTTCTTTCCTACTCTCATGCTAATTAATACATGGCAGGGTACATCTTGTGCAGTGTACATTAGTGCTACTAACATTTTGCTTCTCCCCTCAGTAATTAGCATGAGATGATGAAAGGAGACATTTTTCACTAATGAATGCTCATACAACAGTTTGAACATGTAAGGCCCTATAGAAGTATGAAGTTCAAAATTTCCAGTTCTTTCCCTCAAGGTCTAAGTCCATGTTTGGTTGGCTTCATCTTTTCTCCTGTGGCTAAAACCTTTCATTTACATATTGAATTTCAGTGATATTAAATGATAAACTTAAAAGATTGAGCATACAGGAGGATAACAGTTTCTATTAATAGGATGAACTTGTATGAAAAAGCAGCAATGGGACTGATTCGTATGTAATTATTGTAATGCTAACATCCATAAGCTTTATATTTAGCAATATTATCTGAGTATTGTTTCTTTCTTTCATTACATTGACTAGACTTCTGAATACTCATTCCTGAAGAAACTTGCCTAGAAATATGAGATGAGTCTAACATTGTCACTATGACATTCTCCTGAAACCTATTTCCTACGTAGATTTTGCAATTTTTTGATTGTTTTCCCTGAATTTATGATTATTTCTTTCAGCTTTTGCATTCTCACAGTCATTCCATCTTCTTATTCATCAGCCTAGTTTTATGCAATCAATATTACCAACATGAGTTTTAGTATAGGTCCTCTGGAATAAGTTAGCCTTATATATATCAGAAGAGTAGACTGCAAACTTTTCATTACCCTCATATTACAAATGTATTGGAATCTGGCTAAAAAACCATTGTGATCGCAATAGGAAATATAAGTATTAGTAAAGTATCTAATCTTTCTTTTTCCTTTGATTCACAGAAACTTAGGAAGCACCAGTATTTTCTTGGACAAAACAATAGGTCTTCTTAGCTAGCAAGATCAGCTGAGTTATTATATGCCTAAGCTGATATAGGCAATTTTATTGCTCAACTCCTATTCAACAAAAGATTTACAGGTGGATATGACATGCTCTTTTCCCGTAATTACAATGATCTGCTCTAATGCTTTATATCAGTATATCTTTCTAAGTCATCGTCTCTTGCTCAACCCCTTCACTTGTGTGAAAATGTGGGGTTTTTTTCAGAAGCTGGATCACTTTGTTCCTTTCATTATGGAAGACTCATAGTTTCTTCATCTGCATTTTCTTCCTATGTCTCCAAGAGCTTTACCATGGCCCGTGGTGTAAGTAAGAGTTGCATGTAGTTCTAAAGCTTGCTTATTTCCTTCTTGAATATGTCCTTCGGATTTTGTTGATGACCATCTGGCAACACGATGTTCTGGCTATATAATTCCTCCTCAGGTATGGTTTCAAAGGCTGACATATTTTGTTCTGTAGTTTTTATGGGGTATCAAAATATTTTTCTAAAGCTTTTTAGCATAGTCCTACATCATCTTTTCTCTAAAATTCTCATTAATGTGTTTAATATACTAATGATGTAATTTTTGTCCCATTTCTACAATTTATCATCTGTATGATTAATTTTAATAATTTTATTTAGAAACTTTCTTTGCATTAGTGATTGCATGTAGCTGATCTAGCAGAAACCTAGTTTAGCATATCGGCTTCATTATTACCGCCATGTCAAGAACAGCTAAGCAAGATAGTGGGAATTTTCTATTAGCCTGATAGTTCACATATTGTTTGATAATCTGGATGTGATGTTTTGAACATGAAAAATTCTCATGGGCTTGTGGAATACACAGTGTTAAACAGAAAAGTAAATTTTATCTTTTAAGTACAAAATTTCATAAACAGAAAAATCATATAAATGCGGGGGAAAAAAGCCAAAACAAAAGCAAACAGCCCTCACCTTGAAAGATGATTTATCTCCTTGTTTTGAGACAATTCAGGTATAGCCAGGCTGTCCATGTCAGAAACTTTTGTGACCTAAGTCTCTAAATTATACTGTTTCTGCAGCCTATTAAACAGCCTGTTCTGTCTAGTCTTATGTTAAGAGCAAGTTTTCCTGATCTATCAAAAAATTCTTTGCTGTAAATTAAGCTGAATACTTAACGTACTCCACTCATGGGACATGACAAACAATTGATCATGCTCCTTAATAACAACTTTTTATACTGGAAAATTAAGCCACAGTCTTTTCTAGCAGAGGCGAATTCCTTTAACCTGTCTTGACATTCAAATTTTCAAAGTGTTTTTGGTGTCATTTTGATGATGACATTTTCATTCTAAAAGTTTTGTAAATGCCTTGTGAAATTAATGTTTTATACTGGGCAAAGGCTTTTCTATTGCTACTAGTGCTTATTATCTCCCTCTTAGTGCAATCCTGCTCCCCTTTGCTTGCCTACCTAGCAAGTACTGCCTGTTTGGTGGACCGCTGATGATCATGGCGAGTTGCAAAGGACCGTTTTGAACTCCAAAGCTGTCTTCCAAAGGGCCTGAGCTCCCTTTCTGACCAATGTAATTTTAACATTTTCTCATAATTTCATTCCATTATCCTGTTTTTTAATGGAAATACTGAGCACTACCAGACTTACAAAAAAAGTGTATCCATAGTCCCGCAATAGCTAGATTCTGCTCTGCCACTTGGCTACCAATATTTATCACTCTTAGTAGATGCTGTACGTGGTCTTAGCCAATTTAATCTCTTTTCTCCCTTGCTGCCGCTGCTGCTGCTGCTGCTGCTAATAATAATAATAATACTAATAATAATAAATGCACCTTGAAGCTTTTCTGCTTCTTTCCTTCCCCTTGTCATAGAAGAGCACTGAATTGCTACGCATCTCTTGGAAAACGACCCTTTTATAGGAAATCAATGGGGATCATCCTCAAGGCACTTTCTGCAGGCATCTGAGGTGTCACCAGCTCTGCAGAAATTCTCAAAGACCTGCTGTAACATTCAGTGCTTGCTTTAAGTTTTTTCAGGCCACGTTTCACCACGTGATATCCTCACTGATATGTTAGACAAAAGCCAGTTGTCCTGGTCTTGCAGGAAAACCTTCAACCTTTTGAGCAGTAACAGGCACACATAGTAACAAACATGCTTGGAAATTATTAATCTTCATACAATACTAGGTTTTTATTAACTTGTACAGTGAATATAATGAAAATAAGTTAATGTTTGGAGGGAAGTGGTGTTGTTGAATGGAGATGTCATTCTCATCTTCCATTCTGATCTTTTTTAAAAGGACTGTCTCTACAATATACCTCTGCAACTAGCTCAATAACTTCCCTGTATCCTGCTGGTATGTAAGCAGAAGCTGAATACCACTTAGGTTCCTTAGGACCTTCGCAGGTGTTAACCAGTGAAAGAAAACCAAACCTACACATACTGAGGAATTCCATAATGATTTCTAACAGACTTCTGGGCAATTCATGAGCGGACATTGCCTATAGGAACATGACAGGTCCATAAGAGAACTCCTGAAGTAATTTTTCAGGTAGATATCCTTCCTATCCTATGAGTACTTATGCAAGTTCTCAGTCCATTAAGCAGCTGGGGTAAGTTCAGATCACCAGGTACCCCGACACCCTGCTGATTAGTTTTGGTTTATAAAATTTGTCTCATTATCATGTTCTTGGATGAGATGATGGGATTTTTTTGTAGAAATCTTCAGCCTAGACATTTATCACAGCGTCTGACATACCAAACAACCCTATGAAAGCAGAACAGAAGCTGGCTTATAAGGTACAGTACATAAAATGTGTTTTAATATCAGATCATGGCTAGAGGCAACATTTAAAGATGTCCCTTTTGTCAGCCAGCTCCAAACAGCTTTCAAATGCATTCTAAAATGTACCTTGTTCTGGATAAGCACTTTTTTATGGCTGCACTTAAATTAATCAACTGGGTCAAACCCTTTTGTAATAATAAATATAGATATAGTTGCTGAGTCTACCTGTAATAAGTGATTTACATGTCTTGGGGATATACTGATTTAGATGTTACTTAGAAAACCTAAAGAAAGGTAGAAAATAAGACAATGTATGCCATAAAAGCATATAAACCAAATATCTAGAGACCTATTCACTGTGACTAAAAAAAAGGGATGCAAAATATGGTCACATTAGACAAAGTATCTTTTTGCAGACACTGTGGGACCATAAATGACCATACAAAAATGCAAAGTAATACTGAATCATCATACCCATGGTTAACAAACCATCATGGAAGAAAGGCTAGGACATGATAGACTCTGATAAATTATTCAGATTATATTCAAATATATTTATTTATCACAATTTATGGAGACTGCTGACTGGTCTGGTGCCTTGCTGAGCTCAGCACATAGCTGATGAGGAGTTAATTGAAACTAAATCCAAGGAAAAAAGAGGTTATGCCTCCAGGCAGAAGAAACCCCCTAGGGAGCTTTCCATCATATTCGCTTCTCCATTTGAAGACATGTCGCACAAATCATCAAAGCAGCCTTTGGTTTCTAGACTCCCCTCTGAACTTGGACTTATAAATAGCACAAACACCAGGGCTAAGAGACAACTCCTCACTTTTTGTTTGGTGATGAAATGACCTTAATCATGTATACCTTCCTTATCTCATGAATTAATTATCATGATGAAGCTTACTGAAGCCTGAACACAATAAATACCTACACCCATGGTTGTGCTCTTGGCAGCAGCTCCTTGTAGGAAGAACACTGAGTCACATTTAATGTTCCATCTAGTGTTTTCCAGTTGTTGACTGAGCAGGGTCATAGTTACTCTGACCTTCAGAATTTAACTACCTAACTTCATGAGAAAGCTGGTAAATCATCACATTTTTGGAGACTAAAATAAAATAATAGAATTCATTTATTTGAGACACAGAAAAAGACCATAATATTCACCACTTTCTAGTTCAAATGTGAAGCACAGTACTTTGAGGTTTCCTATGAAAAAAAAGTTGAAACTAGATAAATATTTAAGTAAAACTGACCTAAAAATACCAGATTTTATGAATGTTAATGTAATACGGGAAAAGAATGGATTTTTTTCTCCCTCTGGAAAATAAGAATGATGACACTGGCAGTATAAGTTAGGTTTGTGTAGAAAATTTTCAGGAAGACCTAAAAAGAATAAAAGAAAGGAAAAAAAAGTTCAGGTTCGCTCCAAACTTTGTTTCTTGATCATTAACTTATTTAAAATTTAATGGTCTATGACACTTTTTGTTTTTCTCCCCCATGACATTTCTAGGAAAAGCAAAAGTTTAGGTCTACAAGGTTAAGTTTTAATGTTATAGACCCCCATGCCACACCAGAAATATGGAGCTGATCTCCCCTTCCACTTCCAACTTAGTTGTTATCTTAGTAGAACGGGATGTTGGAGACTCAGTACAAAGATTACCTTTGTCTCGTCTCTGAATCCTTTTTCTTCCTTACAGCAGCTACCAACTGGGCTGTAAGAGATACTGAGTTGTTTGCATAACTTATGCTGAAACTGATTTATTTCATATAAAACTATTTATAGACTAATATTAAAAGAAATTATTGAGACAGTGAGAAAAATTGGTCAAAGGACCTATTTTGAATTAGATAAGTGGAGAAGATGAGACTAGATTGCTTAATTAGGTTTTCTAGGGATACTTCTCTTCATCAAAGTAATTCCAATTCTATGTGAATAAAAAAGCAATGTTTTGCAGCTACAATGATTAACTACTTCAATATTTCATTTTTTTATTCTTGTATCCAAAAATAGTACCCAAAAACTATTGCTTGAATTCCTCATGGCCAGCAAGGTGTTGTGGTTTGGTTTGGGTCTTTCTAACCAGTGTTCCAGTATAAGCTCTGTCAACCACTAATTTGCTGATGACTTTACTCAAGGGGCTTCAGAGTCTCAGTTGTAGTGGTTCTGGAGAGAGATCTCCGATATTGCTGAGGTGATGACTTCCAAAATGCTACATGAACCACTGTTTCTACCGTAGAAGAGGTAATTTAGTAATTTAGAGGTAATTTAGAAGAGGTAATTTAGGTAATTTAGGTATTATGTTGTCAAGATCAGGAAAAGACAGTAAGAATCATAAATTATTTGGATCCAGGACTTGAAGGGATACTAAGTAAGTTTGCTGGTGATAGTACATTGGGAGGAGCTGTTGACTACCTTGAATGCATGGAGGCCCTGCAGAGAGACCTCAACAAATTAGAGAGATGGGCCGTCACCAACTGTATGGAGTTCAACAAGGGCAAGTGCTGGCTTCTGCACCTGGGATGGGGCAACCCTGGATGTGTGGACTGGGGAATGAGAGACTGGAGAGTTGCGCCACGGAAAGGGACCTGAGGGTCCTGGTCAGCAGAAAGTGGATTATGAGTCAGCAGTGCCCTGGCAGCCAGGAGGGCCACCCGTGTCCTGGGGTTCATCAGGCACAGCATCGCCAGCTGGGCAAGGGAGGGGATTGTCCCGCTCTGCTCTGGACTGGGGCGGCCTCACCTCGAGTGCTGGGAGCAGCTTTGGGTGCCACAGTGTAAGGAAGACATTAAACTATTACAGAGTGTCCAAAGGACGGCAACAAAGATGGTGGAGAGCCTCAAGGGGAAGTCGTTTGAGGAGCGACTGAGGGCACTTGGTCTGTTCAGCCTGAAGAGGAGAGTGAGGGGAGACCTCACTGCAGCTACAACTTCCTTGTGAGGGGAAGAGGAGAGGCAGACACTGATCTCTTCTCTCTGGTGACCAGGGAATGGCATGAGGTTGTGTCAGGGGAGGTTTAGGTTGGATACCAGAAAAAGGTTCTTCACAAAGAGGGTGGTTGAGCACTGGAATAGGGTCTCCAGGGAAGTGGTCACAGCTCCTTACACAGTTCAGGAAGTGTTTGGACAATACTCTTGGGCACATGGTGTGATTCTTGGGGTGGTCCTGTGCAGGGCCAGGAGTTGGACTTTGATGGTCCTTGTGGGCCCCTTCCAAATCAGAATATTCTCTGGTTCTGTGATTCTGTGGTTTGGCTTCCCTTGTTTTCCAGCCATTTTTCTCCTCTGAAAAAAATGAAGATCGTAATGAATAAATTACTAGTTTTTCTTAAAAAGATGCTTATGTGTCTTGATTTAGAGGCTCCAGAAATCTAAAATGGCTATAGGTAAATTTCAATTTTATTTATTGCCTCTCTGTTCCCAAAGCAGATTTATTAAGGAAGGAATATCTCACAAGACCATTCACAGACTTTCTCTTATATCACGAGGCCATAAGGGAACAAGAGGAGACCTTATGGTCATATTTTCACAAGCAGCTTTTCAGAAACTTGAGGAAGTTAATGGACAAGGGAAGAAATGCCGATTTCCCAAGTTGGAAAAAAGCTTAATTTAAAAGGTGGCAAAAAGAAAAGCTTTTAACTTTATCCTCACTGAAGTCTGTAAGATACTTGTGAGTAAAACCCTACTCTTGCTCCTAGAAGAGAGCTGTGGGAAGCATGCCCAGGACATGAAGGCCCCAGTGCTCACTTCAGCCATAGTAAATTAATATTCTTGGCAGCAATGTGGCCGTTGCTCCCTCTTGTTAGCCTTTTAAACCATCCTTTGGGCAGAAAAAAAACCCAAACAAAAAGTCTGGTTCATTGCTAGAGACCAAAATTCCAGCTATTTTGGAAAAAGACACTGAGTGCCATCAGCTTCAGGAAGCAGCTTCGTTAATGCAATTTGTGTATAGGAGCTAGTGTTGCAAATGTTACAGCTCTCCTTCAACCTCTCTCTACCCCTATTGAAAGACATGGTGTTCAGGTCACCTCTTTCTATCTCGGTCTTGCTGAATCAGTGACCCACAAACCGAACACCTCCTCCAGGGTAAGAAATGCATGAGCTTGTTCTTTAATCCATGTCCTTAGGGTGCATGCTTATTTTAAGTCTCTCCACTGCCTATTAACATTAGCAAAAATTGCTATAGCTTCACCATTAAAAAAAAAAAGAAAAAAGAAAAATTGGGCTAGGATGTAATGAAGACTTTATTATCCTGACACAGCAAAGTGTCCTTTTTTGCTATTTTGCTTTAAAGAGTGTAATCTCTTGATATGCAATGGAAAGCACATCGATAATTAGTGCGGCTTTAATAATGCTTTAATTTATTGAGAAGGTAAAGCCTCAGTGGATGCTCTGGGAACACTCACAAAACACTCTGAGTTTGAAAGGTTTGGGGCAGGTTTGTGTTGGAATACTTCACACTGATTTCATGATGTCTAGAATAATGACCATTCTGTGGGTTTATTTTTTAAAATTTGCAATCTATTTTATTAATGACTTAGTTTTAATTTCTTTAATATCCTACAGGAGTGCATGGTACTAGGAAGCATGCCAAATGACTTTCAAGTCAATTTTACACATTCTGCCTAAGAACTTACAATTTTCAGAAATTACCATCTATAAGAACTTAAATTTTCTGGTGTTACCGGTCTATTTAGTGAGTCTACATCTCCGTTCACCAAATCATTCTTTTCAGTCATCCTATGAAGTGTAAAACTGCAGTGAACAAACATTAAAGAATTTCGTGCAGTGCTTGAAGATGATTGTGCGTCTTTAGAGACTTATATGTCCCCAGGTCCTGTTGTTTTCAGGAGAGACTGCTGCTGTTTCAAAGTCATTGTTTTGTACTTTCTGCCTGACTTAGTTTGTATGGAGACACTCACACACACGATACAACTTTTTCTGAGGACAAAGGAAAAACAGAGAAACAAAGCTTACATACAAATACCTTAAAATCCAAGTAGCTCACAAAACTCATTACATTTCAACACAAAGAAAGTCATCATCCTAAGTCAACTAAAGTATAAGATTTATGATACCATTTTCTGCCACCTACAGGTAAATAGCACTGACCTACTTTTGAACTTAGACTTTGTCTTGTTTGTATTTATTCATGTTAAAAATCATAAGTGACTTACAGGCAGAATCTTTGGTTAGAATTTGATAGCTGAGAGTGCTATTAAACACAACATCAACAACCAAATCGTGCCTGGTCAACTTTGCCACTCCTGCACCCTCTCTTCTGATATTCTCTGTCTGTTTGAACTCATATATTAAGATCCAGATTTAAAGCAAAGTATGTTTCAATTTTTTGTCACTGTATCAAATGATTTTAAAAGGGGAATTTATTGATAATATTATACATTGAAAATGGGACACAAAACCATGAAACAATGGTGCTTAATCAGATGAAATACAATTATCAGGTATTTAGTAAATTGAGAGTATTCTACTTCATAATTTACACAGTCCCTAGATGAAAAAAACCCCAGATTTCTAAGGGAGTTTTAAATATTCACAATTCATGGAGGACATCTGGTAAGTTAAGACTTGCTTGCAGAACAGCATTTTCTTCTGATTCAAATCTTTTCTGTAAACTTATGCAACCTATGACTTTATTAGTATTCATCATTCCTTAAAATGTTTTCTTCTTGATATGATGCATCTATTGATTGACAAGCTGTTCCTGAGTTTCATTAAGGACTGATATAAAAAAATGCAAGCTTTAGATGAAAATAAACATTTTAGTAACTTGCAAGTTGCTGCCACATCTGTATTCTTCATTGTCTGTGTTGAAACCCATAGTCAAATCAGAGTAGAAAAGTTGAATGATTGTAATTTCTTTTACAAAGGACAAACATTTCTTTTAAACAAAAAATCCCCTAAAACTGCAGATCTTTCAGAAAATAAGTTTCATTACTTTCTCTATTGCCTGTAAAATGCCAGGTGAGCTTCAAACAAACAGCAGTAAATGATAATAAGGGCCACTGTGTTCTCTTTACTTAACTAGAGTGCCACAACAGACTGCAGTATATTTTTAGTATCAGAATGTACACGTTTTATATTTGATTAGAGGAGAACCAGAAGATCTGTAGACCTACATTCAGTGCAAAAACTAAGTGGAATGACAGAGACTTTTAAAACATTTAACATAAGCAACTGTGCTAGTTTTGGTTGGAATAAAGTTAATTTTATTCATAGCAACTAGTATGGGGCTCTGTTTTTGATTTATGATGGAAACAGCGTTGATAACACAGGGATGTTTTTGTTATTGCTGAGCAGAACTTACAAAGCATCAAACCCTTTTTTACTCTCACCTCACCCCACCACTGAGGGCTGGGGGTACACAAGGAGTTGGGAAGGGACACAGCCAGGACAGCCTGCCCCAAATGACCAAAGGGATATTCCATACCATGTGGCATCATGCTCAGCATATAAAGCTGTGTGAAGAAAAATTAAGTGGGAGGAAACAAACTTGGAGTGATGGCATTTGTCTTCCCAATTCACCATTATGTGTGACAGAGACTGACTTTCCTGGAGGTGGCTGAACACCTCTCTGCCAATGGGAAGTGGTGGATTAATTCCTTGTTTTTTCTGTGCTAGCTTGTGTGGCTTTTGATTGACCTATTAAATTGTCCTTATCTCAACCCATGAATTTTCTCACTTTTTTGATTCTCTCCCCCATACTATTGGTGTTGGAGGGAATGAGTGGCTGCATGGAGCTTACTTGCTGGCTGTTTAAACCATAACAGTAGCTGCTCCATTTGTCAGTAAGAATGAAATTTATGGTCGATGGAGGTCACAAAACAGAATTCTGAACCAAATTTTGGAGTATGTAGTAACAAAGGTCTCAAGCTTCAGAAACTTCAATGGACATGATAATTTCCTGTGCTCCCAAGTGAACCTCAGAAATCGAGTGAAACATGTATCTGTAAGGAAAAAAATCTAGGGGAAATAATATTGTAGGTCCAGGTCTTTGAAGGCATCTTGGTTTTGCAATGACCTAGATGTCTTGTTGCCACAAGCTACATACATTAGCCAAGATTTTTCAGATGGCAATATCCGTACAGAAGCCAGTGCTGAACTGAAGGGAAAGAACAGTTCTGTTGTTTGACTAGCTCTGGTTAGGCAGGAATCTTCCTTTGTTTTCACAATTGTAGTGGAAAATTTTTATGGTTTAGATATAAAACTTTTCTTGGGTTACACGATCAGATATCTGACAGTGCTTTAGGAAGATTCTGTCTTTAGCAGGTATTCAATACCTGCCATTGATTCAGGCTGCTGGCAAAAATGGTTTGAAGGATTGCTTCAAGTTGAGCTGAGCTCTGAGCTGCTTACTGACTTAAGACAGCACTGGCTTTGCATATGTCTGGTAGCAGAAATGTGATTTCAAGCAGAAATAGGTGGAACTGATGGTAGGAATTGTAGTAAAACTTGACCTTTTGGTAGGTGTATGCCTGAATATGTCTGAGATTTTAGTCCACAGGGAATTTTTTTTCTAATTGGTACTTTTTGACACTTCTTCTTCTTTTTTGACTTGAGTGAGGCTACTGCAGAGTTTGTGATATTGTTGTCTTAGCTGCTAAGGACATTCTAGAGGAACAGGCTGCTTGTTTAACTGCCAGTTCTGCTGCTTTTATTGTAAAGGATGCATCTCTCATGAAATATAAACTTAACAGACCAAAATGGTCAAACCAATTTAATATGCCAAAAGAATCCCTCTAGTGCCACACATAAAAGTGAAAAAAGAGATAAGGAGTGGGGGGAAGAGGAGTGGAGGGGAGGAGAGGGGAGGGAAGGGAAGGGAAGGGAAGGGAAGGGAAGGGAAGGGGG
>VZRR01011731.1:332058-393690 GCA_013398015.1 Oreocharis arfaki
AAAAGTTTTGTGGAGTAACTATCATTGACTACCAATAGCTGAGAGCAAAACAAGAGGTTTTCAGATTTGACTGCAAAGCTTCAGGGACAGCTATCCAAAGACAAGAAACTTCGCTGTTGTTCTTGAAGTTAGCACAGTGCTCATAAGTCCTGAAGCCCAGGACATGGTTAGCTGGCCACGCATCCCAAATGCAGCTCAAGATAAATATTAGCACAGGTTTTGAGTCTAAGTGCTCCTTTCAGTAAAGACTGGAAAAAAGAAGAAGTTGTGGGTTGTCAGTTAACCTTTGAAACACATGTTTTCACACTCAGATAACTAAGAAGTGAGGGAATGTAACAGACATTGCTATATAGCCTGGAAAGAAGCCTACAACCTTCTGCCTTTTAGAAATGTGTCACAAATACGCAAACAATTTTCCCGGGATACTAAGCCTGGATGCTGTCAGTTCAAGAGTAAGGAGTTTTCTGTTTCATTTTTTCCCCAAACAAGGATTTGCTGACATACTGGTGAATTGTTTTGCTAATGAAGAATCCTGTTCCAGTCTGCTTCCAGCTATTTTCCTTGACCAGACCTAG
Organism: Oreocharis arfaki; assembly: GCA_013398015.1. NCBI lineage: Eukaryota > Metazoa > Chordata > Aves > Passeriformes > Paramythiidae > Oreocharis > Oreocharis arfaki. The sequence continues at coordinate 332,634 of VZRR01011731.1, forward strand.
GTTCAGTTGGGTTTCTTTCGCTCTCCTAGAGGATCTTTGGTGGACTTATTGTTCAGCAAGCAGCTGGATCTACAATTCTAACAGGAATTTAGTCCAACATTACGAAGTGTCACAGTATAATGTTAATGTGCCTGGTGAATTACACAACTCTATCCTATCACAGGCTGTGCTCTCTCCGAGGGGGAAGGCCCATGGGGTGGGCAACAGCAGGTACCAGTAACAGGATCATCGACAACCTCAGGCATGGCAAATGAAGAGCCAGGGCAAGAGGCCAGCCAGGGGCACCAAAAAGGGGCAAAAGGAGGTGGGGTCCCAAGGGTCCATCCAGGAGATGAATTATGCGCAGAGAAAACTCAAGGTTCTTCTGAGTGGCAGGGCCAGAGAGAGGACTGCAGAAAAACACCCCAGCTGGGGCAGGGCCTGATGACCCCCATGTGTGCTGAAAGGGGGCTCCTGGACCCATGGGCGGGGTGGGGAGCAGGTGGAGCTGGGCAAGGACAATAAGGCCTGGTAGTGCCCTCAGGGACCTGGTGATGTATCTATATGGATGTGTACAAAGTCCATAAATGTGTGGGGGTACCTGTGTTACAAGCACAGAAGGAGGCAGACACCTAGGTATAAGGCTTAGGTAAATCCATATGCTCACTAGGGAGGCATCTGTTTGAGGCCAGCTGCTAGGAAATATCATGGACCACTTCAACCACAGCTGAACTGATTAATCCAACAACTTGACATCTAACTTGTTGGGAGAGGTCTTTCTGGCTGCACAGCAGTATTCCCACTTCGGACACTGGATAGTCTTGACAGACATTTCTCCTAATTAAAATTTTTTTTCTATATTCTATTAATTTTAATCTTTATTTCAGCTGTATGAAACATGCTTTTATGCATGAGTTGACTGTATGTCTCTTTGAGGTGTATTATGGTGTGACAAACTCTCTCTTGTTAAACTTCTCTGCAGCAAGAAGGATGTTAATGAGGATCTGGAGCCCTGGCAATTGTGCTAATCATCTGTCCACAGAGTCATTGTTACTTTCTGGCAAATCCATTGTTTTAGCATGAATAAAGCAGACCAGAGAAAGAATAAATAAGTTGCTGCCTGTGCTGCCTACAAGGAAGGGGAATGTGAGAAACTAAAGTACAAATTCATACACCAGATCAAAGAAAGGAATTTCATCTGATCTCCCGTATTACTTATACAAACCCGAATTATTTATTGAGGAGTAGTTTATTAGCATTATTTATGCAGAATCAGAAGCTCTGAGCATGCCTACTGAATCAGAGCATGTGGGTAAGTGAAATAATTTTGCAAAGAAGTCAAAAACTTAGTTGTAAACTAAGCGAGAATCTGTTCAACTGTTCCCCCCACAAAGAGAAATTTGGGATTGTAGGGGTAAATAAGTTAGATTTTTTAATTGCTAGTGGCACCTAACAAGACAAATACACATCCAAGTCCACTTTGCAAATTTTGCCCTTTTTGCTGTCCTAGTCCTTCGGCATTGCCAATGAAACAGTAGCTACTGTCACCAATCCAATTTATAATCAATCCAGTGGTGTAGATTTGCTTGAATGAATAAGAAGGTTAGTTTTAATCTAAATTGAGGCTAAAAATAGCAGTGTAAGGTGGCTGCTAAACTGCCTCTACAACTCCAATTAAATAAATGCCTTTTTAAAAAACTGTAACTTTTTTTAAAAGGCATTTGGAACCAGTTGGATTGCACAGATGTTGAAGTCATACAGTGCTGATCAGCTAGAACTTAGGCACTGAGGTTTAAAAGTGTAAAACACTTTTGCTCTTGAGTGATTATTGAACAGTGCATATGGCTCCTGAAAGAAAAGTTAAGTTTTATACAGTATAAATGACATAATGGATTGCTATTAATTAGCTGCATTATTACAGTAGAGGCTGCAGTTACAGACTACAGTTCCTCTGTGCAATCTTCCAGACACACTAAAAGTACAGAAAAAATGCTACCATCTCTTCCAAAAGTAATGACTCTGCATATACTGTAGCCACAGCAACTTCCTTACCTGGTCTGTAATTAGGAACTGACTCTATTTGACACATGGTTAAAAGAAAAAACTGATAATGACTTTTCTTTAGGTTTTCAAGGTCAATTACTGCAGCTTTTCACCTCTAAAATCAGTCTGTAATGCACCAGCAGGCACAGGAGGAGACAGAAAGGTGAATTCTTTTTTATTCATAATTTTTGAACTTCCTCCATTATTCTCTTTCTTTTCCTTACGTATAGATATTTTCTCCTTTTTATAGCTGAGAACAGAGTTATTTTGTGGGTCATTCTCTACTGAAACTAATTTTCTTAATTGCATAAATGGTAAAACAGTGTGTATGTGAGTTAAGTCCTACCAAATGGGGCACTTTTAGAGTTATTAGTGTCACAAAAATAAACAGAACAGCAGGTATTCTTTATTTTCTGTTCAGTCCTAGCCTATTAGTTATTCTTGTACTTAGAAAAAAATCACTTATGTGCTATTAGAATTATGTTATCTGCTGATTAAGCCAGAGTGAAATCCTTGTTTCTAACAGCGTCTAATGGCTCTTTCTTCTAAAAATGCATTTTAAAATCTTTTTTCCATCCACATATTCCAAAGGCTATGAGCTGTGTACTTCTTGTGCCTTATAGATGTGTCCTACATCTATTTCTGTTTGATACAGTTCCAAGGATTTTTGACCTCCATTTAAGGAAACAAAACACCAAAAATCCCAGTCTTTTAATGAATTTTGCCACTTCAGCCAGTGAGCTAATTAGAAACATTTGCAGAATATAGAATAGAATGCATAGGGGGGTGATTCTTTTAATCACAGACAGGAAAAATCTGCTTTTTCATTTGGCAAATGGAAAAAGAAAAAAAGCAATCTTTTGAACATTAAAATGCAAGAAATGAAGTTATAGCATGATATAAAAGAAGCTCACTTCTTTCTGGGAAGTTTTAACTGAAAAACTGAAAATTCTAATTGAAAACACTAATTGCAAACTATTTGCCATTTTTCAGGAATGAGGTGTCAGATTTTGTATTAGGTATAGGTGTCCAGTAGTTGGTAGTAGAGGGGGGAACTGCAGTGCTGGTCTCTGTGAGGAAAGGCCAGAGGCTGCCCCATGCTGGACACTCCAGGCAGTTCCAACAATGGTGCTGGTGATGCCTTCGGGAAACATATTTAAGAATTGGCAAAATGTTTCATGGCAGAACCTGTGAGAGAAAGCAGTGAGAAAAAAATGAAAGGGTGACAAACCATCCCGCAGACACCAAGGTTAGTAAAGCAGGAAGGAAGGAAGGAAGTGTTTCAGGAGGCAGAGCCGAGATATTCCTGCAGTCCATGGAGTGGCTGAAGGGAAGCAGGCTGTCCCCCTGCAGCCCATGGAGGATGATGGTGAAGCAGATGTCCCCACTTGCAGCCTGTGGAGGACCCCATGCTGTGGCAGATGGATACTCCCTGAAGGAAGGTGCAGGTCACTGGAGAGACCTCACTGGAGCAGGGTCCTGGACAGAGCTACAGCTGTTGGAAAGGAACTCACACTGGAGCAGGGAGTGTGAGGAAGGAGTGACAGAGAGAAACTGTTATGAACTGACCATAACTCCCATTCCCCATCCTCCTTGTGCTGCTCAGGATGGGGCAAGGTCAGAGAGTTAAGGAGGAAGGAGTGAAGTAAAGTGTGACAATAAAGGGTGGAGGGAATTTTTTCTTTGTATCTCACCATCCATATCTATTTTACTTTTAAAGAATTTAATTAATTTTCTCAAGTCAAGTCTGTTTTATCTGCGACACTAATTGGTACAGGATCTTTCTGTCTTTGCCTCAGACCATGACGTTTTTCATCCTCTTTTCTCCCCCTGTCATGTTGAAGAGGAGGAGTGAGAGAGTGGCTGCGTGCGTGTGTGGCCATTGGCCAAGGTCAACCCAACACAGTAACAAAACAGTTTTTTAAAACTATGTTATGAAATTCTTGAAACCAAAATACCTTCTTTTAGTTCAAAGCATAACTTTATGCAAAAAGGATTATTATTATTATTATTATTATTATTATTATTATTATTATTATTATTATTATTATTATACACAATATTTCATATGAATTTTTATACCTAAAATCACAACGTGTTCAATTTTTTAAGTGTACAAGTGCTTTTTCTACCACAGTGATCCCTCTGGCATCTCTCACAGTTTTCAGCAAAACTAACTTATCTGTGCACTGCAATATGGGGATAAACGCTTTTCATTGTAGGGCAGGAGCACTTCCCTAAGTCTGCCTGCATCACTGGTCCATAGAAATTTAGGTTTGCGGTGTCTAAAAAAATTAAGATCCACAAGATGTAAACATTCCTGGAAAATGGGAATAAATGGGGCCCGAGCACTCATGTAGCATAAGCACACGGTGATTTTGGAGGTGCTGCATCACACTTCAGACACTTAGCTGCATCACATGGAATCCAAGAGAAAATCGCAGCATTATTTGATTGTGCAGTTACAGTTCTTCCACATTTTTTTAGTGCATTTATTTCTTTTCCCAAATTTTTTCTACTTTGAGTGCTTTCGGAGATGTCTTCCAATAATACTAGAAATTCACCTTCGTCAGTATAGCCTCTCTTCTTTTACAAGAAAATCTATACAAAAGATTTTTATCCCAAATGTGAAACATAAGCAAAATTTTATTAATCAATGTTTCCACCAGTGTAGAGTGGAAGATGTTTGTCGTTATAATTCATGAGGGGACAGATTGTTTCCCACTATTGAATGTCTGTCAATATTTTCCATGAGAGGTCAGTGAGTTTTTAACACCGTAAAACCAGTGACACCTGTGGCTGGGACTTAAGAACTGCATAGAATGAAGGACAAAATTAATTTCATGCAGTTCAGTTTGATTTAGTTTTCACTTACCCGTGTAAAACAAAAAAAAGGAGAACATTTTATTATCTGGTCAAAGGGGGATTGTATAACATCCCATGTAGGTGTCAGATGCTGTGTGTAAAAATACAGGTTTGGCCATCTGGAATCTATTTGTTAAATTGTCTTGTTAAGCTTGGGACAAGGCTGTAATTCCCTTGTCAGACCTGCGCAGCAAAAAGGCTGAACTCGGTCTCTCGCTGCCAGACTGGCCCCAATGCAGGAGCAGCACAAGCTGTGCAAAAAGCTGCTCCCTGGGCTGCTGCTCAAGGTGGTGAGACTGTTGTTCCCTGCAGTTGTTTTGGGAAGTAGGCAATATCAGATTTACCTCTGCTGAAACAGGAATAACTGGAAACTAAACTGTGATTTGGGTTACAAAATCTCTGCACTTGGTTACAAACGAAAATTGGGCCCTAACCATTTAAAGAGTCAAATACTGACCTTGAAGCTAAAATCCTATCCAGATGAAAGACACCTACTCTTCTGCAGGTGTTACATCGCTCAGTCTGTCTTGACTGCAGAGTGAACAAGACAGAAATCTATTGATTTAGGGAATGAAGGCTATTTTCACAGCCAAAGGGTGTGAGAATTTATTTTTACATGAAAGCTCCCATTCTGAAAAAACAGCAAAATCTGTAGAAGTTTGTGGAGTACATCACTGTTGCCTTCAGTGAATACTGACTCGGAATTCAATGCTTTAAAATATAGGGGTTTTATGGGCTGATTCAAAGGGTTCTGCAAATGATGACAGAGAAAAATAAATTTATAAATATGATATAATTTATAGACAGAACTTCTGAAATTGTCTCCAAATCCACTGAGGGAGAAATAAAAAGGAAGGTGAACCAATAATCACCTTTTTCACCAGGGCTGAAAAACAGTTAATGGGTTCTAAAGCCTTGTTTAATTACCAGAACAAACAGCAATACAGTTCTCTGTACTGCATTTTCATGTGCTTTTTTCTCATAGACTAAGAAGAAAGAGATTTTACTTCTTAACTAACAGATAGACTTTACTTAACTTTACTGCTTCATTTAATGTTATCTCTTAAAGAAGATAAAATATTTTAGTCCTCTCAGTTGTGGAGTTCCTGAAGTGTGGGAAGAGATGGGATGGAGTTGAGCTGCGGGCGGTGGGACATGCCTGCAGAAGCACATGGCAGCACAAAGGAGCACATGGCAGCACAAAGGAGCACATGGCAGCTCAGAGAAGCTTGTCTGCCCCAGACCCTGGGCGGAGGAGGTGTCACATGGCAAAGCCCTGCAGAGAGGAGCCTGCCAGAAGCTGACAGACAGGTGGACAGTGTGTGATCACCCAATGGAAGGACATTTAGAAAGTGCATTACTGACATGGCAATGTGTGATAGGTCGCTTAGTGAGAATTGCCATGTAAGGAAATACTGTGCATTGAAGAAGTGTATAAAACCAGCTGGTTCATTTGAATAAACGATTCAGATTCCCTGCCGGTCTGGGTCCGTGTTTCAATCACCGACATTGAAGAAGTTTACAAGTCACATGTTAAAGAGAAATTCTGGTGTATGTGGCCTATCACTTTCTAAGAAACTCATTTTCAAAGCCAATCAAACAGTCAGAAGCACAAGTCATTATAAACCCTTATAAACACTTGTGATCCTATTACTGGTCTTTTGCAGTCTTAAGTTTTTATCCTCTAGACATACTTCATCAGAGTAATATTTTCTTAAAGTACAACACTTCTAACATGTGACAGTTGCATTTGCTGAACCAGAAGGCATTAAAAATATGGAATTCAAAAGCAGCAATCTGGAAAATTGAAAACATTTCATTTGGCTTTATAAAAGGGTTCTACTTAGGTATATTTAAAATAAGCTTGCTTTGGTAGGGTTGAAATATTTTGTTTTGATTTTATTGACAAAATGATTGCATATATTAATATAGAAGTCAAAATTATCTATTTCTTTGACCTTATTGAAATGGATTATTTATACAGTTCTTTGACATAAGTGTCAATGAAATAGATATTCTTGTAGAATGAATTGGTTTTGCTGAAATGGCATTTTCTGATGGAAAATATTACAGCAGAATAAAAGTCATCTGTTTCTTTCTTCTGACACATGCCATTTTTAAAGTTGTGTCATGTGAATTCAGTGCACTGGTATCTCAGTAACAGTTCTGTGCATTCTTAGTGACTGTCTGCACATCCGAACTGTCTAAAGTCTACAATGCAATGTAGATGTGATAAAAGTTCTGTCTGCACAAAATCCCCACATTTTCCCTATTACATCATGGCTTTTTTCAAGATCTTGCACTGGCTGTTGTACTAAACATCTTAATTTCATAGGCTATGCTTAGTATAGCTATGCTTAGTATGTTATGACTCTTAATATTAGTGAAGCCTTAATTTAGTCAAGTGTAAAAGTGTAACCCAGTACGCTTCAGGTAATGACCACAGAGGCTTTTTACTTTAGATATTATTAGGCTTTAGACATTTTTTTTTCTTCACTTTATCTGGAATTAGGTAATTGTGGCTTTTATATTATTACTTTGAATAATGGTGTGTCTTTTGTTAACTGTTTAAAAATGTAATTTTAAATTAGATTACTGTTATTAAAGTGTTATTTACAGACTAATTAAGAAAGGTTATGTTAAGACAACTAGCAATTTTTATACTACAAAGTCAATGACATTTAAAAATAGCAGTAAAATGTTATTTCTACACAATATTTAGACTAAATACTATATAGTGTAAATGTTCTCAAAGTTGTGATGTGAAAGCATAGAATCATAGAATATCTTGAGTTGGAAGAGACCCACAAATCTCACTGAATCCAACACCCAATGTTTTCTCTCTGCCATGCTTTTTATAAAACAAAACCAGATTTTGGACTTTAGCTTTAATTGATATTTTGATTTGAGATCCAAGAGCTGTTAAACTCTCTGTATCCCATTTCATCTTTTCAGTATAAATATAAAATGAATATTATATTTACATATAATAGCATACTAGTATATATGTAAATGAAAATTATTATTCTCTGACTAAATATTGCGTATTAGCCAAAGAGAAAGAATTACTGTGTTGAAAAATCTCTATAACCTTGGTTAGAAATGTGGTAAAAATGTCTTCCAAACAATTTATTCAAATAATTAATTAATTTTATTTAAGAAAGACATTATCATGTTATATTATGTATTTATTCCAAGTTCATCTACAGCGCTGTAGGTAGTCAAACCCAATTTCACCTATCTAGTAATCAGCTACGATGACAGGATTGACTGATCAGTGGCACTCATCCAGCATTTTGCCCTATGCAAACATTCTTCTGTATGAGGAATCACTCAGTGGGAAGATCTCAGAATGTTTTCAATCAATCCATTCAGGGCCTTCCAGACCCTTAGCTCAATGTCAACACCAACAAAGCAAAGGAGAGCTGGGAGATGAACACTTTTGAAGCCTCAGATCACTCAAAAAAATGAAAACCTTTTGAAGCCTGATGGTGAGATTCACCATGGTAAATTATCTCCTTAGAATATCACATTAGTGATAAAAATTAGAGACCTGTGTATCCCTAATTCAGATCTGTGCTCTAACAGCTTCTACATTTCTTGCTGTATATCCAGGAACTGATACCTTGAAAATGCCAGAAACAGCCAGGACTGGCTTCATCCTACCCTTGTGTTAAGAGTCATGTATTGGGTTTGCATGGCAAGGTTCTGGTAGTAGTGGAGGAGCTACGAGGGACAGACTGTCAGGTAGCAGCAGAAGTCAACTGCTCTGCAAGGGAAAGGGGATGGGAAGCCAAGGGTGAGAGCAAGGCAAACGCGAGAGTGGCAACCAGAGTCTGCTCCCACAGTACCCATGCAAGAAAATCAGAGCGATGTTAATGATGGCCAGCCACCCTAGATTGCTAATGTATTGGGTTTGTGTGACCAGGTTTTGATAGTGGCGGGGTTACAGGGATGGCTTTGGTGAGAAGCTGCCAGATTCCTCCATGTCCGACAGAGCCAACCCCTGCGAACTCCAAGATAATGTGCCTCTGGTCTGACCTGGGCTGATCAGAAATGGTGGTAACGCCCCTGGGCTAACATATTTAAAAAGAAGAAAGAAAAAGTTATTGTGCAGATGTAATTGCAGCCAGAGGAGAGGGGAATGAGAACATGTCTGCAGACACAAAGGTCCGTGGAGAAAGAAGGCAAGGAGGTGCTCCAGGCACTGGAACTGCGATTCCTCTGCAGCCTGAGGTGAAGCCCGTGGTGAGGCAGTTGAGCCCGTGCAGCCCATGGAGGTAAACAGGGATGCAGAGATCCACCTGCAGCCTGTGGAGGAGACCCATGCCAGAGCAGGTGGATACCTCAGAGGAGACTGTGAACCTGTGGGAAGTCCATGCTGGAGCAGGGTCCTGGCAGGGACCCACAGACCCACGGGGAGAGGAGCCCACAGTGGAGCAGGTTTATTGGTAGAACTTTTGATGCCATGGGGGACCCACTTTGGAGTAGGCTGCTCTGAAGAACTGCACCTCGTGGAAGATTGACCCATGCTGCAGCATTCTGTGGAGGACTGTTGCTGATGGAGTCACGTTGGAGAAATTCAACTGTCTCCCATGGGACAGACCCCATGTTGGAGCAGGAGAAGGACTCATCTCCCTGAGCACCAACAGAAACAATTTGTGATGAACTGACTGTAACCTCCATTCCTTGTATCCCTGCACTGCTGGGGAGAGGAGGTAGACCTGAGAAAGAGGGAGGAGTGGGGGGAAGGTGTTTTTAGGGCCTTATTTTACTTCTAATTATCCATCTCTGATTTTGTTTGTAATAACTTCAATATCTCTAATTAAAGTCTGATTTGCCTGTGATGGTATTTGGTGAGTGATCTCTCCCTGCCCTTGTCTCAACTCATTAACCCCTCATTATATTTTCTCTCCGCAGTCCAGTTGAGGAGGGGAGTGATAGAGAACCTTTGGTGGGTGTCTGGCATCCAGCCAGGGTCAGCCCACTACAGCTGAACAAATCTGTAGTGACATGACAGGTCCAAGGCTAAAGTATATCAAGTTGGTAAGTCAGAGCAGGTTTGTCAAGGTCTCCATCCCAGCAGTGTGATCCCAGGTTACCCAGACGGGGACTGAAAAAATGCCACCAGTCTTGGCTTTTTCTCCCTTAGGCAGCCCTCCAGCTCTCTCTCACCAGCATTGTATACTCAAGTAACCCATAAAACCTCCTGTCCCACATTTCTGGAAAAAAATACTAATTTTGTCAAATAGAGCACAAAGGACCCAGGGGAGATTCAAGACAGAGTGCTTTTCAGGACACACATGGGCAATTTGCCTTACACAAGACCAGCTTTAACAAGCATGGATGCGAATCAGTTCTTGCCACTTGATTTCAGGGTCATGGATTGGTCATCTTCCATTTAGCAGAATTGACTAGGTTTAGTTCTTTGGTGGTGTGGCACTTGAGCTGTCACGAAACAAGGAGAAGCTTGGATATATTCTGCCTGTGCTCCTTCAGAACGTTTTCATAATTGTTTTGCTGAAATGTTTTAAATTTAAAAAATATAAATAATCAGAAAATTCAGACCAGTTGAAATTTTTATGCAGAACTTAATTGAAATCTGAAATTAGTCATTCATCTATCCTTATATCAGCACAGTATAACTCTCAAAACATTCATTTCTAAAATTGATCTAATGCTGTGAATTCACCAGGCTGCTTTTACTTCCATCTCCTGACAAGAGCACAACTAAGCTATTCTCCATGTTGTAAGTCCAAATACTATATTGATAATGGTTTGACAGTGCAATTCTATTCTTTTTGACACCTTACATCAGGCAAAACTGTGGATCATAAAGTAAAAACAAGTGAATTATTTGACGTTTATTACAAGGGCACTAGCCATTTCAATTACATTATTTTTACATGTCTGGAATGGAACAATTTTTTTAGTGATATGTACCCTTAAAACACAAAAGGAAAATTTAGCTCTCCAGGCCAGAGAAATCTATTGCATTCCAGAATAGATTGTCCTGAAGTTGATGGAATAAGGTGCTCCTTTTTCTTTTTTCCTAATTTGTCAAGCAGCTGGTGACATTATGGGCATGTAAAATCGCAATTCCTTCTTATTTCTGACTGCAGGAGCACAAAGTGTCTTTGATTCTCAGTTTGCAGTCTGTTAGAATATGATTGAAAGTAATTTGAGTTGCAATCATTAAGTGTTTTGTGTTGCCCAAACACACTAAAAAAAAATATGAAATTTGAAGGCATGTTCTTTTCTAAATGTCTGAAAACTTCTAATAAAAAAAATTGTCATCTGAGAAAGGTATTGTCTTCTGGTACGTATATTTATTTATTTTCAGAAGCATATGACAGTTACATAAATCAGGCTGAAATTCCTTTCTTAGGCTTCTGTCTCCAGCACTGGCCAATACTAAGTGCTGGAAGAATAGTGGGTGATAGTAGTGAATGATAAAAGATACAGGCAATCAGATGATAGTATTTTACTGAAATAATTTCCCAGACTTCCACAATTTATAACAGGGGTGAGAATGAGTGCTTGAAGTAAGACATGTTTTTGTGCTTAATAGTCCTGATATACTTTCTGCTATGATGTTGTCCAGTCATAAAGATTTTGCTCCTTCAGCATCCTGTAGTAGAAATAGAACTTAACTATTAATTGTATGAAGAAATAATACCTTTTTAGGTTTTTTTTTATCCTGAAATAAAATGGCTTAATTTGATATTTATGGATTTTTGATTAGAACAGAGAACAATTGACCCCTGCTGATCCATGTTTCCTCTGTGCCAATCACCATGTTATGCTCTAAGTGCTTGTTATTTGTTTACTTCTATTGCCATTGAGACTTCCAGCAAAGGATTTGATGGAAATAGAGCTAATTCAAAATCAGGAATTTCTGAAATCTCAGTTTTATTGCTTATTCTTTTATCTTCCCACTTTTAAAGGATGTATAGCTTCAAACTTCTTTTTCATTCTGTCATCTTGCACAATACTTTCACCTCTATTTTTCCTTCTCTAATGTTGCAAATTATGGTTTGCTGCATGCTATAAACATATATCGAAGTTTGGCAGATACAGCCAGGGATGACTTCTTCCATTTCCTGGGAGAAGGTTGTACTGAAAATATAATAACCATGACAGTCAAAGCTCTGCAGACATTCCTTCTTGTAAAGAACTCCATATGTTTCTCAGGTAACTTGCGAGATACGTAAGAGAAACACAGCATTTATTTTTTGTATCTGCAGTGGCCAATGATATTCAAGATGAAAGACATCGTTCGTTTCTGTTTAGTAGCAAGCAAAGGCAGTGGTGGAATAAACTTTAAATTCTTGCTTCTTTTTCACAATATTTATTTTACAGATGGCAGGATGGTCTCTTATTCAGTGTATCAGACTTTGTCAGAAAAATAAGGTATGTATTCAAAACAAAAACAAGAACAAAATGATTAATGAAATCCCTTGTATAATGACCATTAAAGCAATTAATTTTCCCCTTAGATCATTCCATTTACTGTATCATGAATTAGTTTGCCTCCAGTTAAAAGTTTTTCTAATCATAGAAAATTCAATCTAGCATTTCATTGTTAGTTTAATCATTCATCAGTTAGGTATTATGAGCTACCTCCCTCTTTAATGAATATCAAATACCACTTAGTCATTGACTGATCCTGCTTAAGATTAACATTTTTTTTTCTTTTGCAATTCCTCTAGAATGATACTTCTCATGTTATCACTATTAACCATAAAGTCTTCAATAATTAGTTGTCTTTTTAACTAAGCTTGATTCAGCTATGACTCTGCTGCTGATTTTTTAATCTAACTAAAAAAAAAAAGAAAAGGGCCTTTTCCTCCCTGAGAGTAAATAATACATAAAATAAAGAATTTTAATTTTTCTTTTAGCATGTATCAACAATATATGTGAGAGTCATAAAAATCATGGCATAGAAAAAAAGGAAATAGCAGTAGGAATGGGTCCAACAATATAAGGATAAGGTTAATGGTACTGTAGAGATGGATTACTCCTAGGTGCCTATTGTAACATTTGGTTTTGTATTTCCCTTGCTTGTTGATGCATGAGATAAGCATACCTGCAGCTCTGGGAAGTGTACGTACCACCATATTAACTAGCTGTGCAGGCAGAGCAGACAAGACTAATGCGTTTAACTGTTAAGGTGGGAAAAGTGAAAAAGATTTCCTATTGGAGAGGTTTTAGTACACTAAAAGGGACTCTTTGGAGTGCAGATAGCAGACAGCTGTCAGGGTGAACCGTTTACAAATGCTGACTTGTGCTTCAGCAGTGATGAGCAGCTCCTGCTCTCACTATTGCATCGTAATTAGCACTCCCTGAAATAGTTCACCAGAGATTTGAAGACTGCCAAGCTCTATATGTCTTGCCCTGGCCTAGTTTAGTTTAGATTTTTGAGTCAATGGTGGGGAAAGGTTAATGCAGAAAATTCTGCTCATTAGAAATGTTAGAAATATTAAGGGACTTTTCAAGTACCCACTGTGTCTATGAAGCAATTAATTCAGGAGACAGTTTTAAAGAATGAACAATTAATTATGTTAAAACCAATAGAAGACTGAAGTGAAAAAAATGTTCTCCTATGAATCATTTCATTGGCTCTTGATTTTTTGGTTGTTTTAGGGTGGGAGGCTTGGTTTACATGTAAAGTCTTAGTCTTTCAAAGTGATGAATATGATGAATATGGCGTATCTTTTCTCAAATATGGAGTTTTATTCGATTGTGTTAAAAAAATGCATAATCCAAGTGATTTGTATACTTACATTAAAAAAAGAGTGTGATTTCAGCAAAAAATGTCAACTAAAATCAAACAATAAGCTTATGGGATCTGCTAGGGACAGAATTAAAAACTAAGGAAGCCTACACTTGTTTTTTTCTTGGCATGTGGTTCTTCAGAGGGATGGAAGTTTTTCTGGAGGTCACGGTATTCTTTAAAAAATACTGGAGAAAAGTCGTCATCTATTCAGTTGTGAAGGTTGTTAGCAAATGTAAGAAAATTACCTCTTTTCTTCTTTGGGTTATACATAAAGTAGCCTTGAAATGCTCTGATAATTGCAGTTGATTCATCCTGCATACTGGACATATCCAAAATAGCCACACCTCACTGCCAGCAGCCTCCAGGGGCTGGTGGCTCCCTGGGGTTCACACAGTGGGTCAGGGTAGAGCATGGGGCCGCCAGGACAGCCCCAGGCATCATGCATCTCCTTGGGGAAGGGATGGGCTGAGGCTGCCCTGGGCTGAGTCCTGTGAGTGTGCCTGGCTCAGAAGGGCAGGGCTGTGGGTAGCCCCCGCATGGTCAGGAACAGCTGGGGCTGGTGCTGCCCTCGGGGACACAGCATGAACCTTGCAACATAAGTACAGGAGAATAATTATTGAAAGAAGCAAAAAATGTACTGTCATAATTCAGAATCTGTTACAGAGTGAAGCTGAGGTTTGACAGGAACCCGTTTGGTGTCAGGGCTATGGGCCATAAAAGTACACAAGAACCTTGAAGTCCAACTGTTTACAGTGACAGCTTCTATTTGCTATGAGTGGTTTAGGTCTGTTTACAATCATTAATAAATATTCAAAATTTTATATGACAGCTAATGTGATCATGCATTTTTGCTAAAAAAAAAACTTGTAGCTAACTTTTTTGTTAGGTGTTTATCACTGTCAGCCTCAAAATGAAGAGTTTTGGACTCCTAGATGTATAATCCTCCCCCCCCCACCCCCCGCACTGCCATTTGAAGCAGTGATAAGTGTTAATTGGGAAGACTTTCTTATCAGTTCTCAGGGAAGCACATTTATGCTTGTCCTACTTAGGAAGCAGATTGAAGCTGTAATAAGGGACAATGGGTGGGGGATTTCCCCATCAGCCCTGAAGGGCAGGCAGCCCCAGCTCAGGCACTGCCCTGGGGAGAGGCTGGTGTTTGGTTGGAATGGTGCAGATGATCAGTCTCTGGGTAATCTGGGTGGATGAACCAAGTTGGTTGGCATTTTGCATGAGGAGCTCTGTATCATGCTCCTTTGCTTGAAGCATATTTTTCACAGTGTGAAAGGTAGGTACTCTATGTTTATGTATTACATTGAAAGTTGGTTTGTATAAATGATTGTAGCTGTTTGTAGCTATTTGTAGGAAAAGGCACTGGGGTTTGAGTACCACCGTTTGATTGGAAAGAGGGTTCAGACTATTTAAGACCAATAAACCTCTATCTTCAGGCTCATGTTGCAAATTGGTATCAGTCTAGACTCACACAACTTACAAAGATGGAAGAAAACCCAGACCTATTTACATAAAAATAATTTGAAAAAAAATCTTCATAGATCCCAGTCCTATAAACATAACTTAAGGAGGGACAGACCAAGTGAAAGGATGTAGGCGCATGTCATAGTATTAAATAGGGGCAACTCTAAGACTCCCTGTCAGTATCCAATTGTAATCTGTATTGCAAAGAGGATGATAGTTTAACATACAACAAAAACACATGTACAGAATAACTACAGCCTTTGCCGATCAATGTTTAAACAATGCTCCAACAAACACAATTTGAGAAGGGCAGATCCCTTCATTTAGATTTTTGCATATTTCCTCTCTCCCTCTTCTTTTGTACTGTATCCAACAGGAGAACAAACAAGCAAACCTTCAAAGTTTAAGTTATCTTTAAAACTCAGCCTTCTCTTCATGAGCTTAGATAAAAAGGGTGGGGTCAGAAGTAATATATCTGCTTTCTATTTGTCTTTTGCAAGGTTCATGGAATTGACTTATCAACCATTAGCAACCAAGATAACACATTTACTCAATGGCTGCTATTCAGACAGTGATTGACAAAAGTGATCCATCCACACTGCACCTCTTTACTAAAGGGCTTTTGATACTTATCTGAAAAAAAGAATAATTTCAGTTCAGTTCTCAATAGATTCTTTGAGAAAAAAAAATGCTTTAGTGTAAGAGAACAGTAGGTAGCATTTCTCTTTCTCTCTTTTGACCTTTTTATTTGCAACAGCTCTAAATGATGGGAAGAGATCAGACTCTACTTCTTTGAAGCTTTTTTTTTCCTCCTTCTCTTTTATTCTGCTTGAATATAGTATATGCAAGATGGTATTATCTGAAAAGACTTCTGAAACAAAGATGTTGAGGGCTAAAAAGCAAAGTTAAAAAAAAAAAGGGGAAAAAATTGATTCACTTACATTTTCATCACACCTCCTTCTGGGTTAGTTTGTGGTTTAATAGAGCCCTGATGGCTTTTCCAGGGAGTCCTGACTTAGGCAAGCCCCTAGAGCTTCACAGAGCCATTCTTTGTGCACGTCCATATTGACCCAGGTGTAGGTAAGTGTGATTCCCAGTGGGAGAATTTTAGTGGGGTCTCGTAACCAAGTCAGGTGGCAGTGATTATGTCTGACTTCTCCCAGCATCACTGCAGCCTGATGTCTTCCTAGTTAGTGGAATCTTGTGCGGGGAAAACAGCTGCTGTACATTCAATATCTGCCTGAATTTGAGCTTTTTGACCAAAGGACCTGCCCCATTTGTATTTCTGGAAAGTAGGATACAGTGCTGTTGAAGTGGCAGAGCTGTAGAAGACATTTAAATTTACAATTAAATGATAAAAGTGTTCTTAATTCTGAAATCTTAACTCACTAAGAAACAGAAGAGTGAAAGTCATGTATTAATATCTGCTTTATTGATTTTAATTTTTCCTACCTCGCTCTTTCTCACTATTTGCAATTTTAGTAATAAAATGGAGAAAAAGCAAGCGTAAGGACTGAGTATCTGTATTGAAAATCAAATTTTTAGATTACATAATATAGACTTCTGAACAATGCTAAAAAATAGTTAGATAATTTTGTTGTTGTTGGCTTCTCTAATTTATTTAAATATGAAAGAAGTGATCAAAGTAATACCTAAGAAGACAAAAGGTAGTTGGAACATAATTACTGATATCTCTGTTCTCATGGTACTGTTGTACAGAATTCAAAACATTTTAGCCATAAAGCAAATGGGTTTCTTTGCACCGAGTTTTCTCAGTATATACTGACCTCCTATATTACATGAAGGAGAAACTTTAGCAGTCAGGATAACACTTTTCTACACTGAAAACATGGATAGATATTGCACTGCATAGGCACAACATTGCAGCAAATGAGTATGTGGTATAGTTTCTGTCTAGCTACAACTTTCCTATTCTGGGCTTGCTTTATAGTTTTCTCTGGATTATAAATTGTCCATTTAAAATCACTACTAAAAGTACAGCTGAAATAGCACTGATTTATTTATTTATTTATTTGTTTGTTTGTTTGTGTATTCAGGTGCTGTCTGTATCTGCATAATATTTCATGAGAAATGGTAGAAGGAAAGAAGATAATAATTTCAAGAGATGGAGAGCTGGTACTATGATGGAAAGGTTGACTGCTATAGTGATATCATGCAAATTGTGTGATTTGGACTTGACCTAGATAATATCCTCTGTTGTGGATAATTAGAAAGTTCCCACTAGAATGTTAGTGAGCCAGTGTTCTTCATCATCACTTATTCAGAAATTAATCCTGCATCATCAAGATATTGTGGTAGGATTGCTTTGGTGTTTTTTAAGACTTCTGAGTTGCTAGCAAATATTTATTTTAAATTTTGACTGGTGAAAACTGCAGTTCTTTCAAGTCTCACCAAAACTATAATCACTGAAATGTACTGGTTTTCGTTTTCTTGATGAAAATGTTTTGATGTTCGTGGTTACAACTCCATTCATGAATGGAAAGGCCATTACAAAATCAAAAAAATAATTCTTGGTTCTTTAGGGTTTTTTTATAGTTTTTTCAAATTTTGGGGGGTGTTTTTTTGTTGTTGTTTTTTTGGTTTTTGTTTTGTTTTTTTTTTTTAGTTTTTGGGTTTTTTTTAAGTTTTGTTTTTTGTTTTTTGTTTTTTTGCTGTCAGTGATCACAATGAAAACAGATATTGTTACAGGAAACAGTTACAGTTTTTCAAATTTTTTTCAGCTGAAATATCTCTGCTCATGGTGAATCCTCACATAACAGATCTGGTAGCTTCATGAATACATTAAGCAAGCTGCAATGACTGCTTTAGAAATAAGTGCTGTTGCAGCAGGCAGAACATGTCACAGGAATGAGATGTTGAGAAACTGGTATCTGTCTACAGTTATAAGGAATTGACAAAGAACCCAGGCAACCTTAATGTGAAGCCTGCTCTTTTTCAATTCCATACACTTAGGAAACGTTACAGGTAATTGTAAAGTGTTGCAGTTTGTAGTGGCTTGCCTGGGGTGGTGTGGCAGCCACACGCAGGATTGCCAGAGAGCATCTCTGCCCGAGCTCGGGGCGGTGCTCGAGAGCCCCAAAGCTCCCTCTGAAGGCTGTCACTGCGCTTTCCCTGGCTGGGGGAGCCATAGGCCTGCTCTAGTTTCGTTTGCTCTGCAACACGGCAGCGGCAAAGGAGACGAGAAGATGGTCTCTGCATGGTGACCTCAGGAGATCTTTATTCACGTNTACGTCAGTAAAGTATAGACATGCAAGGATATTCTTACTAATGCTGATTAAGTTATCTGATGAAAACCCTTTTACCCATTAATTATTAGGTTCTATGAGATAGCTTGATAAAATACACAGAATGTAACCCACCTTACATTAGATGACTTGGAATGGGGTGGGTTTTTTGCTTTTCAACAGGAATCAGATTAAATGTCTATGCTGCAAGTGCTAATTCTAATTTTAAAAATCTATTTATTTATCTATCTATCTATGAGAAAAAGAAATATTTTAGAACTTTGTAAGATATTCTTACAGGTGCTATGGATATAGAGATTTGCAAAGCTATCTGGTTTTGTGTTTCCTATGGTCGTCTCATTCATATTTGTTTGTAGCACAGCCTTTTGACCTCAGTATTGGATGTTTGTACACAGTGATAACCTGATATACGTCTGTGCTAAATTAAGTTGTTTATTTTCGCACAGAAAGATTTGAGAGATACTATTCATGCTCTCAACTTTTCTTCATCTCTCTCCTTCTCATTTCACAATTCTGCTAGATAATTTTGATTTGTTGTGTTGCTGATATAATCTTTGGAGGAAAAAGTGAACAGTTATTGCCTATACCTTTAATGAGAAACTTCTTGTATAACATGAAGACTAATTTGGATGAACACTGCAGGTATACACAGGGAAAAAGTACTATCTTTTGCAAAGAACTACCATAAAAAGTCTTTGGGGAAGATACAATCTGCCTTGTACAGAAATAAAGCCAATTCTATTTCCCACTCTCCCTTAAGTGTAAGCTGCTTAGTGGGGTATCTCAAAAAAAAAAAGATAAAATCTAGAGATTAAGAAGTCATATGACACATAAATCAAAAGAACAGAAGGAGTTGAGAATGAGTTTGTAAAGAAATAATTTTTAGCATTCACTATAACTGGTCTGCTACAGTACTTATCCGTTATCTGCTTTTTTTAGTTATCACCATCTTTCTGGAACATGATGGATAATTGTACTTAGGAATTTGAAAGTAAAATGTGGTATTTGCATAAAGAATTCATTTTTAACTCAATTTCACCTTAACATTTTTTAGCCTCATCTTGTTAGAAAAAGGCACCTGAAAAGCAAAGTTAGTTTTTGTAAGGGCATGTCTTATATTGCTACAAATCACAGGACCTTCTGACTTTTGAAGATAGGTTCCTACCCTCTACAAGATTTCTGTCCTCTGTGTCACTGTGACAGCAACCTCAATTTGATACTATAATGTAGCTGACTAGAGAAGCTGGCACAGTATCTTTAAGGATTCAAAATAAAGGCAAAAAATGTTACCTCAAGAACATTTTCAGTATTTCTAGAAAGAATGAGGGAAGAAAACATAAAAAACTTCAGCCTTTAAATAATACAAACTGCTGAAATATGTGCATCACACATTTAATCAACAATAGAGTCTCTTTTGGTGAGAGCAATTTATCATCACATGGACAGGGATTACAACAGGTGATGGGACACAGGAGAGCCTGTTTCTCTGCATGAGTCTGAAGAGGTAACTGCTCACATGAAACATTACAGTTGCTATGCCTGAGAGAGTTTATAAGGGATTTAGTGGGGCATATCCACTCCTGGATTACACTTCCCTTTCAAACTTTTACATAAAGCAGCACTTACAAATGTGTGCCTGCTAAACGCTCCTGTCTCTACTCTTCAGCAAAGGTAGACAGCTTTCTGGGCTGATGCAGTTTTCTCCCAAGCATTGTTCTGCTTTCTGTTGTGCACTTTTCAATTTAGCCTTTGAAAAAGAACCCCTCTGTGAAAATATCACAGAAACAGTGTATCAAATAAAAGTAAGATTAAATTTTCATGTAAATAGTTGCCTTGCCACATTTCTCAGTTGATTTCATTTTGTGTCAATTGAATAATTTCTTTAAAATGCATCGCTGACATCCCTTTCATGTGCTGCTTTGATTATGAATAGATTTTTGTTATGCTTATTCTTGCATTTGAAGGTTATCTATTTTTTTCCTTACACTTGTTTGGTTTTATCTACCTGTGGTCCCTCCTCCTGCTTTAGGGCTGTAGGGAGATCTTCAGCAGAACTGAGATGGAATAGCTATGCTGATCTCAGAAAAAGCAGGGCAGTTACCACAGGAAAAAGCAAAACTTCACCTAATTTCGAACCTGGACACAAGAACTGGGTTAACACATAACAAATTGTGTCTCAAGTGTAGAAACAAAGAATTCAAAAGCACTGAAAGAGACTTCTATAAGCATTAACTCAACAGTGAGAAATATAGCTAAATATACATTTAGCCTAAATTTTCCATTTTTCAAATAATTTTCTTGACATTCACTGATTTCTTGTTTGCATAATCCCCACACTATCTATTTCATTCCAGTTTATGCCTTCTGCTTTGCTGCTTGTTAAAAAGCTTTCAGATTTTTTGCTGCCCACTGCTGCAGTTACTGAGGTCTTTTTCTTTACATAATTTTAAAGATGAGTGGTGGGATTCATCTTGCCTCGTTTGGCTGCCCCAGACTGAGATGGAAAAGTCTTGGCTGGTTCTCCAGTCTCTTTTTATCAACAATTCAAAAAATAACTAGCTACACAGCATTACGTTACATTGCTACACATTACATTAATTTTATTATAAGAAAGGGCATGCAATTCTATTATCTACTGTTATCTAATTCCCACCACAAATTATCAAGGAAAACAAGATATCTTATACCCTTAGATCCAGCTTTTAGATGCTTGAGTGCCATGGATTTCACCTGTAATTTTAATTTTTTTTTCAGTATTTGATTTTTACTTATCATTTTAAAATTAGTCTTGCAGATAACTTGAAGAGGAGGGGTGAGATATCAATGTTGCAAACATTGTTCTGCCTATGGCTAGAATTTCCTAAAAAGATGCATCTAAAATGAATCAGACTGCAATCTGCCCTCCGATTTTGGTACCTTTCTTTTTTTTTTTTTTTTTGGCCCTAACATCATATTTTTTTCTTTTGACTCCCGAATTTGCATTGTCCCAGAAAAGCACAGCTGTCAGTTTTTAAATCAAAATTCAGTCTTTAACATAGCTTTGTCTCAATCTGTGAATATGCATAACACTAAGAAAAATATGCTTTTCAATGAGAACAATGAGCAACAATGCTCAAGATGGAGTGACTATGTATATATGCATATATATCTATATCTCCAGCAGTTTGAGGTTTGTGGGGTTTTTCAACTGATTACTCTAACTTTCAAAAGAACTTGTCATGTAGATCCTCAGTCATCTGGAATACTTTTGCAACGCTTCATTTTTTTTCCCTGAAGCTTGCTCCCAAACTTTCATTCATCAGTGCTTCAGGCACAAGCCTGTGTGGGGGCTCTGGTCCACTCAGCCTACACAGCCAGAAAGCTTAACACGCATCAGGAACAGAACATTCTGGAAATTGCCTATTCTCCTTTTCCCAGCAGAGTCAGTCTTTTACACATTTAGCTGCCACATTCAGAAGTCAAATGCCTTTATTCTGATTGCTCATTGCCAACAATGTGCTCTGCACTATGCAATATATAACATCGCAGGTAGGGTCTTCTCCAGGGACGAAGAATGTTGTTTTCTAGGTAATGGCAGGCAGTGAGACTGCAGTGATTTTTGAAGGCAAAATACTTTCTTGGGCTTTACTACTACAACAAGAAAAAGATCAAAGTCTCTTAAACCAGACAGTGCAATCCTCACAGCTCCCTATTAGAGCAGAGTTTTAATTTGTTTTGGATGTTCTGATCTTGTGGACACGATTCTAGACAGTTTCTCAAAATAAGTCAATACTGACATTACACTTTGCCACTGTTTGCTTGTTTAGAGAGGAAGCCATTGTCTTTCTGTATATTTGGAGACGGGAAGTGCAGTTGCAGTGTAGTGACATGTCCTTCGTCATCCCATATGTCAAAGTCAGAAACAGCACCTACAACTTTAAACAGCACACTGTCTGTATCCAGCAGCTGCATCCTTTCGAATGATGGTGCTTTGGAAGCATGGCAAATGCAGGCAAGTTTTAGTGTGCTGGAGTGCCATACTAAAAGTGGACTGCACACATATTTATGCAACTGCATCATGTCAGTGAACTCAAGTCTACTGAACCCTGCCTAAAAGGCAGCAGTTGTACTGTCAATCATCAGCCTCTGCAGATGACATCTGGAAGCATTTGCAAGTATCTGAGATCCACAGTGCTACTTTTCCCCTTGGCTCTTCAGTTACTACAGATTGACAGACAAAGCACCTGTAAAATATCTTCCTCTGCTGTTCTTTATAGGTAAAGTACCAAACTTTCACACATTTGCATCACATTAATTCTCAGTGTCATGAAGTAGATCTTCTTCATTTAACTGTAAGATACATGACAGCATTCTGGAATGAAAGTTGAGTTTAGTAAATAGCTACTGTAATGTCAGTTCGTAGTAAACACACCTCTCCTGGCAGGTGAAAATAAGAAAATATAAAGGTGTTATTTTCCAACACTGTGAATGACAACGAAACTTAAGGATGGCTATTATTCCATTTAGTGATGGATGGTAGTATTTTTCAACAGTGTTAAATTATTTTACAAGGGGTTGTGGCTTCTTAGCAGTGAATTGCTACTTACAAGAGCAACTCTAGTCAGTCTGCAGGGAAGTAATACTCAGCAATTGTCAATACTAACACAGTGAACATGGACCACACTCTTCCCTGGAACAGCTAGTAATGATGTCAGAAAATAGCCAACCATGCATTTACCCTTCTCTGTTGTAATATAATCATATTACTTTGAGTTTTAAAGATTCCTATTGCTCTTGTTTGAATCCAGTTTTGGAGATGAGCCACTGTCACTGACAGTCTTACTAGGCTTAGTCAGAGCTTGTGCTTTGCTTGTAAAGACATCCTTTTATTAGAGGTGGAGGATTAAGCATTAGTATTAGGAAAAAAACCCCCAAAACGTAACCATCCAAACCAAATAAAAACAGAGAGGAGGGAAATTAGGCTGCAAGAGGTTTATTTCACCTCTGACAAATTTAGAGTGAGGTTCTCAGAGCTACTAATACTGGATGGTGCTAAATCATCTGATTTGGCTTGCAGCTCACAAAGTATACAGACTTTCCTTGCTAGAGTATCCCATTATAATCCTTTTCTTTCTCTTTCTTTCACTTCTGAACTGACACCTCTCTAGAGAATGACACCTTCATGGGGTAATCTCTTTAGTATCAATGCCAAGTGAGCTGTCAACAGTATTGATTTATAATAGATGAGCATGTGTGTTTTATCTCTGCATTTCTGCCTATAAATTTATTCTTCACATTTGCGAATTTCAGCTACGGAAAAGAGTCATTCAGTACTACTGCAATATTTCCATACCACACCTCTGCCAAGATATGATTGGTCTCAATAATACACTTTTCATTACATTGCCCAGACTATTTTTTAGAACAAACAGCATCTTAATCCATAAATAACATTTCCTATATAACACATTGATACTTTGCCTTCATTTAAAGCACGTAAATCCTGTGAATGTAAGAAATTAAGTTCTGAGCGAATGGGTATTCCTAGGATGAAAGTTGCCACAAAGCAGGGCTTGTGGCAAGGTAGAGGACAGGAATATCTTTTTCTGTTGAGGCCCTATGAATATTCTTTTGGCCTTTGCAAGGTTAATTTCCTGATAGCTTCCAAAAAAATACTGTTGAACTAAGAGCATAAGTGAGCTTTTCTGTGCTATTTTCACTAACTTTGCTATTTATGAATGTCTGTGCATGTGTTTGAAGTGCTTATGTGAAGTTTGAGAAATGATTTTTTTAAAGTATTTTTTAGATTAAGTAGCCAAAGAGGGTAGTCTGGTTTTGCACACTCTCCACAAATTTCTGCCTAGTTTCTAAGGCAAAAAGATATAATTTCTAATTTACTAAATTAAACAGAGCCTGTTCCAAGTTGTAGAAATATAAGATCTTTTTCTCTTATTGATTTCAGCTAAACTTTTATTCAATATCATTTTGAACACCACTGTTGTTTCAGGAGCTTGCTCTCATTAATGTTATTTCAATATTGTTCTTTTAGGTTTTTTCCTCTTCAAAGAAAGTCTCTGTAATTTGTCATGAAAGCTCTAGTCACATAGCCAAATCATTTGAATTTTTTACCCAGTGAATTGCTTTAGGCAATTGCTTTAGGAGTTCTCATTTTGTGCAATCTTCAGACCTTCTCTTCTTTCAGTACGGAAAGGAGGGAGAAGAAATTCACAGTCAAAATTATTCAACTGCAGAAACTTACACAATTGCAAATTTTATGGAGAATTTAACCTACGCTACAGCTGATTGCACAGCTGCTACATGTTTATACTAATGTGGGCTCCAGTTTTCCTTCAGACCCAAGCCTCAGTCGCCCATATTCTGAGATGTCAGCTGATGTTCGGATTCTACTCTTGAGTGAGCCAGCTGTCTTCCCTGGCAGGAAAATGAGGGATTGCATTCAAGTCTCTTCCCTGCAGACTGTATAGTGACCAGAACCATACTGATTAAAGCCCTTCGCAGTGCCTCTCTTGTCTCATACCCTTCAGGCTGAACCATATCGTCCTTGCTACCTTGATATTATTTTTTCCTGCAGAAGTTCTTACAAGATGGGCTGCAAGACAGCCCTCTCATTTCTGGGTAAGTTTTCTGTGTGCCTCTTATGTAAAGAGTGTGATTTGTATCACAGGGAAAAATGAAGTCCTCATTCATATTTTGAATGTGCCCACAGATGAATTCACAACATCTGGTGTGAATTCTGTGGCAGAAAAAGGAGTCAAACTCCTAGGATTTCCTGTGCCTTAGCTAGCAGGGAAGCCACACAGATATTTTTCTTTTTTTTATAGTTTATTTGGTTTTTTGTTCATTTTGTTTTTAAAATAAACTCAGGATGGTTTGTTTTCTGTCATATTCTATTTTGTCTGTGATGAATTGCAAAAAATACATTGTAAGAAAGCTAAAACTATGACACCTCACAGGTCAGGCAGCTTTAACTAAATTTTAGGACACGTCCCAACTGAAGCCTCAGTGAATGGGAATCCCAGAATTCAAAGAATGAAAAAAAGACCCTTACTCACAGCTGGGTCTGAGGTCCCAGTAGAAAAAAAAATCAGCAGCCTAAGGCTCCAGAATTAATTTCTGTTGAGACCCTTTAGGACCATGCTCAATTCTCCTGTAGCCTACATAAACACACTACTATGTATAATCATTCTGGCTTTTGTGGAAGAATAGACAGGTGTATGCCCTTTGACAAGAAGAAATATTTTAAGAGGGACTGACTGGTTGGTAGGACCTGGCCTCTAGGACATGAGAAACATTAAGATACATTAAATGATTCATATGTCCCCAGCATAAAGTTTGTCTTCATCATGTACAAGTTAACGTGAGGAGCTACTTCTAGTTCAAGTGAAAGAGACTATGATTTATAAGGCTGTGCACATCCCAAATAAATTAAGTTTTGGGTTTTTTTAATTATCTGTTGATGATTTGTTGTTTTGTGAATGGGAACAAATTTCTTAACATTTTATTTTGCTTCAGTTTACCGACCTGTAAAGCCAGTACTCTAGTACAGGTTTGTTTTTTTTTTTCCTATGACACTGGCCATTGACTTATTATTATTGAGTATTGAATTGTATACTGTTGTATTAAAGAATATTGTTGGATTTGAATAAACATTTTAACTCCTGTCAAGTTCCTCAAGATCTTTTTGTATTAAAAAAACGTTGAGCATGTATAATTTTGTTGTTCCTGAATCATCTTACATTTGCTGAAAATACAGCATCTGTGATATATGAAGACTGATGAATAGCCTTCTACTGCCCGAAGCTCAAGAAATGTGTGAATGATGTTTTGTGTTATGCTTCTTATACTTCCAGTCTGTACAAGAACCTTTGTTTTTGGCTAAGAACAGTGGGAGATTAAAGGAACATCCTTCCCTAAATTTTTATTTCAGGAGTTTGAAAAATCTTTTCCTAAATTTTAGAATCAAGCTTCTACACAGCTTTTTTGAGTATCTTCCATCCAGAGATCCAAAAATAGAGTTCAGAGGATTCTAAGTATGGGGCTGAAAATCACAGTGCCCCGGTTTGTCTTTGTAGCCCAATTAGATCTGCCTAAACCTACCCAGAGCAGGATTAAGCTTTTTATAGAAAGTTTTGACAGGTCAGCATAATTTCTCTAAAATGGAACACCGTTTATTATCTATCATTAGAGTAAATAAAAGGTTTTGATTTAGAAACTCATGTTATCCTTTGTCCCCTATAGAGCAGGACAGTTTAAAACCATAATGAATTACCTGTTTTGAAATACTCTTTTTCTTCAATAACTTACACTTTAATCCACTTATATCTGTAAGAAGGTTGATGCAAATACTATACTGAAAAATGTGAATGCCTCACCATTATCTGCTATGATATAGAACTTTTCTGCAGTGAATCTTCCTCTTTGGGAAATCTTTATCTGATTTGATTAAACACAATTCAAAAGAATATTTTTAAATTCTTTTTTAAATAATACTAACACTCTCTTGAGGTCAATGCAAATAGAATCCAAAAAGCATCTATTAACCATACTTTATGCATCACATAGCTAAAAGAACAGTGTGAGGAGATAATATTAACAAAGTTTGAGCTTTTTATGTACCATCAAATGATCCTCTATTAAACAGTTTCTTGGTTCAGGATTGTTTTTGTTTGTCTTTGATTAATTTGTTTGATTAGGTTTTTTTTGTATTACAAGTACAAATGCAGATTTGCAAATAATACATCTCCAGTTGTCCTTGAAAGCAACAACAATTAAGTGGAACCATGTCTCTCAAAAGACTCTGTCAGTATTTTATGTACCCGAGGAGATACTCAGAATTAGCCTTGCACTGTACATTGTTCCCTCTTTCTCTTACTGAAATACTCGCACCAAGTACCTCAGTAGGTGAAGATTTTCTCCTCTACATTTTTCTTCTCAATGTCTTTCCTTAAAACTTTTTTCTAGGTGATTATAAAAGCATACCCCAGGCAATGTGTCAACCAGCAACTAGCTGATAGAAAAAGTATCCTTAAAATGAATTCTCACAAAAACATAGTGTATTAATTGTAACTCTTTCAGTAAATGACTGAGATTTATGAGAAATAAATTGAGGTTTTTTAGAAAACCCAGTTTTATGAAGAAATACACTTTGAAAGTGGATTTTGGTTTTGTATGACAGATACTCTTTTGCTCTTACTTTATGTCAAAATTGTAGCAATATAAAGTATTCAGTATATTTTTATACAGTACTAATAATGGTATGAGAAAATGAAAAAGAATAGTTTCTTGCTTCAATCTCAGTTGAAAGATTTCTGGCAAAGGAGGGAAACTGAACTGAAAAACAAGCCCAACATAATTTTCATTTCAGGTACCTAATTAACCTGGTCTGATCTGAAGCTGACCTTATTTTGAGAAGCTGGGACTAAATAATGTCCCAAGGTAATTCCAACCTGAATTATGCTACAATTCTACAATTTAGATATGATTTTCCACAGACTTGAAACTTAGTTAAGACCAATCCTTTTATCTGCTGGACCACTCCTGAATTACAATTAAATTTCTATAAATATCCTGTAAGGCTGTCATCAGAGATGTTATTTAGGATTAATGGTTTATAAAATTGCAATGCTGATTTCACACCTCTTTCCAGCCACTTTACAAGGCCTAATTAAAATATTCATGAATGTCTATCTTCTATGGATTTGGGCAGCCCTAAGACCAGAAATTCAGAGTAAGCCTAATGAGAAAAAGGGTTTATTTCCATCTACTTGGTACTGATTAAGTTGGTTTTGGAATAAGTCCTGTTTTGGATGTCCAGTGGACTCCTGGAAACTTTGCAAGAGTAAATAGGTCCAAATTATCACTGCTGGTTAATCCTCCTCTCTCTTACACTGCATAGATTTATAATCACAGGTATACAGACCGATAAAGGGGGATGATATGGTTTCTGACACACACAGCCCAATTAGTCTAAGCACTGCCTATGCCCAAACACTTCTTGAGAGGCTTGTCTAGAAGCCTCAAGTTTGACCTAGTCCAGGTGAAAACGTCCTGGAAATTGTGCCAAAATATCAATAGTATGGATGCCCGTCCATTCAAGGGATATCCATTATTATTTTTATACTAAGAGTAAACATACATAATGAAGAGTACTAAAATATTTTCCTTATAAATTTCTAAAAACTCTTCAAAAGAAAATTCAGGAGAGATAAGGATTAACCATTTTAAAAACAGTAGGTACTTAAACCCAACTGTGTATAAGAGTGGTGAAAAAGTACTAATGTCAAAATTGGAAACGGTATTTATTGAAAAAAGAAAATAAATTCAGATAGTGAGTCAGAAGGTATGTGTGTAACAATTGTTAAAATGTGATTGAAGTCTGAAAATACAACATAACTGCAAGGAAGAATGAAGAACACCATTCATACAACAATGCAGGAAACAGGAGGTGGAACAGCTGGGTGAAGCTGAACTATTTGAATGTCTCTGATCAGTTACCTCCACTCCCAGTTACAACATTTGGGTTTAGAGACAAATGTCTCCAAAGTCCCACAGTGTCCATGTGTGAAAAGCTTTTACTTTAAATTCTCTTATCATACATTTGTCAGAGAGCTAGATGTGGCACTAGATGTGGCAGCTTCAGTTTCATGAAGAGCTTTTAGGAAAAGTTGTGTTTATATTGTGACACCAAGGTCAAATGTTAGGGACTTCAAGGCGACTGATAATCAATAGGATTACATGTGTTAAAACTATCTCTGCTAGTTTCAACTCAGTAGATTCCAATTATTGTCTACTTCTTAGACAAAAGAAGGATCTCCCTAGCAGTTTTCAGGGGGAAAAAAATATAAGTTAGGATTTGGAGGTGTCTTTCCACCAGCATGAGCACTGGATTAAGGGATGGGTCGTGGCTGAGTGCTTCCTGACATCCTTACAGCCAATGGGGGTGATTTGGAAAGAAAAACACGAGATCTGCATCAGGGCTGTACAAGAAAAAAGAAACCAACAAAAAGCCAACCAACCAACCAACAAACCCACAACAAAACACTATCCTCTGGAAAAACATTTATTTAAGTACTTTACTGTTCTTTCATTCCAATCACTTTACATATTTGTGTGAATGCTATGATCTTCTTAGAGTTTCCAAACTTTCTGTCTACTTCAGTTGTTACTTTATCTTGATTTCCAATTTTAAAACTCAGTCTGCATTATCTCAATACAAAAATCTTCCCTTTTTTTACATCAATCAACTCACTCCTTTTTTTTTTTTTCCTTTTTTTTTATGTTTGATTGACAAAGATTTCTTTTACTTGATTGTTGCTAAAAAAAGTCAAGAAAACTCATCTGACAGAAAAGCATTGCTTGGAAGTGAAAACACTAGGTATATGTTAAAAGTTTGACATTAAACCACACTGCTTGATTTAAAGATTTCTCTAACTAACTGAATAAAACTAAGTACCTCAGTAGGTACTGAGACTCAGATCAGATCTTCACTAATCTTACATCTAAGTAGTCTAAATTATGTTGAATGTGAGTATAAATAAAATAAAGAATTAATAAGTACTGTATGACACAAAATGAAGTTTATTTCAATAATTGGCTTTAACCCCTAAACAGCTATAAATAAAAAGATATAATTTTAATTACTTCATATGAGAAAACTTGGTTTTGTCATTTTAACTACTATCAATAAAGAATAAAAATGTTTAACCTGGAAAACTAACATGCATATTTTTTAAACTATTTTATAACTTTAATATTTCTTTAGCTAGTTGTATTTATTATAACAAAAGTACTATAGAAGACAAAAATATTTAAATTGGGTGGTGGAATGCTAAAATATTATTTGAGTTCAGTTCTGTCTTCTTCAGTGAAAATATTACCAGTTACATTTTTAATTTTCTCATCTTATTCCCAACGTGTATAAAATACATCTAATTAATGAATATTAATCTAAAATGAAATTTTAAAGTTAGATATTAACAGGAGAGTAAAATCATAGATTCAATAAAAGGTATATTTTCTTTAAATTTAGCATTTACCCAACATAAATTTTGAGAATAGCAAAGAAAAAGCAAACTGAACCATTTCCAAAGTCAATTGCAGAAGAAAATGGAAAAACTAGAAGCAGAAAGAAGTACTGTGGAAAATAAATTCAAAATAAAAGTATATCATTTCCAACCCATTAGATTTTTCTTCATACATATTTTTAAAAATTCTACCATTTGTTGATACTTGACATTTGGGGCAAGATTTTAGGTGAAGAGAATAGTAAAGGAATGGCAGGGGTAAGTGATAGAATAGCTGTGTATGGCAGCAATTCTTCTTCCTTTTAAATACTCTATTTCTATAATTTTTAAACTCTCATAATTTGCCTGATTACTTATACATGTAACAATAGAATAACTGCAGACTACTACTTCATACAGTAGTAGAGGAAATCTTTTAAATTATATCTTATCTACCTCTTCTCCAGCTGAAAGATCCCATCAAGAAATTTGAAATAAAATTGCTGAACTGCCATTATAAAGTAGTAGCTAAATAGCAGATAACATGTCGTTGAGAATATGATCAAAAGAAACATTTTTTTCAAACTATGTTGTCTTTGAATAACCTCTATGTAATATATAATTATTTACTGCTGGTCACAAGGCTTACACTTCTAGAATTACTACAGCACAAATCTCAAAAATCAGAGCCTGATGCCTCAGCTGCTTCGAGTCAGATACCCCAGTGGGCTTTGATGACTTGAGTCAGTCCTAGTGAATATGCTCCTCTTTAATATCTTTGTTGGCTTTCACTGCAGTTTAAAATTCATCTAATTCACAGAGATATTCTGTAGAGGAGAAGTTCAAGCATCACCAACTCAACAACATCAGCTGCCAGCTGTTCCCTGAATGTGTGAATGTCACCTTTTTCTTGGAGCCCATGATACAGTGGTCCTATGATGCAATCTGAAGTGTGTTCTGTATATAAATAGGACCTAGGGTGGGATGTGAGACATGGGATATCAAGCCATATTGGATAAAATGTTTTTATAAAATAAGAGGAGAAAGAGTTTTCAACTTAAAATTGTTTAGGATAAGCTGAGCATGAAAAGTTAAAAAGCCACATTCTGACTTTCAATATAACAGCCTCCTATGAAAAAAATACACAAATGAGGTAAAATCTGAAACTCAAGTAATCTTTTTTTTTTTTTTTCTTCCAGAGCTACACAGTATTCTAATTGGGTAAACAGAAACAAAATTTAGTTGAAAATACTTATTTCCACAGGTATATTTTTTCTTGAGGCAATTTTCTTAAACAAATCAATTCAGATTAGCTTTTAAAATGCTCATATTAAGAATATCTTTGGTGCCAAATTATATTTATAAGATTTGCTAGTGAACTATTGACTCAGGCTGTGAATGGCAACTGCAGGTGTAAGATCTACACAATTCATCACCCATTAAAGGTCTGACAATCAATACCTTCATGTTATTACAGTTAACCAGCCCAGAGGCTCATCAACCCACAAAAGCCATCTGGCTGTTTTCCAAAAACCTGTTTTACGTAGAGGAGTGCAACAGAATAAGCACAATCAGGACTATCATTCTCGGAGGAGGAACACGTTACACACTTTTGAAAATTCAGTGTATTGCACAATGAAAACAATGGATAGCTAGTAGTGTAATAGTGTTTTTGGAGTTCCTTATTAGTTAGTTTTATGGTAATTATTTTTTTAACTCATAAATATTTGTTACAG
Organism: Oreocharis arfaki; assembly: GCA_013398015.1. Classification (NCBI taxonomy): domain Eukaryota; kingdom Metazoa; phylum Chordata; class Aves; order Passeriformes; family Paramythiidae; genus Oreocharis; species Oreocharis arfaki. Next base: position 364,777 of record VZRR01011731.1, read on the forward strand.
TGCTCAAACATGATATTTATATTGAAAGGTTAATGCTTTAATTAAGGAATTTTATAGAAGATGTGTACAATGTGTAGGCATTTAGATTCTGTCAGAACAAAGCCATCTTTTATGTGTTGAATTGAAGAATATGTTTCTGAAATATCGCCAGAAAAAAAGAGAAGTTCTTACTTCAGTCAACTTTTCAAGAACTGAGACAATCAGAGAAGGAAGGATATCAGAAGAGGCCCATGGGAGAAATTTGGCACTATCTCCATCTTTGCTAGCTAGACTCTAATTTCCTTGGAGCTCTCACGTTTAAGCGAGATGCTCATTTACTCAGGTAAGCAATACGTATGTCTTGTCTGTGATCTCCTAGCAGGTATGTATGCCTGCTAGTTATTATTATGGTAGTAAATATTACCATAATAATGGAATGCTACCATGGAAAACGAGATCTTAATGAAGTTGTTGATTTCAAGGGGGTCTAGAGAATGCCCAGTGAGGCACCAAAAAGGCAGAAATCTGTCTCTGGGGATGCCCTCTGGAGCACAGCATTTCAGATCTTGTCCTATACAAAGTGACAGCTACTTGCCACCAAAGAACTGCTTTTGCCTGCAGTTCTACAGTTCCTCCTTCTCACCACTTTTCCTTGTCAAAAAAACTTTTTGTTGTGAGCTAGTTTCTAGAGAATAAGGAAAAAAGCCATTTTGTGATTATAGTAAAAGACTTCAAGTGTGACCTCTGGCTGATTGTTCGACCTATTATTGGTGCTTTTCTAGGTGTCAGGTCAGAGTGGTTGATGACATAGGGCTTGGAAACTTATTTTCATGTCATTGCTCTTTTTCTTAAAACCAAGATGAGTTCAATTTTGGTAAATCATTTTGCTTAGAGCCTTCAAGTCTGCAAAGGACTTATGCAAATGTTTAAATTTAAATATGTGAATTGTACTATTAACTGATGGGACTACTCACATACCTAAAGCTAAGGACATGCTTAAGTGCTTCACTAATAACAGTGAAGGAGGGGGAAATAACACCCATGACCTCCATTTATGTTATTGCTTCATTAATTTTTTTATTTACAGTCTCTTTTATGGCATTCATCATCACAATATTGCAGCATGTCAAGAATATTAATGTTGCCATTCATTTGCCTTTGCTTGACAACTGTTATGCTTCACAAAAAGAGGAAAAGAAGATCCTGTGGAACACTGTATGGCTTATGTAGGCAATCGTGACAATTTCTTAATGCAATTAGAAAAAAAACAATTAAAATTCCACACAAATCCATCAGACCCTTAAAATGATAGCAACTTAAATTTTAGTGTGCTCTGAGTTTTTCCACAACTCTGATTTTCCTTTTTTTTTAAAAAAAAAAAAACAAACAAAACACTCCCATGTGATGGAAATTCTTTCTGGAATAATCTATAGTTTATCAAAGTGAACCAAAGGAAGCTGTCATGTTTTTGAAATGTTTGCTTAGAATCTACTAATTATTGCATAATTTCGTCCTTTGCTTTTCCACAGATGGTATGTTATAGGTCCCACCCTGGGAACTCATCTAGTGTTAAGTGCAGGACCCATGCATCTAATTCAAGAAACACATATTGCTTAAAATGTTAGCAAGATAAGATAACAATTCTTTATACAAAATGAAACCCATGCCATAATACAATACATTTTGAGATCTGGTCTTTTGTGCTCCCTGTTTTTCTTCCATTTGCTTCTTTAGCATATGGGAAATACAAATTTTAAGGGCTGACAGTGCTGCTGGTTGATGAATGTGAGAATGAGAGGGTTGAATAAAAAGTAATGCCTAGTCTCTCAGGTGGAACTGCTGATTCTCTTGGGTGCTCTCCCTGAGTCTGTCCCCAGTTCATTACTGACAGAAAAGATTACTTAAATCTGCTTTTTAAAAATGCTATGGACTATAATAAACAAAAATTAAGTATGACAATTAATCACTTAGGCAGGATGATTACAATTTTCATCAAGCTAATTGAAAACTAAGTTTTACAATTATCAATTATTGTATAGAAGAAATATTTGTGATAATCATGGATTTATGCTCTACGTTCCCTTTTAAGGATGAGGTTTAAGCCCTTGTCATTTTCTGCTGAAGGCAGTCTGCTAGATAGCTTCACAAAATGGATCCTATATTTAGGTTTGTTGAGCACCTGGTGGTGTCAGACCTGTGTTTCATCTGTGCTCTGATATACAGACTGGTCAGTGTAGTACTACCACCTTGCTGGAGCTTCAGGAATGTAGAGGAGCAGTTGGTAGTTAGCTCTGGTAATTGTCACCCCCCTCACATCCTGTCAATCCCTTCTGAGCTGGAGCTGACTTACAGCAGCCAGGCAGGACAGCACGGGCAGAACTAGTGTGATATACTGTCGTGGTTCCAGCCTGGACAAGGTTAATTTCTGCAGCAGCAAGGAGAGAGCATGGCTAGGACCCGAAGGTTATTCTACACCACCTCACATCATTGCCGGGAATGGGAGGAAGGGAGACTCTTCCAGGGAAAAGGGGTTCCTTGTGGTTGAGTAAGCGTGGCAAAGGGAGCGATGGGATAATGCCAGTTCCAAGCCAGGGGTCAGGGTGGCATGGCTGCAGCCAGGTCAGGTCAGGCTCTGTGGCGAGCATTTTGCATGTGAATCACTTGTCTCTCTCTTGTACACTTGTTATTAATGTTGTTGCTGTTACTGTTCGTTTTCTTATCTCATTGCTGTTTCCAATAAATTGTTCTTACCTCAACCTGTGATCTTCAGCTTTTGTGCCTTCAATTCTCCTCTCCAGACCTCTGCAGGGGGAGAGGGAGTGAGCAAGCGGCTTATGGTTTGGAGAGTCTCAGTGGGGGCACTAAATTGGGGTGTCCCATTCCTAAACCATGACATATGCCTGCATGCATTTGTGAGTACATGAAGCCCAAGTTTCCCAACTCTTTCACTGAGCTAAATTTGAGTTTGAGATTCCACTACTGGAAAGCATCTCAAAGTTGCAATACTAAACTTCAGTGAGCATTTGTGGATTTAGTGCTAAGGGGTTGGGAATTTCACTATTAAATAGTCACAAACTGGTAATGCTACAGAAGACTTAATTGTTTTACCGACTAGTGACTATATTAAATCATAAGAGATTATTTTTTTAGCTAATGTATATTAGTTCCACCTAGAAGGAAAAAATTCAAGATTTGTTCAATTATATTGTATAATCCACTACATATAATTTAATACCATTTTATGTATTTTAATAACGTTGACTTCAAAGTGCTTTTGCTGTATATAATGTTAAAATAGGTATACATTCTCAAATGGTTGCTAAGCAAAAAGAGTGGGTTTTTCTAATGTAGTCTACTTCTGAAGTTGTGCAGCATCAGATTTCCAGGGTGATTCTAGTGTGAAGACTTTGACAAATAGAACATTTTGCATGTTACCCTGTTAGAAAGTGTTATGAATTAATGCAAAAGGTTAGTCTTATCGCAATTTATGCAGTACAGCATGCTACAGCACATTAAGAGTTGGAATACATCAAGGGCTAATATTTTAATACATTCTTTTCCTTAATAGAAAGACAGGAAACTAGAAGCTTTACATAATCAAGGTTAAAGGTTTCTGCAAAAGCTTAAAATTATGTTTCCTTTTTAAACATTTGAACCTGCAATTAGAGGTGTATCCAAGACATACAAGTATGATCTTGAAATCCAAAGAGAAACTGGCCATGTTTTTAGACCAGAGATTTTTATAGAAGAATTCAATTTGTCTTAGAATGTTTTTGTATGAAGAAAGGTTTCAAAAATCCTTAGAATTTGTACCAGTTCATTTTCTAGTCAGCTCTGAGGCTGAATATTTGAGTCAAATGCCTTGATGTATATCTAATTCCAGGTTCAACCTCATCCAGATAATAGAAACATGACTGTCTTTCAGCAGGTCTGTTAATGATTGAATAGGCATAAAAGAATATGTATACTTTTTCTTTTCCAAGCAATTTTAAATGTAGGTACATTATACAAGCTCAAATACTTCGGGCCAAGGTCTTCCATTCCCCACACCTGATAGTACTATGATTACCACTGAGGAAGTGGTTCAGGGGTATCAGAGTTCTGTCATGGAACTCTGGGACCCTACAGAAGTTACCTTATAATTTAAGGTTTTGTCATTGTTATAATTTGCTAGACTGAGCTTATTTCCTCATTCAGCCTGTACCATCCTCAGCTTTTAGTGTATGACATGCTGACAAAAGGGGCTCAGGAGTAGTCAGCACGGATTCACCAAAGGTAAATTGCCTTCTATGGTGTAAAAACTACCTGAATGGATGAGGGGAGAGCAGTAGATATTTTCTACCTCGACTTCAGCAAGGCTTTTGACACTCTCTCTCTCAATATCCTCATAGGCAAAATCAGGAAATGTTGGCTGGATGAGTGGACAGTGACACGGGGTAAGAAGTGGCTGATCGGCAGATCCCGGAGTGTCATAATCAGTGGCACTGGGTCTAGTTGGAGGCCTGTCACTAGCGGTGTCCCCCAAGGTTCAATACTAGGCCAAATATTGTTTAACTTATTTATCAATGCCTTGGATGAAAGAGCAGATGTGTCCTCAGCACATTCACTGACTACAGAGAGCTGTGAGGAGAGGCCGATACCGCCGAGTGCTGTGCAGCCCTTCAGAAGGGCCTCGACAGGCTGGAGAGATGGGCAGAGAAGAGCTGCCTGAAATTCAGCAAAGGCAAATGCAGGGTCCTGCACCTGGGGGGGAACAGCGTCCTCCACTAATAAAGACTGGGAGTAACCTGCTATAAAGCAGCTCTGTGGAGAAGGACCTGGGGGTCCTGGTGGACAACAAGAGCTGTCCATGAGCCAGCAGTGTGTCACTGTGGCCAAGAAGGCCAATGGTGTCCTGGCTTGCATTAGGAAGAGCCTTGCCAGCAGGTCAAGGGAGGTGATCCTGCCACTCTACTCAGCCCTGATGAGGCCAAATGTGGAGCTCTGTGTCCAGTCCTGGGCTCCTCAGGAGAAGAGATATGTGGAGCTCCTTGAGCAGGTCTGTCAGAGGGCAGCAGTTTGACCTGTTTAGCCTCAAGGAGAGATGACTGAGAGGGGACCTTGTCAATATCTACAAATACATGATGGGAGTGTGTCAGGAGCGACTCAAGAAGAGTCAAGCTCTTCTTGGTGGTGCCAAGCAATAGGAAAAGAGTCAATGAGAACAAACTGAAGCACAGGAAGCTCCACTTGTACATGAGAAAGAACTTCTTTACTTTGGTGGGTGACTGAGCACTGGAACCCAGACAGGTTATGGAGTCTCCCTCACTGAAGATATTCAAGAACCATCTGGAGAAAATCCTGTGCCATGTGCTCTGGGATGACCCTGCTTGGGCAGGGAGGTTGGACCAGATGACCCACTGTGGTCCATCTCAACCTTTCCCATTCTGTGATTCTGTAATTCTGTGATTTAAGAAAACAGGGTATCTATTTTATATATACATATATATATGTATATATAAAATAGATATCCTGTTTTCTTAAATCACAGAATTACAGAATCANTATATGTTATTTTTTAATTTTTTTTACCACTGTTGGGCTTTTTAAGCAGTTCTTTGTGGTATTCAACTGCACCAAATCCTACGATAACCAATATTATTTATAACCTCTCAATTTTTTTTTCAGAAATGGTATGCAATGTGTAAAGAACAAGATATACGTTGTATTGTAAGTACAGATTCAGATGAGTGCCACATAGTTTTATTAAGAGTAAAATTCCTGCAATAACTGAAACCTTATTAATGGTTTTCTCAGAAAACTCAGTTTCATAAGTCATTATAATGCATGCTTTATCTATTTCAGGAGGAAGCTACTTTCAAAAAAATGACAATATTGTGACTTTCTGGAATGTTTTACACAATAATACTAGTTCCTGATGAAAATTTTAGCTTCATAGATATCATCTAGTACGTACTAGGAGTTCAGAATGAGTAGATAACATGATTCTTCACTTGTGTACTTTGCAGAGATAAAATATCTATAATACTATACCACAGTTATTCCAAACTATTAAAGGTTATCCATTCTCAGATTAAATTCATTCAATATTTGAGCTCCTGTGCTGAAATAGATCTTGACTTATTTTTCTTTCATTGTTTTTTCCCCTGTATAGACTTGAGATACCTAACATTTATCATGCACAACACTGAAAAACTGCTGCATTTCCTAAAATGAGAAATAAATGTTACTGAAATAAATTTTTTTGTTCTGTTTTTTCCCTCCCAAACCCACTTTTTCTATGGTATGCATAATCTACATTTCTGTTTCAGGTAATTACTATNATACGTTGTATTGTAAGTACAGATTCAGATGAGTGCCACATAGTTTTATTAAGAGTAAAATTCCTGCAATAACTGAAACCTTATTAATGGTTTTCTCAGAAAACTCAGTTTCGTAAGTCATTATAATGCATGCTTTATCTATTTCAGGAGGAAGCTACTTTCAAAAAAATGACAATATTGTGACTTTCTGGAATGTTTTACACAATAATACTAGTTCCTGATGAAAATTTTAGCTTCATAGATATCATCTAGTACGTACTAGGAGTTCAGAATGAGTAGATAACATGATTCTTTATTTGTGTACTTTGCAGAGATAAAATATCTATAATACTATACCACAGTTATTCCAAACTATTAAAGGTTATCCATTCTCAGATTAAATTCATTCAATATTTGAGCTCCTGTGCTGAAATAGATCTTATTTTTCTTTCATTGTTTTTTCCCCTGTATAGACTTGAGATACCTAACATTTATCATGCACAACACTGACAAACTGCTGCATTTCCTAAAATGAGAAATAAATGTTACTGAAATAAATTTTTTTGTTCTGTTTTTTCCCTCCCAAACCCACTTTTTCTATGGTATGCATAATCTACATTTCTGTTTCAGGTAATTACTATATTGTATGGAGGAATGAAATGGCACCAAATAAAAATCTATAGGACAAAAGAACGATTAGGCAAACTTACAGTACTTTACAGTTAGAAATTATGTGAATTGAAACTTCATACTGAGACTTCTGTATCATTTATTTAGGTTTTATGAAGCTGTGAAGAACTGAAAGCAGTAAATTCATTGTTGCAAGAATCTAAGGTTATGCAATGTTGAGCATAGACAGTGATGGTTTAAGAACAGTCCTAAGCAAAACAAGATTTAAAGGAATGTTCTATCAACTAACTAAAAAGGTGAAAAAAAAATGTATACAATAGCAGTAGGGATATTGAATTAACACACTTTCTTTTAGGGCTGTAAAACTTTCTTAACACTTTCCTGATGATCTAGTATGATCTCTTTAATAGCATATCTAATTTATTCTCTAACAAAATGCCTTACACATATGAAAGATAATAAGCCTTGGATGGTAAATATCATTGTCAATCAAATATATAATCTTAAATAAGAATGTCAAGTGTATTTGGCAAAATTTTTTTTCCACAACATTGTGCCATTGACATAAGTAATGGTTGTCATGTTTACTTCAACAGAGGTGTATGGAGGACCCTATCTTCCATCCTGTGATTTTTCTCAATATCCGTGCCAAGTTGCCAGAGCTTTTATTTTTCCAGTATCTGTTATTGGGAGCTTGTGGAGTATCTACATTCTTTTTTTTCCACTGAAATTGATTTCAACCTAATGTTTTAAAACAATGGAGACAATGGAGCATATTTTGAAGGCTGTTGTTTTCTTAGTGTCCATGCTGATCTACAGTAAAAGTGGAAAACCTGTTATGAATTGTAAGCTCATATTTGTAAGCTCTGAATATACCCCTAATATTGGTAATAAAAAGAAGTAATATTCATCAAAGGCTATTTACCTTTTGCGTAGTTCTAGCACTCTCTTTTACTAAAAAAATACTAATCAGTTTTAAGCATTCTATTGTCTCTGATGTATGCTTTGAAAGATGTCTAATGACATTTTCAGTGACATTGAAATAAAAAGGCTGGTAAAGTTTAGATTTCCATCCGTTATTCCACTGGTATGCTATTAATCTGCTGTTGCTCCTCCATTTTTTTCTCTTTTCTCTGTAACAGTGACTTTTTTTTCTTAATTTCAACAACAAAGAAGATATGCAACTTTGCATGTTCAATAACATTGTATATTAACATGCATTTAAATTTAAGACCATAAATTTGTATCCAGTGAGTACTATCACAGGATGTTTAAGCAGTGAAAATGCACATTTTTCTTCTTGAACACTTTCCTTTCTGTAGGGAAAGTTTTTGGTAATTTATGTGTAAGACCACATCTTCTCATCAGAATAAGTCACTTTGACCAGAAAGTGCTACTTTTTCCAGGCACATTAGTAAAGATACCTAAATTTATAACTACAGGGTTTGTGAGTGTTCACAAAGTTTGCAGTTTCAGTAGTTAGTCAGCAAGACAATCTGTCAAGCACAAGTTATATGCTTTGCATAGAAAAACATAGTACTGCTATGACACCAGAGAAAGGTTACCCTTGAGATAGCATGCAGACATCTTAATTTATGGTAGCACATCAATTAAAGAAGCAATGGGAAGTGACACACGCATGAGACTTGAATTCTAAAAGTGTGATGGCATATTGCCTGCTACAGTGACCAAAGTTTGTAACTCCAAAGCATGCTGCAGTCCTTGAACCGAATTAAGTCTAACAGTGTGGGAATGTCATTTGCTGTAGGCAAAGGTTGCCTGTATTCAGAAAAGACAAGATGCTGTAATCTGTGGCTCAGAATTTTGATATCTTTAGATGGAAAAATAGATGGGAGTGGGGACAGGAGCTTTTAACTTATGAAATTGGAACATACACCAAAGTATGCTGTACTAAGGCTTGGCAGCTTCAAAACAGGATGCTTCTATCCTCCCCCTTAACAAAGAAGTTAATTAGAAGAATAAGTAAGCAAGATCATAGTACCTTCTCTGTGACTGGAAATTTTGGAATGGTGTACCTTAAAATAAGAATCAATATTTTGGTGTTTCTGCTGAGGCAAACATGAGCATCACAATCATATGCATGTAATTTATAATTTCTTCTCAAGGGGCTCTTTCCAAGAACACAAAGTGGTACAGTGACATGAAAGAATACTACAAGCGGGACTGAGGATTGCACTGGATGTGACGTATGGGTAAATATACAAAAGGTGTCAAAATTTCACAGCAATACCAGCATTTGAAATATAGTCATATGGCTATGAATGACTGTATTTGTTTTAACTTAAAAACCCCCACATTTAAAACAAACAATCAAACAAAACACATCATACTTTAATATTCAATAGCATAAAACCCCCACTAAATTACTGAGACATGACCTTTAATTTGTTAAGGATAAAGTTCTGCCTGCCATTACTTTATGAAGTAAGTTTTCTTCTAGTATGAAGAACTACAGATTATGAGAACCTACTTTTGAAGAGTTCTATCCTGAATTTTCCTCCTTAAAATAGTGGGTGCAGCTAAAGAAGCATTTTTAAAAAATCAATCAAATCAGGTTTCAGCAGAGCTGCACATATATAATCTTAATTTTTTCACTGAAGTCAGGGTAGAGAGTAAAAGCCGTCTGTTCAAAGTAGGTTGTCTGTCATTATTTTTTTGCAATATTAATAATAGCAATTACACTAAACTATTTAAACAAATGAAATTAAACAGATTGGGGGGTTTTGGGTGGTTTTGTTTGTTTGTTTATTTTTGTCTGTATATAAGTCTCAGACTTAATGGAATATTATGTGAAAAAATATATTTAAGCTAGTTCAGAACTGAAAACTTATCAGACATCAATGATGTAGCAATAATTTGATTTTTGCTTCTAAAGCAGAATACAAACTAAAAATAAATCTACTGATATTGCCTGTTTTCTCTTAGCGCTGATACCCTAGAGGAAAACAAAAAATGGCAGACATAATGTGAAATGTCCCTGTGAACATTTCTAGCTGTGTAGTACTAACCCATAAACAATATTTAATTGTTACTGAAGAACTGATATTTTCCAAATGCTATTTTTGAACTAATTGCTGTGATACAGATTGTTGGACTGAATTCCAAGATTCAGGTGTAGAACAATCTGTGTTCAGATGTAGTGGTGGTAAAGGAAAAAAAATTGTTAGAAAAGCTATCTTACTGTTCAGCAAAATTTTAGTTTTTGCTGCCTTTGCCTAGGCAAATGTGGTCATTATCACTAATTTTCAAGTAATTTCTGTCTTCTCACTCCATGGAGACTTTTGGGTTTTTCAATGCTTTAGTAGTTACTAAAGAGACTGTGAAGTGACAAATCAAGACTGACATGATATTTTTACCACCAAGAAGCAAAAAAGAGGAGCAGTATTGCAAGAAAAGCTGCCTGAGACTAAAGGCCCCAGGCAGGAGGAAGATGAAATAGAGTAGCCTTCGGTAAATCCACCCTAAAACTACAAGGAGTTTTAGCATTACACCGGCACACTGCTGTCTCAGAGAGAGTAGTGGGCTTTGAAAGCAGAACTAGAAGACCCAGTCTGACAGTTTAAATGCAGCTGAAGTTAGGGCCTGAGTCACTGGTTCACAGCTGTGTGAAGATGCTCTAAGCTCGCGTTTCTGTTCAAGGTCCGAGGTCATCGCTGTACATAGATACTGTCCTCTTACGGATTTTAGCTTGAAAATGAAATAAGGCTCCAATAGACAGAGAGACTGGATAAATTAATAGTCAAATATACTTTTCTTGGGCCAGGTGTTTGGGTTGAGCCATGGAAGAGCAACTCCTAGAAGGAGTTACAATATATCGTAGAACTAAAGACACAATGATTCTGTTCTGAAGCACCAACAAAAGTAGACAACCTTTCAGGCCATTAATCAACAGTTTACAGTTTGTATTTCAAGGTGGTTGAAAGCATAATAAATACTGAACAAAGAAAATTAATCTCTTTCTGCTGTTTTCTGTCTCACCACTTTGGCGATGTTGAATAAGATCTCCTGTCCAGAGTCAGACACAAAAGTGTCATGTATTACACCTGCTGCTTCCTTAAAATTGTTTTCTCCCTTGCGTGTGTCTAACCCACAAGCAATGTGAATGTCAGTTTAAATTTGAGAATGTGAGAGTTTTGACTTGAAAAGATACAAGAGGTAGGTGACTAAATTTTATCTCCCTGGAAGTTAGAAGAAAATATGTTCTTTTTTCTTTTTTCTTTCTGTTTTCTTTTTTCTTTATTTTTCATTTTTCTTTCTTTTTTTTTTTTTTNNNNTTTTTTTTTTTTTTTTTTTTTTTTTTTTAATTGGAAGACAGGATACCTCTTCAGCAGGAAGTGAAGACCAGTCCCAACCCTTCAACTTTCAAAGTTGTGTTTGTTATCAGGGAGGTTATAAGTTCCGTAATTGCACCTTCTTAGCAATGTGACATACGGAGTGAACTTTATGCTTTGGGAGAGGTCAAGCTGTGATACTCATCTGCATTAAAACCTCTAAATTCAGCTGCACTGGTGACTAATGTCCACTATGAATGCAGAACTGCTTGTCCTGAAATTGCTGGAAACTGTGCTTTGAGAAATTTAGTCTCTGAAAATAAGACTGGCAATTTATTATGTTTTCCACGAATCCTAGATATTCTCAGAAAGAAAAATGAATATAGGAAGGTAAATGTGTTACAAACTTGTGGCAAATATGAGAAAATCCAGAAAAATACCATGTTGTCCCAACAGCACCAATGGCTAGCAGGCGCTGTGAAGACTGTGTAGGACATTGCAGATCAAGGGCATTGGTAGCAGACACAATGCCTAAACTTCAATGTATACATTTATCAGTGAATTGCAGCAGAAGCAGCTAGTGTATCATATTTTCTCAAATGGCAGCTTTTCCATCCTCAAGTATACAAAACTTAATGAAGCCCACAAACGTCTATTGTTACTGCAATTAAGAGTTCTAAGGATGGAAACACTAACCTAAAAAGAAAAAAAGCCCAGAATTTCTAAATAATAATGAATTTAGAGGAAAGCTCAGGCTTTCAGATACAGGATTTTTAACTTAGAAAACGTTAGTCTTAACTGAGGCACATAAGTCTTTATCAGCACTGGAAAAGGGCACCAGACTCTTTTAGCGAATGAAAAAGAAGGAATTGGAAGTTATAGCCTCGCGCATAAGTGAAGAAAAATGTTGGGGTGGGTGAGCTGGCAATGGTAGAAGCCGAGATGCCAGAAACCCGTGGTCCAGGAGACCCCCTGCGCTGGTGGGTCAACTCAGAAAGTAAATAGCTCTCTCTACTCGGGTTATGGGGAAAGACTTCTTCTCCCATCAGGCAGTACCTGTCTGGTACCTGGTCCCCCACTCTGCCCCTTCCCTCTCCCCATTGGTTGTTGTATCCCTCTGCCTTCCCCCTGCCCCTTGCCCCCAGGTAATTGGTTGCTGGTGCTTTGCCAGCCCCCTTTCTGTTACCCCTTATAAGCTTGTACACGAGGCCTGCTCGGCCTCTTTCACCTCTGGACCCTTCGGAATAAACCTTTCGGAACCCATGCGCAGAGCCCTCCACGCTCCTTGCTCCTGGTAACACCTGAGCTATCCTGGCCTGGGTGCGGGGCTGTGTCTCGGTGCCAACCATCGGCACGGGTGCTGGAAGTCAGCCTGCGAGGTGCCGAGCTGCACCCCCAGGGCATCCCTTGCAGGGGATGCTTTCGGGTTAACGCGGCGATTTCAGCCACCCCTCAGCACCCCGCATCAGAAAAAGACATTACAGTAGTGTGGCAAGATTTTATATCTATCTGTTTAATACTTCAGATTTTTGCCTAGAGCCATGCCAATATCTTTGGAGAATAGCTGAAATTGAATGTCACTGTTGTAATACTCTTTGAAATATTTAGGCATTTATTTGTTTTTTGTTTGTTCATATGTGCACTCAGAGTTAGGTAACTAAAATGTTACCTTCTCTTCCTCCCTTTTTTTAAGTTTTTTTTTTTTCTGGAAACCTGTTTTTTATAGCATCCTCTTATGAAAAAAAAATACAATAAATCCCCAAATTAATAATTAATATCTACCCATATTTATGAGATGTTAAGTGAATAGATTTTGTGTTTTGGTGAATTTGCCTGCTTTAGATTAGCCTTATTTCTTTGCTTGTGGATTAGAACTATTTCTTTACTTGTAGATTTGGTAGTAAAATTAAAATAAGAAAAAAGAGTTAGACAATCCAAACTTCAAACAATCATTGGGCCTGACAGAGAAAAATATTTAAGCCTTCAGCCAGAACTCTATTTTTAAGTGCTCTGCTGACATGGAGTCATAATTAATTAAATATTTTTCCTTTTTCCTTTTTTTTAAGACAAGTGTGTAGATTTTAACTAAATTACTTTGGCCACAAATAAAAATCACTCAGCTGCATGATCATAAATAATGCATTTCTATATAGAGTGCAAACTCAGTAGCATTTATAATCTGCCCACAGTCTTCCTAATAAATTAGGTCAAATTAATAGTTGATGTTATGCATACTGACATGAGTGAAATTACATTAAAGATTAATTTGGCCCACTGATTAAAATTCAGTTTTGAACCTCTAGGGTTAGACAATTTGCATTATGAAGAACTGATTCTGTATTAAGGTTACTTTTGAGTGTGTATGTTCTGAAGTCTGATTCAAAGCTCAGATATACAAATAAATGCACTGATCAATTTTGAAGAGGAGAAATTATAATAATATTGATAATAACCACTCTGAAACAATGTCTCATTTTCAAAGTGGCTGTCACTGCTTTTTTGGATCTTCTGTAAAGGCACAACTTGTTGCACACACAGTTTGAGATAGAGCCCCTAAACAGAACTCTAAGGTGTTTGTGTATGAGGGGAGAGTGGTGCTGTGACCCACCCCTGAAGGCATGAATAACTGAGGTTCTTTTTAATGATAGAACCCTTTGACTGGATTAGAGTAAAATGACCCTAAATGGCTGGTGTTTATATATATATATATGGCAGGTTTGTTTCAGACCAATTTGGTTGCAAGGGAAAGGAGATATGTACCTGGTTTGGTTACTATCTATAAAAATATAGCAGTATAAAAATGTAAACATAACACTTAAGAAAATGTATAAAGAAAGAAAGTGTAAGGAAGGATAAGAGTAGAAAGATATCACCACCTGTAAAACCAGTGGGAAGACCTGACTGCTGCAATCTCAGTGTCTGTTTGTCAAAGTGATAGTTGCTGTCTTGATCCATTGTGGGTCGGGGAAGCCCACAAAACACAAAGTCCAATGGGTTAATATAGGTTCAGGTCCAGGTGGGAATGCCCAGACGGGGGAGTTGTACACTGTTGCAGCACTGTGAACCGTGCACAGTGCTCTGGTGGAAGGCCCCAGAAATGAGTCTGGGAGTACTTGGATGGTTTCTGACACCTTCTAGGACGTGACAGCTGCCTCTCACGCCAGCATAGCTGAGCCAGGTAAGCCTCATCAGAATGGATGAACACCTTCAGGACTACATGTGAATGTCCCAATAATTCCCCTGGGAGTAGGGGGGCAGTTTTACACCTGAGCCACTTGTGTGAGGGAGTTGTGTAAGGAAAGATATTGGCATGATAAAAAAGCATTATCCTACCCAGCAGGATCTGCTTCTTATCAGCTTTGTTTCTTATCTGGCTCAAACCCCAGCTTGTTGCTAAACAAATGTTGCTTTGGCATGGTCATCCTCTGGTGTACACCCCTCTGCACCTGGGCTGTTCTGATGCAGATCAGAGGTTTCACCACCACACACCCTCCTCTCCTCCTCTCCTTCAGTTGGGGGGTGCAAACCTCAGCAAAGCATTCCAATGCTTTTGCCAATGGCCAATTGTTTGAGTCATTAACTCTTAATATTTCAGTCCCTCACAGGGGGTGAATATAATCTACCTTGATGTTAGCACGATCTGTGAAAGCCTCTTTGTATCTAAGCCATGTTATTATGATCTAGCTAGATGAATTGTGCATCCTCTCAGGAAAGAAGTCTAATGGTACACTGTGTTAGAAATATCCCAGAATATCCTATATGAAGAAAGTGATTACTCTCATCTGAAAGAAAGAGAAAATATGCAGAATTATGTGCCCAGTTTTGCCCCTCCCAATACAGGAAAGACATCTATAAACTGCAGTGAGCTCAAAGGATGGCCATCAAGGGCTGGAGCACTTGCCTCATGAGGAAAGCCTGAGAAGCTGGGAGAGCCTGGCTTGTTCATCCTGAAAGTTATTTGGCTGAGTAGATGTGCAGTACGTGAATCAGAACANATCTGCTTCTTATCAGCTTTGTTTCTTATCTGGCTCAAACCCCAGCTTGTTGCTAAACAAATGTTGCTTTGGCATGGTCATCCTCTGGTGTACACCCCTCTGCACCTGGGCTGTTCTGATGCAGATCAGAGGTTTCACCACCACACACCCTCCTCTCCTCCTCTCCTTCAGTTGGGGGGTGCAAACCTCAGCAAAGCATTCCAATGCTTTTGCCAATGGCCAATTGTTTGAGTCATTAACTCTTAATATTTCAGTCCCTCACAGGGGGTGAATATAATCTACCTTGATGTTAGCACGATCTGTGAAAGCCTCTTTGTATCTAAGCCATGTTATTATGATCTAGCTAGATGAATTGTGCATCCTCTCAGGAAAGAAGTCTAATGGTACACTGTGTTAGAAATATCCCAGAATATCCTATATGAAGAAAGTGATTACTCTCATCTGAAAGAAAGAGAAAATATGCAGAATTATGTGCCCAGTTTTGCCCCTCCCAATACAGGAAAGATATCTATAAACTGCAGTGAGCTCAAAGGATGGCCATCAAGGGCTGGAGCACTTGCCTCATGAGGAAAGGCTGAGAAGCTGGGAGAGCCTGGCTTGTTCATCCTGAAAGTTATTTGGCTGAGTAGCTGTGCAGTACGTGAATCAGAACACCATATGTAGGCAGGTTGAGACATCTGCGTAGCTAATATGACATAAGATTTATAGAAACCTGTCTCTGTCTGGAGCAGCAGGTAGAGGCCAGGCAGGATCAGACGAATAAGATGGATCTAGAGGCATATGTTTGAGCAACTGTTTGCTAAAGCAGTGACTAGTAAGTGGTGATAGGACCCCTAGTGACCAACTGTTGGTACTAAGTGCACATAAAAGTAGCAAGGATGAGAGAGGGTCATTTGGTAGATTAGCTGACACAGTGACACACCTATATGGTACTTATTGCATTTTAATATGCGATGCTCAGTGCTGCCTAAAATGTGTAAATGCAGAAATGTAGTAAAAACTATAACAGGAAACTGAAAGCACTGGGAGCATATGGAACTTACTGATGGTTCCATGCACTGTTAATAGTAAATTATTATCAATAAAATGAAAGAACTGAAAAAGAACAAGAATCAAGGATAGGCTTAGCCCACAGAACTTTCATTTCACAAAGCTATAAGCACCTGAAAAAGAAATGCAATGAGAAGGTTTCTCAGCGATAACTTGTGGTGGTCGCCCAGCTCCACCAGGAGATTAACATCCAAACCAGCAACGAAAAGTGGTGGGGCAAAGCCCAGTTTTAAAGTACCTTTTCAGTTGTGGAAAGCCTCCATCCTCCCTTTTAAACAAGTTTAAAATGTCTCTTTCTATTGGTTGTTGAACATTACATCATATTACTAAGTTAAAGCTGTGCATATTCATAAGTTTCATTATTATGCATTAAGTTCTAGAAAGTTCTTGGCTGTTTGATGCTCTATTGGTTTGTTGTCAATTTATTGTGCCCTCTCTTCCTTATCTCCCATTCGTTGTGATACCCTTCACTCCTCCCCTGTCCTTCCCTGCCATTGGCCCTTTGAGTTTTCTCCACCCCTATCCTCTCCTGTATAAAACCCCGTCACCCCTTGAATTTCAGCTTCTGTCCCTGCTCCCGTTTGGTGCGTGTCGCTATTCTTCTGAATAAACCGCCCAGAGAAGCACACAGCAGCCCNATCCAAACCAGCAACGAAAAGTGGTGGGGCAAAGCCCAGGTTTAAAGTACCTTTTCAGTTGTGGAAAGCCTCCATCCTCCCTTTTAAACAAGTTTAAAATGTCTCTTTCTATTGGTTGTTGAACATTACATCATATTACTAAGTTAAAGCTGTGCATATTCATAAGTTTCATTATTATGCATTAAGTTCTAGAAATTTCTTGGCTGTCTGATGCTCTATTGGTTCGTTGTCAATTTATTGTGCCCTCCCTTCCTTATCTCCCATTCGTTGTGATACCCTTCACTCCTCCCCTGTCCTTCCCTGCCATTGGCCCTTTGAGTTTTCTCCACCCCTATCCTCTCCTGTATAAAACCCCGTCACCCCTTGAATTTCGGCTTCTGTCCCTGCTCCCTTTTGGTGCTGTCTCTATTCTTCTGAATAAACCGCCCGGAGAAGCACACAGCAGCCCTCCTTCTGCTTCTTCACCTTGGCCAGCTCAGTGCTCGCTACCTGTAGCTTGGGCCAGCTGCTGCTCTCGGAGCTGCAGGGCGTGCGGCGGGGGCTCGGGTTTGCTCCCTGAGGCTGCCAGCCTCTGCGGGCTGCAGCCGGCCACTGACGCCGCCCGATCCGGGCCACCCCAAGAGAGCATCAATAACTAATCTTGTTAACGAAAAAATTTATTGTCCTAGCACTACCTTACACCCCGCCCCCCCCCAATTCATTGTGAAGCCAGGTTTCAAATACAATTTTTCATCATACACCTCAGATTTCCTACTGTGACCTTTTCTTCGATGTGCTGTAAGTATCTTTAAGGAACATCGGACATATGCAGAGAATTACTGAGGAGATGATGGCTAACAAATGTGAAACAAATAACACAATTTGTATATCGCATTATCTATGAACTACATTTTTCCTGCTCTCTCCTGCTTTCTTTTTTTCCTACTATAGTCAGAAAACTATTCATCTCAAGCAGAATTGCATCAGTGAAATAACTTCATGTACTACTAATGTTTCCTCTTGATAAACCACAAGATCCAAAATGTAGCTTATTCTGGACGTCAAACCTGATTAATTCTTTGACTTCTCAGATAGTATTGCTTTCTAGTAAAGTATATATAAGATGGTCTTTCCTTGGTCTTTTCCACCTAACCCTGCTGTTTTTCTTACCAGAGAAGTCTACTGGTCTTTGTCTAAATGAGGATCCAGTGCAACTAATATTCATTATTAGTGCTACTAAGAGAGTAGCCATGTCAACACTTTCAGACCACCACTGGAAGGATATACTTGATTAGCACTCAGTGGGTTTTGGACTAAGCACTTTGAAATGAAGCTGAAGTCATGAAACTGTGATATGGCAGTAAAGGAAAGGACAAAATGGGACGGGGTGTTGGTGTCACCTGGGTCAGAGCAAACTAATTTTCTTAGAAAATCTCAAAACTTCAACCTGTTCACTGGGCCTCTAGTTTATTTAAATACCTTTGTCTATGTAATTAGATGTGGTTTGAATTACAGTTTTAGATTCAATCTAAGTAGATTAAAGTGTTTTCTTAAGCAAGTTTATATGAAATTGGGTAGAAGAGTAGTAGTGACTTCCAAGTGCATCTTTTAACCCGATAGTGTATATTGTAAACCAAATATTTAGCAGTAGTCTATGAGATTAAATTTTAGTAGAATCTGTCCTGGAATGAACCAAGGAAAGCTTTCATGGTAAAGCTAATGGCACAGCAGTTGTGCACATCTGAAATTTTGTACATGCTTACTGCATCTTAGAACAAAAATATCCTTAATATCTGCATGAATTATACAAAAATTAATTTTTGTCTGAATATCTACGGGAAACTGTATGCCACAGGACACAGAAATAAAATAAAAAGTCATTGAACTGTGCCCGGGCTCTGCAGGGCACCTTCCAGGTAGGTGCTTAGTAGAAAAAGAGGAATAAAAAAATCCTGTCTTGTGTGCTCAAAATCAAACTCATTACGTTGAAGGCAGTTAAAAAATCCTTTTCCACCCCTTGATAGCCACAAATAATTGCTACAATGTTTCCATTGTTGTTACTGAAAACAATTGCTCATGTATATGTGGTGTGGTCAGTTTTCTGAATTCCAGATTTTCATGACAAATTTAACACATAAACTTGAGTGTGTACACAACTATTACCCATATCCACTCTGAAAAAAAGCTCTATGATTAAGACATAAAGTGTATTTCTAACATACTAATTTGCCATAAAGAGAATCAGAATTCATCAACTATCTTTTTAGTACTCTTAAGCTAAAGGCTTTCCAGAGGTGTGATGCAAATAGGTAA
Organism: Oreocharis arfaki; assembly: GCA_013398015.1. Classification (NCBI taxonomy): domain Eukaryota; kingdom Metazoa; phylum Chordata; class Aves; order Passeriformes; family Paramythiidae; genus Oreocharis; species Oreocharis arfaki. The sequence goes on from VZRR01011731.1 coordinate 383,955, forward strand.
TTTTGTAAATTGGAAATCACATTGCTTCTGGAGGTGTACCATGTTTATTTCTCTGGGCCACAGACCATGCTATACCTCTGAGTGATTTATGAAGTCCAGTGGGAACTGAGCTCAATACGCATGTGAAAGAACTTAATCTGTTCAGTGGTACCTGATTTTATCTTCTCAATTTTGCTAAAGGATGAACTTTTTCAAAGAAATTAGCCATAGATATGTGTCTGTGAGGTAGAAGCTTTGGAGAGACTTGTAATGGAAGAACATTAAAACTGTAGAAAACAGTAAGGTTAATATCAACAAACAAGTCAGATACATAAGTAAAATGTTAATTTTCTTTTCTAGTAGTACTTCATGTACTATTTATGCCTCTTTTTGTATGTATCAAAGCTTTCTCATCATTGAATAAACTTTTCTGCAATCAAAATTTTTTCCTTTAGTAGCACCTGTAATATTTACAGCACAAACATTTCTGTAAGCTCTGATAATGATATTCTGAAACAGGAGAGATGAAGGATAAAGCATAATTGCTTTTTCAGCTCCAGAGATTCTTGGATAAATTTTAACATCTGGCACCATACTATATCCTGTAAGACCTACAAGTTTTCATGGGGGAAGAACTTTTATGATTCTGTAAGCTTTTGACACCTGGCTTATTTTTGATGACTTTAATTTTTGTGAAAATGAGGGACTTTTTGGCTTGTTTTCTTTTCTGGTGCTACCCTAAAAATAGTTGTATTCAAAGGTAGATAAGCTGTTCTTGCTTCCTCTAAATAGAAAATACACAGCTTGCCTTGCTGGAAAGATTAATGGTTACGAATTAATTTTTCATAATGCCTTATAATCTGTCCTCTGAAACTACCCTCCTGAGAGTGGTCTATCACTTTTACGTAAGCAGTCTGTTTTATTAGGTGCTTATTCTTCTAGTAACTATTAGAGATATATTGTCTAGTTAAGCTTACCTTGAAATACAATTCTTATTGGCACCTTGAAAGTTGTGTTATTTATCTTTTTATCTTTTTAAGATTCAGTCATCTGTATCCAAGGAGTCATCAGCTATTACATCTTCCCTTCATATTAAGGGATATCATACATGTTAATATATGAAAAGTGTTATCTCTCTACAGTTCAGAGATTAATTTGTTTCTGTTTGGTTATATTGTAGTTTGCCCATAATCACACTGTTCTCAGTCATGCTCTGTTATTGTAATATATTGGTATAAACCTCTGACTATACTAAATTCAATCAGTTACAAAAATTAACCTGTGATAGAAATGGCTTTTCTGACTGGTGCAGGACCACATGGTCCTTCATTAGGAGTCAGGTTTATTTTGCAGCAGAACAAAGTAACTATTTTAGTTCTAATATTTGGCATCTCTGCCCATGGCAGGAGAGTTGGAACTAAATAATGTTTAAAGTCCCTTCCAGCCATTATGATTTCTGAACAGGAAAAATCTACTATTTGTAGTCACATATGTTTTGGCTTTTATGATTTTCTAAAATAAATTTAATTCCCCTCCCCTCCCCGCTGTTTCACTCTGCTCTCACACTCCTCTTCCCTGACTCCTTGTGCCAGTACAAAGACTCCTTGATGACTGCTATGAGTAAATGCTTTGGAAAATGTAATACTAGCGGACAGATCCCAAGATCACAGATATTGTCTGCTGCACGAAATTATTTTGCTATGAAACCAACTTTTTTTAAAGAGCAATGAAAAATAAAGTAAAATATGTCTGTCTTTCATATGTATCCTCCTCCCCCAAGTTCAAATGCTGTTATTCCTGGCTGAAAAGAGGGTGTGGAGGCTGGTGTCATTTAAATATTTTATTCATTACACTTACTATGTGATTTGTGGGTAGGAAGTGGGTAGGGACTGTAAGTCCCTTGCAGTGAGTTATAGGACAAAAAGTGCTGTAGAAATAACTGTACATGTTGGTGTCCTGCACAGAGAATAAAAAAGAATTAGATGCAGAACTACTGTCTGAAAAGAGACGGTAGAGAGCTACATTAATATATGCAGCGATATAATTGAGCATTTCTTTATGGATGTGAGTGAATAAGTAATGCCATGGGAGTGACGAGGACATAGATCTATATGTGGATTTCTAACAGTAACGTAGATGATAAAAGATGATATTGAAGGCTACAAAACTGCTTCAGATGTGTAGCGGTGAAGTTTTAAAAGACTCCCTCAGAGTAATTCTGATAACATGAGCATTTAATGGTGTTTGTTATCAACTTCCTACAAAGAAAGCAGCATTAATACCAGATCTCAAAAGTATTCCTTTCAATTGCACAGTAAAAAAATTCAATGTGTTAGTTCACAGGGCATGAGAAACAATTTATTTCTGATGGGGAAAAAAATAAAAATCCTGGGCATTTTCAGTCTCATTCACAGATAATGAAAAACAGTTGAAAGAACTGGTAGGTACCATCCATTTTATCAGGTCATCAGTGAAGATTCAGGTCTACATGATGTTATTTGCAATTCTTAGTGGAAACAGATTACAGTGATAAAATATCAACTTCTGATGGTGTATTTTGAGATAACATGGGCTTTTATGTGACATGATGTTGTGAGCTGTTTTCTAGCTAGATAGTAGAACTAAAACCTTTATGTTTTCTACTTAGGCACTAAAATTTCTGCCTCAAAAATTAACTAACTAGGTGTTCATATTTCTAAACAAATAATGTTACAAATTTGATCAGTGCAAAACTGTGATAATAAAATCCAAAATGCTAATTTCTAAGCACTTACATATTAAATTTTCTATGATGCTTGAAAGAATAATTCAGTTTTGTTCTCAACTAGGCTTCTTAAAAATAAACAAACAAACAAATCTATCCCCTTTCAGTATACTAAATCTCACCAGGCAGGTATATCCTCAAAATAGATATTTAAAATATAAATTTTTCAATCTCTTATAAACGTATGAAATTTTTTTTTTTGGTTTTTAACATGTCTCACAGGGTTATATATAGTTAGCAGTTTTGTGTTGTTAAAAAAATATCCATTAAAAAAGTGGACTTGCTAAGTAATTCTGCAGTTGTTGAAAATGTACTGCTGGAAGTTCAGCTCCTTTCATGTGTATTTAGCCCTTGAGGCAGACAAAGTTGTTTTTTTTTCTTAAAATCTTAATTAATAATTATAATCATGATTAATCACTAGAATTCAGATATTTTGAATGAAGTCGTTATATATTAACAATCCATTTATTTTCCTTATATCAGACAATTTCCATATTGAAGAATGTCACATACACATATGTAGGACACCAGAGGAATGACTGACTGGCTCAACACAATTGGGTGGGGACTGTATGTGTGGGGGCAGGGTGAGTTCTGCAAAGGTGGGACAGTGCCCTGCTCCACACCCTGCCCCTGGAGCCGTAGTCAGCCTCTTGTCCAGTCCCTAAATGGCCGCAGCCACATAGCATGCCAAAAATCCCCAAGTGAATCGAGCTGACTGCTGGATAAGGTCTCAATAACTTCAAGAAGCCTTGTAGTTCTTCTTGGAGGAGGGACGGATTTTTCTTGATTTGAGTTCATATTTGGGGTTATTTAGTTATAAGCAAGGGATATTGCAAGTAAATGGAGAAACTTTGGAGAATCAATGTGGTGTCAGTAAAACTGAATTTTTACACTTGGTCATTAATGCAAAACGTACCCGAGAAATGAATCTACAAAAAAACCTTCCATCTGTTTCCTATGGAGTTCTTGAGACAAGGAAGTGACACAAAATGATTGAAATAGAACACGTGTAATCATTAAGACAAAAATATTTCTTGTGACTACATTCAGATTTGATATCAAAAGATGCTTATCTGAACTTCATCAGAATCTATTTCATGAGTTTTTGTAGAATCAGAGGATAATATGGGTTAGAAATGATCCTAAAGGTCATCTAGTCCAACACCCTTGCAATGAGCTGGGACAATTTCCATCAGACCAGGTTGCCCAAAACCCCATCCAGCCTGGACTTGAACACTTCCAGAGACAGGTCATCTACAACATCTCTGGTTAACCTGTCACAGTGCCTCACCAACCATACAATGAAGAATTTCTTCCTAATATTTAACAGAAACCTACCCCTCTTTTGAAGCAGCCCAGATAATATTTTATCAAATAATATCTTAGAGCAATTAAATTAATTGTTCCCACAGTCCAGTATATAGGCTTATCTGAAAATTTACTTCATGATTGTAAAAGTTTTTTCTAATTCCTTCTTGGAATTATATTCATAATCCATTTGTAGCTGTTTGCTTTTCACCAGCATTATCTTCCAAATTAATTAGTTCTTTTTCACATCTTCCAAAGCCCCAAATATTTAGCTTTACAATATTAAATGACTCCTTATATAAATAAGTCAAGTCCTTTAACCTCTTTTCATAAGCTTGGTTTTTCATTACTGTAATTATTTTGACATTTCTCTGAACCTGTTTCATTTAAGTTCATTAATGTAGGTAACCAAGATTGTAAATTACATTCGATATGAGGTCTTTACTTTTTAGAGTGTTAAGAATATAGAAGTGTTTTGGTTCCTTTTTTCCAGTCTGTGCTTTCTGTTGCTTTCTAGAAGTGTGAGGCTTTTTCAGATGATTTTTTTACACTTGTAGGTCAAACCCATCTCATAGGATTTGAGATCGGAAAAGAAGTGGTGCTCTTAAATTGGAGCAAAGGAGACCGAGGTTCCCCTAAAGGAAAACACTCTAATGCAACAGCAGAATAAATGGTTTAAGGACATTGTCAAAGAGAGAAATTTAAAGAACAGTTTTGACAAATATGTGTCAAGAAAGTTTTATTTTTAATTAATGTGCCTCAGTGTGAGAAGAGACTACAGGACCTTTTAAAGACCCTTTAATTGTTATGGCTCCATAGCGAAGTATATTTCTACACCATCGTAGTAGCAGTTTATGAACCATGTTGTTTATTACTTACAGCAGCAAACAGTATCCTTAAATTAAATTCTATTTCAAAGTACTTTTCTAAATCCTTGAAAATCAAGGTGAAAATATTTAAATTTCTTCTGAAACGTACACAGTGAGAGATGCCCACAATTATATTTCTCAGTTATAATAGGATCTAATGTCATAGAAAATCCTGTGGTGGAAGGGACCCACAATGATCACATGGATCCTGGTCCTGCATAGGATCAGCCCAAAAATCCCACCATGTCCCTGAGGGCATTGTCCTAGCACTTCCTGAACTCTGTCAGGCTAGGTGCTGTAACCACTTCCCTGGGGAACCTGTTCCAGTGCTCAGCCACCCTTCGAGTGACAAAACTTTTCCTAATATCTCTCCTCATGTCATTTCCTCAGATCCTGTCATTTGTCACCAGGGAGATCAGTGTCTGTCCCTCTCCTTCCCTCACAAGGAAGATGTAGACCACAATGAGGTCTCCTCAGTCTCCTCTACTTCAGGGTGGACAAGCCAAGGGACCTCAGTCACTCCTCATATGCCTTGCCCTTATCCCAGGACCATGAGCAATCCAGTTTAGAAAGGTCTTGAGGCAGAAATGTTTGTGCCCTGCTGCGATCTCCTTGGGCTGCCTTTTCCAGCCCGACTGCCACTGGAGCTTTAGGCTTTCTGGATCTCTGAACCCTAACTCTAACCATAAAGGAAGCTTGGCACTGAGGTTGAGGTCCCCATCACTATGGGTGGCTCAAAATATAAAAGTGACAGCTCTATTTTGAGGCCCTGCCGTGATCCCCTTTGCATGCCTATTCCAAACCCAGTGTCCCTGGATATGAAGACTGTGGTTCTCTGCACCCTAACGTTAACTCTAATGACAATATGGGACTGAGACTGAGATCACAATCCCCATGGGTGGCCAAGATTATAAAGAGTGGAAGAAGCAATGTTGACCCTGCTGTGATTGTCTTCGACTTTTTCAGCCTCATTGTCCCTGGAGCTTTAGGCTTTCTGGCTCTCTGAACCCTAACTATAACAATAAAGGCAACTCGGTGCTTCAGCTGAGGATCCCATCACCGTGGGTGGCCCAGATTATAAAAGTGTGGAGGCAACAATGTTGGTGCCCTGACACGATCCCCTTGGAATACCTTTTCCAGCCCTAGTGTCCCTGTAGCAGTAGGCTTTGTAGGCAGACACTGGACTACAGTACTTTTCCATCCATCCATCCATCCATCCATCCATCCATCCATCCATCCATCCATCCATCCATCCATCCGTCCGTCCGTCCATCCATCCATCCATCCCTTTGTTAATGTTATTTCTCTAGCATCTATGATAAATGCAACCTAATGAGGCAGACAACCCCTTCCCTTGATCTATAGACTCTGCTTGTGTTCATACATCTTGGGAACTGCCAGGACGTACCATGATGGTTCCTACCACCATCCCAGGCCTTTTTTACAGAGCTGCTCCATTTCTCCATTCTTTCTGGACTGTCTGAATGGCAGCCCTGCTCTCAAGCATGTTTACTGACCACCTCAATTTGAGGTCAGCTGTGAATTTGATGAGTCTGCTCTCCATTATTGCTTCTAGTTTGTTGATGAAGACTTTAAATACAAGAAGAGCTGGGATGACTCTTGTTTGGAGCGTCTGGAGAGTACAACCCCTTATCATCTGTATCCAACCATCAAAATACATTTTTGCTGATCTAACCGTTCACTCATGCACTATAATATCCTAATTTTTCCTTAATAATTTTATGGGGGGAAAAGTCAAAAGCGTTGCTGAAGTTGAGCTATTGGACAAGCCCTCCTGTCTACCCATATATTTATTCAATCATTTTATGATAGAATGCAATCAAGTTGGTCAGGCACAATATACTTTTAGTAAATCCATGCTGTTGGGTCCCGGTTATTCCCACTTGGCTTGAAGTATACTCATACCACGTTTTTTCCAGGGATGAAATTAAGACTGGCTAACCTATAGTTGCCCAAACTGACCTTCTGGCCTTTTTTGAAGTTGACTATGACATTTGTTTTGTTCTATTTTTAAGAAGTGTCTTCCAGTCTCCACAGTTTTTCAGAGTGTGAAAATAATGGAGAGTGATCTTGCAAGGATCAGAGGATCTTGTAAGGTGCAGTCTGTCAGGTCCCTCGGACTTTCAATTAATCCATGACTTAATCTTCATTCACTACTGCTTTCTTTCTTCCTTGAACTGTGCCTTCAGGCACAAATTTCATATAATTCTTCTAATACTGTTAATTCTTAAATATTTTTTTTCTACAGAGCATTTGCAGTCAGGAAGTGTACCAAAATACTCAACTCAGCACCAGACTCCCAACCTGAAAGTTCCCCAGACACTTAATCTTAGTCACCAAAACATGCTCTGTAGCATCACAATCACAAGATTAGAGGGTTTTTCTTGCTCATGAATCCCTTTGCTTCCTTCAGGAGGAAGATTTTTGCTTATAGCATTTCATAGTCTGATGACCACAGCACTCAGTTCAGTCTATTGAATTCTTAGTCAAGTACCTGGGATTTCTATTTTCTGTCTCACTTTTCAAAGCCACCTGCTGTTTTTCAAAAGTGTTCTGATAGCAACTGAGGCTCTAAGCATGTGATGATGACATAATTCTCATCAGCTGTCTCTATTCTCAGTGAAAGAGAGAGACATGTGACGGAAGATAACTTAATATCACCAAACCCCCACAAATATTAGTTTTGTAGACCCTTTGGAAGAAAGGAGGAACATAAATGAAGAGTATGTCTTTTGACTGTCTGGGAAATTATATTACTATGTAAAGTGGATTTCTTCCTGTTGAGGCAAAAATAGAATTTGATTGGCACATTTCCAGGAGTAGACTTGTCTTGCTATTGTTTGCTGTGTCCATTTCTCTTATGCCTTTGCTTTTACTTGTAAATAGTGGGGTATTGGCTCATCATATTCTTTTTGTTAGAACTGAAGTTAAAAAGACTTTGGACATTTAAATGTCTTCTGTTTCACTCACCTCACTATTTCTCTTAGTCTCTCTTAAAATTGTGCTGTGCTTCAGAACGTCTTATTTCTCTTAATATTCTTTGCTAGTTTTAGCTGCTTGGGTTTTCTGAATTTGCAACAATATGCTTCTATTATTCTTTTATAGAGCATTTTATGTTATTTTCACTTTTTATATGATTGTTTTTTGGTTTTCAGATTATCAAACAATTTTTTCATTCAACTGCATTGTTTTCTGATCTACTAAGCTTACCTTTCCTTCGTATGTGAATAGTTTACCTCAAAGCTTTTGGTATTATTGATTTTTAAGAAATAACACTTATTCTACACTTTTCCCTTAAATTACTTTCTGCAAAAACAAGTTCTCAGGCTTGTTTAATTCCTCTTTATTGAAGTATAAGAAAAGGTTTTGCTTTACTTTCTTTAGAACAGTGAAGTCTACGGTAAGGTCAATTCCTTTAGCTTCTTTTGCCTTACAATTTTAAATTATTATGCAGAATTAACTAAAAAACCCCTCCAAAACTGTGTGCTGATTACGATACTTTTTGGAATAAAAAATTCATCCACAGAGCATTCCTCCAATTCACGTGAGACTTTAAGTGCTGTCATAGTATTTTTTTAACATGTAGTTCTGTAGACAGATCTTTAAGTCTTCCACTCTGGATTGCCTTTCAATTAACAGTTGGTGATTCTCTTCTGGTAAATTTGACTTCAGTATTTTCATTTAATGTCCAGGCAAATGAACTTCCAAGTTTGTTCAAAACCAGGAAGTTAGAAAATTTGGTTGGAATTTCTACCATTGCTTTTTTCACTATAGTTTCTGCTGCATTTCCTGGGTTTGTATTTTCTTTACTTCCATGCTGGGAGAGTTTATACTATACAATTTATTGCCACGAACAGACAAAATATGTATCAAATACAGTAAAATGCATATAGCAGCTACAAAAGATTCCTCAGCATTCTAGAAAGCATTCCTTATTACCACGTATAGAGTAAAACACATTACCAGAAGACTCCAAAGTATTACTAAAAACCTCTTTGCAGGAATTTATAGTCGTGTACCATTTTAGAGTGAGTGGCTTTTCAAGCACCACCACAGTTACTCCTCGTTAGGGTCACTAAAGCTTTCACATTTTTTTGCATTCTCTCTATTTAAAAATACATCTCTCACATATTTTATCTAAACAGGGAATGTCAATATTTCAAATTTTTGCGCTGTAGATTTATTGTTAGTGTTCTATTAAAGATGAAGGAGAACTGATTGATGTATCTAAACACGATTCTTGTTCCATTTTAAATACCTGTAGGACATTAATTCCTTATGCTCTTCATTTATCATGCCAGGATAGCAGAGATATTCACTGGGATGTATCTGCCAGGCCAGTAGAAGCACCTGAGGTAGTGTAGTGAATCTAGGATGGCACTACATGCCAACTCTTAGGCAACCAAGTTGCTGTAATTTTTTTCAGGCTGTCATCTGACTTGTCTCGCTTTATCTAGCATGTATTGCTTATAGATCAAGTTTCATTTAAAACTCTTCCAATTACCTTTCAAATCTTTTTCCCTATCTGTCTTTTCCCTTCATTTCTTTCAGTTCCATTTATCTGAGTTTGCTAAAGGTTTTTGCTATACTGAGTTTTAACTTCAGTATTATGCCCTTACACATGTGAACAAAAGAATTATTCCATGGATTAGAAAGTACTGGAAGGATATACTGATTCAGAGGAACCTGTACATTTGGCCTCTTTCCTTCATCCACCTCTTCTTAACTGCCCCTACATCTGCAGCTGTTGGATGTGAGACTCTAATAGGTATGACTCTGCCTAATCACTTTG
>VZRR01011731.1:393824-450468 GCA_013398015.1 Oreocharis arfaki
ACCTTTCCTTGCTGGTGTGCACAATAAGGCAGTTACTTCGAAGAACCTCAGAATCTGTTACCTGAGCTGTAGCTACCAGGCATAACTGCCAAAGTCCTATGGGACACTTTGGAAACCACATTTTGTAGTAGGGATATATGTCAGTTTTGAATTTCAAGAACTATGCATAGGCAAAAAGCTTGGTGTTAAGTTATTAACAGAGTTTAAGTAATCAGCTTTAAATATTCTTAGGACGGGTGAACAAATATGTTACTACTTCAGAATTTTATTTCATGGTGCCTTCCAGAGACAACATATGCTGACCTGTTTGCTTAAACCTAATTTCGAGGGAAAGAAAATAGAGACATATGGGAAGAGATGAGCATTGGGAAATGTTTAAGTGTCTGAATATGCAATCTGGTAGGTGTGTAAATGTGTGATGGTCAAATGAGGATAATTTAAGGTTTACAAGGGTCTACTATTAAAACTTTAATGAAATGAGTCTGGAAAGTTCATGCATCATTAAGGACATCTGTCATAGGCTATGCATGTGAAATCATTGCTTACTGGCATGCTGGAAATGAAATACATTATCAATGTGTTCCAGAAAGAAAAATGAGAAAAACCCAAGTGAAATATGGTGCAAAGACAGAAAAAGACCCTTTTGCATTAATGTCTTCAAAATAGCATGTGGAGAATTGGTACTTTGGCAAACTAATATGTACTCACCATAGATTCATTCTCTGGTAATCTCACACTTTCGGGTAAATAGAAGTTTTTGCTTTTATTAATTTTCTGTCATATGGGAGAACAGCAACCACTTCAGATAAAAGATAAGCTATGGAACATTATTATATCAGGTAATTATTTTTACTTTTTATTTTGCAAAACCAAATAATTGATGTAGTAAAAATTAATGTTTACTTTTTATACATTCAGAAAATGATCATTAAAATGAAATCTTTGCAGAATATTTCTCCACCTGGAAAACCTTCTAATGAAAGTTTTGGTTGCAAAAACACTGACTGCTTCTAGTACGGTGGACATGAGCCAGCAATGTGCGCTTGCAGCTCAGAAAAGCAGTGGTATCCTGTGCTGCATAAAAAGCAGTATGTCTAGGAGGCTGAGGAAGTGGTTGTAAAGACAGGTTGAGAAATTTGGGATAATTCAGGTGAGCTGGGGGAAGAGAAGGCTTCAGGGAGACTTTAACACTGTCTTTCAATATATGAAGGAGTCTTATAAAAAAGACGGAGATGCTAAGGCCTGTAGCGACAGGATAAGGCACAGTGGTTTTAAACTGACCGAATGCAGATTTAGTTTGAACGTAAGGAAGGAATTTTGTTTACTATGAGATTGGTGGGACACTAGAACATGTTGCCCAAAGAAGTCATGGAAACCCCACTGGAAATGTTCAAAGTCATGTAGGAAAGGGCTTTGAAGATCCTGATCTTCAAAGATGCCTTTGTCCATGACATGGGGGTAGGACTAGATGGTCTTTGAAAGACCCCTCCAACTCAAACCATTCTATAAGGCACATATTAGAAGGGGTCTGAGTAGGAAATGTTGAGTATATCTTTGGGAAAACTCTTGGAACTTTAAAAGTAATACATTTCAAACTTACTGAAGCAATGGTAACTGAACCTGAAGATAGTCTTAAAACAGTTCAAGTGGTCACATCAGCTGTCGTTTTCTGGGCTGCAACACTTGCATGTCCCTTGCAAAATAATGTATATTTCAGAACAGATCAACAGCAGCCTTGCTAAGAGGGATTTGAGAGTTCTGGCGGACAAGAGGTTGGACATGAGCTGGAAATGTGCCCTTGCAGCCCAGAAAGCCAATTGTATCCTGGGCTGCATCAGTGTTCCTAGAATGGCAAGAGGGGATTCTGGCCCTCTATTCTGCTCTGGTGTGAGCCTACCTTGAGTGCTGCATCCTGCTCTGGGGTCCCCAGCCCAGGAACAACATCAGTCTGTTGGAGAGAATCCAGAGCCTGCAAGATGATTAGAGGGAAGAAGCACCTATTCTATGAGGAAAGGCTGAGAGAACTGGGATTGATCAGCCTAGAGAGGAGAAGGCTTTGGGATGACCTAATTGCAGCCTTCAGCAAAGTACTTGAAGGGAGCCTACAAGAATCATAGAATCATAGAATGGTTTGGGTTGAATGAGGACTTTGAAGATCATCTGGCTCCAACCCCCCGCCATGGGCAGGGACACCTTCTACTAGATAATGTTGCTCAAACTGTCCTCCCAACCTGGCTTTGAAAACCTCCAAGGATGGGCAATCCACAACTTCTTTGGGCAACCTGTTCCAGTACCTCACTATCCTCACAGTAAAGAATTTTTTCCTAGTATCTAATCTAAACCTACTCTCTTTCAATTTAAACCCATTTCCCCTTGTCCTGTCACCTTGCCCACTGGTAAATAGTCTCCGTCTTTCTGGAAAAGAGAAGCTTCAGGGTGACCTAATTGTGTCTTTCCAGAACCAGAAGGGAACATACAGGAAAGATGGGCCACCACAGCAGGAGGTTGGCACTGGGTGATTTTTAAGGCCCCTTCCAGCCCAAACCATTCTCTGATTCTAGGATTCTATGATCCGGAGCTGGAAAATATAGAACTTACAAAGTCAGGAGATCTGATGTATGAAATATAGAATTACTGAAGTTTGGGCATCAAAGGTGGGCTTGTGATCAAACTAGACTAATAGAGGCAACCTTTAAGTAAAAAGTACAAAATTCACTAATGAGTGTAGATTAAATGAATTAATATCCTTTCATAGAAAGGATGCCAGCAGGAAGTGAAGAGACAAGTAAGCACATGCCAAATTAACTGTCCGTTCCTTCTGTGATGGGGAAATTAAAAGAATTCACTTTTAGTAAAATGAAAACTAAGGAGAATTAAAAGTTATTTTGGTTTTTGTTTCCTTGTTGGTTTTGTAAGCTGTTTAGACAACTGTGTCTCTCCATTGCTGAAAGAAAAACTCCTATCAGAAATATCCAAATCAGAAAAAAAATTATTTATGTCAACATAAGGAAAACGAGAATTGTGCAAAATTTACAACAGAACTTGAATCTACAGAGAAATAAATTATGGACAAACAGGCAGAGCAATTGTCAAAACCAGACAAAAACTTAGTTGCTTATGTTTTAAAATCATGCAATGTTCTCTGAGACTGTTTTGAACAGTACAGAATAGATGATGCAGAAGACAGGCTGCTGTATGATTTCGTCAGATATGGAACCAGAATACAAATGGACTGCACAACCAAACCTGCAACCATGAAACTTTCCTTAAGTTATGTCTATTGTATAGAATAAAAAGAACCAATGCTAGTTTCTGGCTCTGAAATCAAGGAGTGTGGACTTGTTTACAACATTATGTTCCTTTGATGGTAGACATAGAATTAGTCTAGACATATTCCCTGTATTCTGACTATCCTTAAAGTCAAAGGTATGGACTAATTGCAAAGTAAACTTTACCACTTTTCTTGTGTTTGTTTCTTTCTCCACACAACTTTAGTTTGGAAGCATGAAACTGGTATTCTAACTGCTGTCACCCTTATCATGGCAGATAGGAAGTGTCACTGAAGATGAAGAGATTTGGAGAACATTTTCATGACCCAAGTATGACTCATGGTTGCTCGCTGTATATAGAGAAAAGGCTGCAGACAATGGTTTTTTAAGTGTGGCCTTATGTCTTCAAAAATGCTACATCACTTCCTGTAACTTCTTTTCACTCTCACATTTAATATTTTCTCCTGGTGTCCAAAAAGGCAAGATTAACACCAGTGAGATTCATGGATACTGGCTAAATATAAATGAGAGGAGAATTAGAGTTATTTTGTACTTTCGTGTTTGCAGTGGAGTGGTTTAAGAAAAAAAGTGGTCCTATTTTCACTTTGTTCTCTGAGGCATTTTTCATGTTCAAGTCAGGACAGAAGAAGTTACTGACAAAAAAATCTGGATTCTTTTATTCTGGTTACTTTTATCAATATTAGCACTACATAGGAAGTACTACTTCAGTCTTTCAAAATTCATAGACTTCATTTTTCCCCTCAATCTGATTAAAATTTCTGAACACAATTATATAAGAGAAATTTGCACACCTTTTATGCTTTTATTAGGGTAGAGTTATATTAAGTATAAACCTGTATATTATATCATTTATTGATACATAGTAACCTGAATTATAAAGAGGATAGGAGACTTGAAATTTAAGTATGTTCTGAGAATAATTTTCTGAGTGTCCAAAAGAAAAAACCCATCAAAACCCACTTGATTACTTCAAAGGGAAAGAATATAGTGAAGATTTTATTAACCCCCAAGTATGGCTTTTTTTTTTCCTACTGAAGAAATAAAATATTTGCCATACAGAATAGTTAATGAGCAGGGAAAAATCACTCTCTTATCAGAAAATAGAACTTCAACTTTTTGACAAACTGATCAAATTTGGAGAAAAACTTGTATCCCTTGTGTATCACTTGCCTAGAATGTATTATGTTTTAATTAATTGCTAATATCTAAGGAGGACAATTTCTGTTTTTGAATATGTCACCCACATTGAAAAAAGACATTTCTTTTCTCTTTGGTTATGTCTACATGAATGTACCTATATCTTCTTCTCTGCTTCTTGTAATAAATGAATCTGTTATCCTCTTTGTTCCTACACCTAGACTGGTCCCAGTACCTAAAATAGCACATTGTTAACAAGTTCAAGTCTTCTAGTATTGTTATGAAATGGTTTCTGAAGAAGACCATTGTCCTTCTTGACAAAAGATGTCTGATCCTGACACTAAGATCCAAAAGCATCAGAGAATGAATCAGCAGAAACCTGAGGAGAGGAACAGCTTTTACAGCAAGAGGTTTAAATGTGTGTAGCAACATCAGGACCTTGTCTCCTATCCATTCTCCTAACCATGTTTGTGACAATTATACCCAAGCCTTGCTGCCTTAGCTTGGATTCTGTCTGCATTATAAGGTCTTCAGCCTAAATTTTCATACCATCAAGTCCCCAGAAGAGTAGGTTAAAAATCTGGCATACCTACATGTTGGCGATAGATTCTCTCAATCAGGGGCTGGAGCACAATTGGAGCAAGAAGCCAGCCTGAGAAACACTGGGAAATATGAGTGCTTCATGAATTTAAAGAAAATTTCAGAGCATTACATAGACAGATGATTTAGAGATCTGTAGCAACATCAGCAACTAAAGGTGATCTGATGCTGGCTGTAGTGGCAAGACAACATGTGAGGCTACATGGTAATCTGTTTGGCATTAGCCATCTACTGTCATCCCTTTGCACCTTGTAGACATGTGATATGTATCTAGCCTTGTTGTAGATTTCACTGCTGGTAAATAAGCAGTTTTACACATGATGTTAGAACCTTAATGGATCCAACAACATCAAACACCACTCTAACACTTATCATTCCCTCTTTGTGCTGCACCAGTTAGAAATACAGATGAACCCAATGAGGAGATAATAAAAATTATACCAGCTAAGGAAATACTGCAATAAGCCCTACGGAATTCCAGACAAAGTTCTACAAGTCAAGAGGCATAGTCATTTTGATTATAAGATGAGGAAGAGAAGGGTTAATCAGTAAATTTGCTGCCGACCTTAGCTCTTTATTTACCAATAGAAAAGGATGAGGAACAGTTATAGGAAGAAGTAGAATCCTTAATATATAATCAATATTAGAATTTACTTGGTGTGGTGAAAACTAATGGACAGATTTATCTCACTAAATAATAAGTAATAAATAAATTTCCCAAAATATCTGTATCCAGTGCCATTGAAGCCACTCTGCTATGTGTGAGGCAGCAGCATTTGACTGTTAAACATAACATAGGGTCTACCCTGCCCTTCTGAGGCAGAAGCTGAAGGTCAGCTGGCAAGGGCACCAGAATTAATACTATATTGATTACTTATGTTTTTGCAGCTAAATTGTGCAATGAGAGGCAATGGATGAGGCTCATACACTTATAATGTAGTTGTCAGCACGTGATTAAGTTTTACATGAGCTGGGTGTCTGCATTCCTACTGTTGTTATTGGAGATCTACTCAGTGTAGCAATATATTAACTCAGTCCCTTTGAGATATGCACCTCTCGCCATTTGAAGCAGCACCCAAGGTTGTCCAAGACACCTGTCCAGAGATGGCAGAAATAGCAAGGCAGGTAACTAAACACCTGGCAGCTTACAAGAGGCTGTCTTAAAGACAAGCATCATTCTTCCATTTACACGAGTGAGTCATGCTGACTGGAGTATGAAGATCTCAGCTGAACAGATACACCTTACACATTTCTAGGAGTATTTCTGTCTGTGTAGATATAACCCAAGCCTGGGGTTCAAAATGTATCGATATTCCTTTTATAGTCTGAAACAAGAGAAATGGAGGCTAGAAATAAATTTTTCATAGGCTTAACTGAAATCACAGGGGAAAAATTTTGGAAATTTGTAAGTATGAGTAAATTCGATGAGAATAATTTTGAAATTTAAAAATTCCTAATACTTGTAAAGGAATGAAAGCAAGAGCAAACTAATGACAATGAACAGTAGACTTCTGCAGAGCCAAAGAAACTCTGGCATGCAAGGTCCGCTAGGAAAAAAGTCTAAGAAATAAGGTGTTTTAGAGTGCCAATGATTCCTTAAAAAATAATATTAAGAACAGAAAGACAAAGAATTGCTATGAAGAAGAATGAAATGACATAAAATGAGATTAAATGGAGTTAAGTGTAGGACTTTGCATGACCTGAATCTATAAAAAAATAGTTGAGAAAAATTAGGTAGTAGGCTAAATAAGTGAAGGAATAAAATTTCTAAATAGAAGTAATGAAAGGCTAAGAATTACTAATTGAACAATTACAAAATATTAGCAAAATTAGAAATGCTGAGGCAAATAAGGTACCTCCAGCCAAGGACATCACAAGAGAACCAAAAGGACATTCTTACTGTATTTGAGGAAAAAAACCCAAAAGATAGTTCATTACACAGTGAAGATATAAAGCAATTGAAGATTATGCTGAGTGGCCAGAAGGTTGACTGAATTTTTACTTTTTCTAAGACTACTTTCAGCTGTGATCAGTGAGGGGTCTGAGCCATACACGCAAAGCAAATTGGTAAGGAAGCACTCTGGTAAGTTAAAAGACTTCAGATCATCTCAGTGTTACTAAATCACCCTTGGGCACTAAGAGAACTAAATAAAGTAATTACAGTTATTGGTTGCAGAAACATACTTTAGATTAAACTTCTAAAGGGGTACAAAAATGGCTATCTAGTCAGGGTAGTTACCACTTACATGTTGTTAGGGTCTTTCTAATAGAAAACCATTCTAGTGCTTATAGTAATTTGCAGCATTAGCAATATCATGCTCTTGTGTAGAAGCAAATATCAGCTGATACATGCATATACAAATACAAATATTATTTAAAAATATATACTATACCAAGATGGGGCTGAATACCTGAAGAAGCCTAAAGGCCAACTGTGTTGGTTTTGCATGGCCTGGTTCTTGGTAGTGGGAAGCCCACAGAGGTGGCTTTTGTGAGAAGCCGCTGGAAGCTTCCACCGCGTCAGACAGAGCCAATTCCTGATGGCTCTGAAGATGGACATGCCACTGGCTAAGGCTGGGCCAGTAAGCGATGCTGGTAATGCCTCTGTGAAAACACATTTAAGAAGAAATCAAAACAAAGGTTGGCGCACAGTTTTAATTCCAGCCAGAGAAGAGGAGGTGAGAATGTGTGAGGGAAACAACATGGAGACACCAAGGTCAGTGAGAAAGGAGGGGGAGGAGGTGCTCCAGGCACCAGAGCCGAGCTTCCTCTGCAGGCCATGGTGCAGCCCATGGTGAAGCAGGTTGTCCCCCTGCAGCCCATGGGGATCCATGGGGGACGCAGAGATCCACCCGCAGCCTGGGGGAAGGTGCCCACGCCAGAGCGGGTGGATGCCTGGAGGAGGCTGTGATCCAGTGGGAGACCCATGGAGAGAGAGGGCCCTTGCTTCCAGGCTGGAACAGCCTGTCCTTGGAGGACTGCAACCTGTGGAAGAGTGACCCACACTGCAGCAGTTTTGGGAGGACTGTCTGCCTGTAGGAGGGACTCACGCTGCTGAAGTTTGCAGGGAGCTGCTGCTCGTGAGATGGAACCACATTGGAGAAGTTTTCAGAGAACTGTCTCCTGTGGGAGGAACCCCACCGTGCAGCAGGGGAAGGACTCCTCTCCCTGAGCAGTGAGAGAAGCCATGGGTGATGAACTGACCTGTAAACCCCTGCTGCCTCTCTCCCTGAGTTGTCGGTGGAAGGGAGGGAGGGGTTGGAGGGGAAGGTGTTTTTAAGGTTCTTTTTTACTTTTCATTATCCTGCTCTGATTTTGTTGGTAATAAATTCACTTAGTATCTCTAAGTTCAGCCTGTTTTACCTATGAAGGTGTTTAATGAGTGATCTCTCTCCCAGACCTTACCTCAACTCATGAAGCCTTCATTATATCTTCTCTCCTCTGTCAAGCTGCAGAGGAGTGAGTGAGGCATTCATAGGTGCCTGGCATCTGGTCAGGTCAAACCATGACACCAACAATTTGAAATATCTAGGAAAATGAAAAGAATGATCAACAGAAGTTTAGGAAGCAAAAGACCAAAATAAGATCTAATAGTTTTAAATAAACTAAAGGGGTGTTAAAATAAGAGGAATTCATTTTTTTTCATGTTCAAAGTAGATAGAAGTAGCTGTTGAAATCAATCACTCCAAGAGGTATTTAGTTTTGACATTTGAGTAAAACTTCCTAATCAAAACTAGTTAATCAGCAAATTACCTTATCCGGTGATGTAGTAAAGTATTCGACAGGAAACATACACATACATAATAAAACTGAATAGATAAATATCTCTTGGGAATATGCAGATATAGTTGACAGTGAATTTAGAGGCACGGCTGCATCCTAGAATGCCTTCATGCATTGTTTTCCATTCATTGTGTCTGCAAAGTAGATATGAGGCTCAGTTCACCATAAGTAATTGAGTGGAACAAGATTTACTGAAGCAATGTTACAGAGATGAATTGTATGTTGGTAAACTTCTTTGACACCTCAGAGGAAAACTGCTGCATAAGGGCAAGATATAATACTGTATTACTAACTCCATGCATCGCAGATATTTTGGGAGAAAAGTGTAAACAAGGTCATCAGACTGATAATCTTTGCAGACCTTTCTCCACTCTGTCAACCTTATTTAGAATTGATTCAATGTGTGCATTTGGAACTGCTGAGTTTCAAGAACTGTTCAAAATAATCTTGTCGCTCCACAGTAAGTGTTTGTTGCACTGTATTTTTCTTAAATATTATTGAAGAAAATGACAAAGGTTTGTCTATTTGCATGGCATATTTTCCACTGAATATTAGCAATTTCCAAAAATGATTTAAAACAAATAGAATATAAAAAATAACATCAAAGATAAAAAATGCATACTTAGTTTTCTTAAAATTTCTGAGTTATCAAAGCTATGTGGAGTAGATAATAATCTTTATTTATGAGAAGTTTTTTGGATAATATAGAATCATGAATAGTATTGAAAGAGCTTACCTGAGGATGTTATTCTAGTGAAAATTATTCTATGTTCTTTTTACACAATCTTATAAAAAGAAAGAAGACTATTTCAGTTATTTTAATAAAATTAGTACCTATTTGCAATGTTTTTGTTTTCAAATTGGACATTCAATAGTTTAAATCCAGTATAAACAGTAGCAGATGGAGAAATAAGTTGCTATGTCCTCAGAGAAGAAAGTAATGCAATAAAGAGACAATGGCAATAAGATGTTTTTCATGCAATCTGTCTTCATAGCTACAGACCACATATGATTCTTTAGTAACATCTCTGCAAATTGTTTTTTTTATCAGAGAACAAATGCTGAGTTCTCAACCAAAGGCCACATTTGCTTTATATAAATATTGTTGTTGAATCTTAACACAATTAATCAGCTACTTGGACCTGTGATGGTAATTTTCTGATCTTTTTATGCATGATTCCCTGGAAGATAATATCATACCATAAAGAAGTCTCATTATACCCAGTGGTAAATACTTTTTTTTAATCAAAATGCCTTAGGGTTTGGGTTGACCCTGGCTGCATGCCAGATACCCACCCAAGTTTCTCTATCACTCCCCTCCATAACTAGACAGGGGAGAGAAAATGTAGAGTCAAGACAAGGACTGGGAGAGATCACCGAATACAGACAGGGGCAGAACAGGCTCAACTTGGGGACATTAACTGAACTTATGACCAATCAAAATCAGAGCAGGATAATGAAAAGTAAAACAAATAATAAAAACACCTTACCCCCACCCATTCTTCCTTCCCAGGCTCTACCTTCTTCCCCTGGTGGCACAGGGAGACAGGGAAGGGGGGTTATGGTCAGTTTATCACAGGTTTTGTCTGCCACTGCTCAGAGAGAAGAATCCTTCCCCTGCTCCACCATGGGGTCCCTCCCACGGGAGACAGTTCTCCATGAACTTCTCCAGTATGGGTCCTTCCCACAGGCTGCAGTTCTTCACTAACTGCTCCAGCATGGGGGTTCCTTTCCATGGAGTTCAGTCATCCAAGAACAGCCTTCTTCAGTATAGGTCTCCCACTGGGTCACAAGTGCTACCAGGAAACCTTCAGGACTGGGGTTTTGGGATGTGTTGTTTCCACAGGATACATTTTATTTCAGTGTTTTAAATGCTATGATGTTATGGCTCATGTCACAGTGCTCTGATCATTTATGAGACCTGATTTAAATAACAGCTACTCTACCATATTTATTCTGCCAAAATCTTATTTTCAAATGATATGAAAATTCCTTTATTGTTTGAAATGCATATATTTATTTATTACATATTTATTTATAGAAAATCTATATTTAAAAATTTGGCCTTTCAGTTTGAAGTAGACATCTTACAATTAAGCTTGTATTATCTGTGGCTAGATGCAAACAATGTTTCTAAGATCTCAGTACTTCATAACTGTACTGGGATGCTTTTCCAGTCATAATGTGCGTATTGTCTCATTCACAAAACTGAATGCCAAGGAATCAATTTTGCACAATCACTATAAATTATTTGTGTTTTGCTATTTATTATATTCATTTTCTGGTCCTAATGTTCTTGAAACTGAAAAAAAGATATGTTGTTTCAAAATACAATGTCTTTGAATACCTTTTTTTTCTTTTACCACACTGTGAACTTCTAAGACATAATGGAACATAATACAATATTTTTTTCTCACTTCTTTATATATTAAGATTTTTTATTGGAGTTGCAAATGGTGCTTTTAATAGATCTAATTTGCATATCAACAGTACTGTGCAATTAGATTTGTTTTAAAGGAGGAATTACTGAAAGTTTTATTTTATATTAGATGTGAAACATTTGACACTATCGTCGAAACCTCTGCTCATTATCATCATGAATAACAGTCTTTTTTTGTTTCTTTTTTTAGGATAACTTTTTATGCCAGCAGTGACTTGGCAAAGAGTTTTTAAAATCTCTCAGGCTCTCAAGATTATGTATTTTGTCTAAGTAAGTATTGTACATAGTGTAATAGCTCTGTTTGCAATTGTAATAATACATTGCAATTTAAGGTCAACTTGGATTTGGAACATTTACTGTACAGTATAAAAATAAGTTGTTTGCTTAGAGTTCTTAACAGGTACTTTTCAATATAGTGTGTAATTACTGTTATTTTGTTTCAAGTTTTTGAAGGATGGGGTTGTGTTAACTTTCAGGACTAATTGGTGTCGTTGACACATATAAAATAAGGAAAGCATTTCTTTGCAACATCATAGCTATTTGCAAGATTCAACCACTGAGAAAAAGAAAAAAACAACCCTTGTCTTAAGTTAAACATAGATAAATCAGGAGCAGATCATTTCATTTACGAAAAAATTTTTTTTTAACTAATCTGACAAGTATACATATGCTGAACAGCTTATTTTTTCTTCTTAAAAAATGCTTTGATGAGAACTGATCAAGCTGCTTACAAATGAAATAACAGTCTCCAGTTTTCTTTTCTTTTTTTTTACATCTAAAACCTAGTACAATGCCACAAGCTCTTCTATGACATGCATAGGTTAGAGTCTCTAATAGGCATAATAAAGATAATCTATAAGGAAAAAATGTAAAGGAGAAAATGGCTGAGAGGATTCTCAGAGAAAATGATCTTGAAGGACCTATCAGAGATAGGTGATTGTTCCAGTGGTAGGGGAAGAGTGATATCAGACTCGGAAAAAAGGCTAAAGAGACATCAGTGAGAGATGAGCAACAGACAGCAGGCAACTGAATTGTCTCGTGGCTGAATGGTGATCTAAAGTCAATAAGTGTATTGGTTAGCTATCCTTTGAATTTTCAAGGCACTTGGACACACTCACATGTAAACATCCGAACTTCCACTGGAAGTGTAGATTTTCTGCTAGTAACTACAATTAGTATTGCAACAGAACATAAAATCTCTCACCTACAACTTAAAAGGCTATGTTTCTCTGTATGCCTTTAATAGCAGCTGTTTAGTGGAGGCAACAAAGGAGACTCATAGGAAAAAATGAAAATATCTTTGCACTGTTAAATTCACTTTTATACATTACAGTGCGTAAGTGAAGAGCCAGTCTCTTTACACTTCTCCACTTTGAGATGTCACTAATTGGTTTTGAAAATGCATGATGTACAATGAGAAAATTTCTAAATTCTTAGGACCCTCTCATGAACAGAGAAAACATTTTTCCACCCATTACTTCTGGAGTGATTAGCTGTTTATCATGTATTAAAACAACTCAGTGATGGTTTTAGGAAGTCAGGTGTTTTTCACCCTAAGTCCTCAATGACAAGAATGACAACTTCATAATCTCCCCAGAGAAGAATGGGAGCTTATTAAAACACAGATTCTAGAGGGCTGAAAGGAATATTTTCATTGGAAATGCCTAAAGTTCTAATTTATATACAAATGGATATATATTTATATATCCTCACTGAAATAAATGACCAGGAAATGCTAATAGATGTGATCTGTTTTTCTCCCTACTCTCTCTTTATCTTTGAAAGATTGCAGTGCAGCATTATGTTAAATTTCTTTCCATATACTTATTCTTCTGGGACCTAATCAAACAGAGCCCATGTCTCTAGGCCTAAATGGTGAATCTCTGTTAGCATTATTGGAGTGTTGTCTTTCTTATCAGTGAAGCTCATGGTTTTAGAAGCACAAGAAGTTTTTAAAGAATGTTGCTGGGCTGCAGAGGATTTTGTTTCCAATGTACCTGCCTCAGCATTAGGAGGAGGAAATAAAATTAGTATGCATCTGGTTGAACCTGATAGAAAGGTAGGCTGAAGGGCCTTGTGGTTCCAAAAAAGTGCAGAGAGTTAACAAGAATAGGGCTCTTCTTCCTTCTCAGAAACACAAGTAATTGACTGCTAGAACTGCTTCTGCTGTGGGTATTGATCAGTGACAGTTAGAGATGTTCTTTACAATCACTCGCCCTATGAGGCCTAATTAACAAAGGCTGGCTTGCTGAATTAGATAAAACTCAATGTCCACTGAAATTAATGTGATGCTGTCTAAGCGTCCTTCAACTATTAAGGGAAAATCAAGTTTAAGTGGAAGAAACGAGGGAAGTCCTGTTAAGGGCTAAAACAATTGTGACTGGAAAAGTGGATTAAGACAACAGTTTTGCAAGGACAATGCAAGGCACCAATACACTCTCTTTAAAACTGCCTCTTTGTTTTCTTGTTATATTTTTACCAATGTTTATGCTATTTTACTAAAAAATTATATTTTTTTTTTCCTGAGAATCACTGAATTGAAGAAGAAGCAGAGACTGAGAAATCAGAGCTTTTAAAAATGAAACAATTTCTTGGCTATACTGTAATACCCAGCATATCTCTGGATATCACCTTTCCGGGTGGTCAAGAAACTGAGCATAAATAAGCGACAAAGGTTTCACTGAAGGCAACAACATTGGTGCTTTCATGCTCAAAGTCCTACATTCACAGCAGAACCAGGATTAAGTCCGTATTTAATCTGCCAGACCTGTATGGGTTGTGAGCTCTTTAGCCTTAGTCCCCATGTTGTTTAACCAGGTGTAAAGTTCTTGTGTTACAGCCAGATTTATAAATCAGCTCTCAGAGGAGCCTAAGTAGACTAGTTGATCACAACCAAAAAAATTTTCATCAAGATATTTAAGAAATCCATTTAATAATAATAATAATAATAATAATAATAATAATAATAATAATAATAGCATATGTCACAGCTAGTACTGTATCTAAAAATGACAGCACAGAAGAGAAGAGGCATATGCAAAATTAAGTGGGGTTTGTAACACTCATATTCAGTTCAAGGTGGTTCATTATCTTTAATATGGGCTATTCAGCAGTTTATGTTTTAGATAAAATGCTTATTCTGGATCCTGCCTGTTTCTATATATCCTCTTTATACATGGACTGTTTGTTTACTCTGATAACCTTTCTATCTGTCATTGAAGTCAAGGTTGTTGTTTTTCTCAAATGCACATTTACATTCTTTTAAAACATGAGGTCTTCCACACATTTTTCAAGTGTGGTTTAGTATAGCTTCGGTGTATATTTGGCCAAATATGTATTCTTCTGCATTCCTTGATTTCACATTTGCCATTTACACAGTTTCCTGAAAACTGATGTAGCATTGCAACAGTTAAAGAATACAAATACATGTACAGTGCCTTTAGGATGACTTCTTATTAAAATCTTAATGTCACTTAATTTATGGTACCTTTAAAGATAGTTAACCTTTTTCGCTTAAATTGATTTGATTTTCATCAGACTACAACACCTGGGCTCCTGAGATTGCTAGGTTTCTTTTCTCATGGATGATGAGAGACTTCAGAGGTAGAACGCAGCTCTGGAAATGTCTGTTCAAAGCCATAATTCCTGAATCGGAGTGAATTATCCTGCCGTCAGGGAAAAATCCATAGATGTACTGCATAAGGGGAAGGGAAGTACACACTTATATTTATGTGGAAAATCAGTAACATTATTTATAGAAGTAATGTTTTGGCTAGTTTAAATGCTCAAGACTGAAACAAAGAGACCTGGAAGCTAAGAATGGAGGAAGGGTTACTTCAGGAATGCACTGGCTTTGGAACAGGCTTTGCTATCCAGTAACAGCAGCTGAAGTTTTTATTGTACTCTAGAGAAAACTATTTGGCAGAATTCTCCAGAACCTCATGCTTTCAGAAGTCAAGCTTTTTGAAGTATACACTGGGTAGACCCAAATTCTACCAGCTATAAACTAGTCTCTCCTTCTCCCTTTCTTGATTTTGGTGACAGTTAATGAAATTTGAAATGCCTTAAAAGATAATTCATCTGCCAGTTTACAGTAATTACTTACCATCAGTGTGAAACTTTTGAGAGAGGAAGAAATCAAAGTCTCGTCGTCTTCGGGATACAATAAATTGGAAATCAAAGTCTTGTCATCTTCGGGATACAATAAATTGAAAGTAATGTAGTTTGGAAATTGAAGTCTGTCGTAATTAGCCACCATATATCTCTTTTTTTCTGTCTCTAATAATTGTGCATTCAAAAGTATAATCTTTAAAGCTTAACTTGATGGAAAGTATCTGCCTTTGTGACAGGTTACTAGAAAACACAGTTTCAGTCACTTCAGCCTTTCTATAACTTTTTGAGAGAAAGACCTCAGTATTGACAAAAGGATGAGCTTTGAATCTAAGAGGTTGCCCATCAACTGTTGCACAAGAATCATGCCAGTGGATCTCTGGTGCTCACAAGGTCAATGACATGAGGTATGAGGTTATGTACAGCAATGCACACCAGTTTGCTTAATATCCACAGGCATTCAAACACCAGATAGTCTTTCAAACACTTTGAAAAATGATTTGCTTTGTTTTGTAAGTAGAGGAATGATATAGATGCTAGCTGTCAAATGACAGCAAATTACACGTCCTCTTCCTTTTATACTATCATTTATCAGAATCAAGTTTTGTTATATGCAAAGTGGTTTAGATCCATAGCTAGAAATCTGCTTGTATTGTATTGATTTCCTGAGAAGATTATATATGAAGATGACAAGTAGTTATGGCTGACACAGACCAATTTCCAATTGCCTAATGGATTTAACACTTTTTAGTTCTGTGAGTACAATAGACTATCGAAAGTATTTTAAATAATTTTACAGTATGTTCAGTGACAATAGGAATACAATCTGGAGAGCTTAAACTAGAACCATTGGCATGAAAATATAATTTTTATCCTTTAAGGATCATTTACCAAACAATTAGTAACTCAAATATGTGTAGAAATCAAAATTGTTACTTGGTATTATATTTTTTAATTTGTGCTGCTAAGCCACAGATACAGAAAAAAATCAGCAAAGAAATAAGTTCTATGGCAAACATGAGTTAAGTAATGGGAAAATGTGACAGAGCATAACTGATGCTTCATTTATGCTGTATCTAAGCTCCATTCGTTCACCTCTTTTTAGTAACAAACCTGTATGAATTCAGAGCTCACAGCAGTTGAATAAAATGCAGCATCTAAAATGATTATGGATGTTTTTCTTCTAATTCTTGTCTTTTCATTGGCAAGTGTTTCTTTTTTTTTCTACTCACTTGGTATTACTGTAAAAAATGAACTATTTGAATTGAATCAGCTGGGACATTCCATGTCACTAGGAGTGCTGGTGGAGGAGAGGTTGGACATGAGGAGGCAATGTGCTCTTGCAGGCCAGATTAGGTATGGAATTATCATTTGTTTCTGGTTTGGGTTTTTTTTGTTGTTGTTGTTGTTTTTGTTTTTTTTTTTTAAATTCAGGAAAAACCCAGCATATATGTACTTCACACATACTTGTTAACCACCCTATATTTGAGACAATGAATACTTAAACATTACGAAGTTCTCATGTCATTACTTGGTTTCTACTGGATTTTAATGAGTAGAGTTTTAAGAGCTTGTCCACAAGCAATGAAAATACATTACTATGTGAGTAATTTTCATGAATGGCAATGTCTTAAGAACATTCCCTGAGGGGAAGGACTTGGAGGTATTTGTTGTTATAAGTTCTTATACGTTAATAAGTTCTTATAAGTTAATTTTGTGCCATAATTTTGTACAGCTCTTAATAATGATATCATTCAACATTTAACAACATCATTAGTTTCTGTGAAACTTCCTGACACTGTTGGTGAGGAAGCCAGCTATGGGAGGTACCCCAATGGACCGGCTGTTTGTGAGCAGAGAAGGACTGGTGGGTGATGTGATGGTTGGAGGTCATCTTGGAAACAGCAATCACAGACTGATAGTTTTCAATTCTTCAAGAAGTAAGAAGCAGGGTCTGCAGAACTGTTACCTTGGACTTCTAGAGTGCAGACTTTTTACATGTTTAGGAGACTGGTTCATAGTGCTCCTTGAGAAGCAGTCCAGAATGACAAAGGAGTCCAGGCAGGCTGGACACTCTTCAGGAAGAAAATCTTCAAGGAGAATCCCCATGGGTTCAAAAGACTAGGCATCACAGAAGAAGACTGGCCTGATTGAACAGAAGGGCTTTGGCTCAAACTCAGGAAAAAGCCAGGAGAGTTTATTACCTTTGTATGAAGAGGCAGCCAGCTCAGGGGACTGCAAGGTTATCATGAGATTATGGAGGGTGAAAATTAGAAGCGCCAAAGCCGAACAAGAACTTAATCTGGCTCCTGTTGTAGTAGATTAGATATTAGGAAAAATTTTTTGTCTAAAAGGGAACCTGGAACAGGCTGCCCAGAGAGGTGGTGGAGTCACTATCCCTCAAGACATTTAAAAGACCCGTGTATGCAACACTTAGGGGCATCATTTAGTGGTGTCCTTGGCAGTGGTAGGTTAATGGTTGGACTCAATGAGTTTAAAGGTCTTTTCCAATGTAAATGATTCTATGATTACATGATTCGTTAGATTTCCTAAAGTGTCACAGTACATGAAAATGCAATAAAATTTTTATTGGGCCATGTGTTATAAAAAAAGTTTACCAATTAACAGTGTTCCGACAGCCGGCTACGCAAAAATGAAATATTTCTTAACAGAATTAAATTATTATACAGTCTTTCAAACTTGATAGGTATTTATTCATACATTCTGGGCACCACATTTTACCTCACAGGAATCTCAGTTCATACAAGCTTTTTACTTAGCTTGTGTTGACACTTCACACGCTGAAGACTTCTCTCGTCTCCTCTTTGCAGAATGGCATTGTAGAACCGTCAATGATGTAGGGTTGGGTACTAACACAAAACTGTAAAGGTTTTAATGAAAAAGGGAACAATCACATCTGATTTTCTTCCAGTCCCTTCTAATGGAAGATTACAATTTCATCACACCTAAGTGAACAGTTTATGTTTTGCTTTCTTCCTGTCTGGCTTGGTGAACCCCTTTAACCTTGATGGCCCAATAAGAAACTGGTGTTGGTTATGTTCTAACAGCTTTCAAAAAGCATGTACTACTACTAAGCTACCCACAGGAAATTTCACTCTGGTACCAGGTAACAGTGGCCTTCGAGTCCATCTAGATGGCTTGACAGAGTATTTCCTCAAAGGAACATGGAGAAAGAAGATAAAGCAGAAGAGAAACTGCAAATAAATTAATGTATTTATATCTTTGTATAAAGATTGTTATCATCATAGAAGCTAAGATCAGTCTATCTGCCTAAAAAACATTCTTTGGAGTTTGGACCTTAATTTACTGTCCCTGAATTACTACTAAAGACAGAGTCTCCTTCCCACTTGGTAAACTTCTAGCAAAGGCATCTTCCCAAATCATGCTGTAGCCGTGGTATTCAATAACTCACAGCTGTCAAATGGAAGAATACCAAGAGAGTAAATGAAGGATATGCACTGCAAAATTAGTGTTGGTGCATTCTAAATCTTATTAGTCTTTAAGTGTGTTTAAAATAATAAAAGAATGTGTAAGCACACTGCTGTCTGCCAGCTGTTCCTAGGAACATGTGGAAACCCACGGGATTCAGCTCCATAAATACTAAGCAAAAATATTTTGCCTGATTATCTTAAGAAGTGTGGAGCTGAGAAAGAAGTCCTACATCTTTCAACCTTTTCAGGTGCATGAGAAAGACAGTCAGAAACTGGCTGAAATAATATATTTTTCTCTCCTTTGTTACTGGAATATTAATATTTACTATATTTTATGATTAATTTGAACAGCTTAGATAACAACTCTAAATGCCAAATTTCTCTTGTTATACTCCATGATTCTGGCCTGAAATTTACTGCATAGAGTTAGTGGACTGAAACAGCTCCTGTCACCAAGATAACAGCAGTTTTACCATGTACTCATCAAGTATTTCCACATATGGAAAATATTTATTAATCTGGTTAAATGTTTTTTCTTTTTTTCAGATATCCTCTAACTACAGCAGACTGGTTCCTGTGAAATAGTGGCTGAAAGTAGAAGTAATGATTGTTACAAGGATGTCTGACACAAGATTTCTTTTTTTTTCTTTTTTTTTTCTTTTTTCATTTCTCATTGTGCTGTGTAGTACCGGACTGCAATAATTATTAAAAAAAAAAAAAAAAGAGTCCTAGTATACAATGTATTTTC
Source organism: Oreocharis arfaki (assembly GCA_013398015.1). Classification (NCBI taxonomy): domain Eukaryota; kingdom Metazoa; phylum Chordata; class Aves; order Passeriformes; family Paramythiidae; genus Oreocharis; species Oreocharis arfaki. The sequence goes on from VZRR01011731.1 coordinate 413,385, forward strand.
ATATGGTTAGGCTCCAAAATTTTTTCAAAAACCTATTAGAAGAGACTTCTTGGAAAATAAGTTTTTTTCCCCAGAACATTATATTATTTCATTTTGATGGGAAATATTTTGGTTTCTTTTTCTCGTGTCAATATTTTAATTTTGGTTTATATTTTTTGTTCCACAAACTTGTTTGATCACGCAAATTTAAAACAGAAACTCAAATTTAAATGTGTATGTTTCTAATGAAAATGGGCTTCTATTTTATGGATGAGTATAACAAATATGCAGTAAAGTCAATGAAATAAAATTATTTACATCTGAGGAACAAAAAGACCTTTAAATGTATTGTGTAGATTTTACTTATTCAGCTGAATAGAATTTGGAGCAATTTTTTCAGTAGTTGATAGGTCAGAGCAGCATCATAAAAGTAGTTACATGTGGACCAAAGGACTGAAGTAATTTGTGTTAAGATTTCACATTTGTCTAGGCTATTACTGTCGCAATTATCAATAGTGTTACTCAAAAAACCCCCATAATGATTGTATCTACAAATGATTTAAGAAAGCATGAATAGATTTTTCATTTATTATCTATGAGAATCCACTCCCCATCTCCCATAACTTGGATTTTATGGATTGCTCTTTCTGCCCCTTCTGGCCTGTTTATTTCTAACTGTAAATTGAATCACCACAGAATTGTATTGAAACAACTCTGATACTTCTTTGCTCTAATTTCCAGTCTATTTCTTCTACTACATCTATGATTATTCTACTGTCCACTGTCAAGAAATGTGCCTTTTGATTTTCTTTGGTACCATCCTAAGTATGCATTTTATTTCTCTAACTATTAGATGAAATAATAATTATAAATATAAGCTATGATCTTCTCAATGAGATTAGTAATTTTATTCTTAAAAAAGGTCAAAGGAAAACTGGAAAAAACTTGGCTCTTTTCAAATTCCCTGTCATCCAATTTTCATATTAGTGCACTTATTTCAGCGCTATTATTTTTTAAGTTATAGAAGTAATTTAATCTAGTTGCACTTAAATCCAAGCCTGAAAAATACCAAGTCTTCAGGTCAGGTAAAAAGAGTTAAAAAGGGGAATGTGTAGAGCACAGAACCATCTCATTTATTCTTTGTTTTCTCTAGATATAGCTGTTACAGCACAGACTGATAAAACATGAGAACAAAATGATAAGAGGTAAGAAATTATTCTGTTGTAGGAACTCATTCAAGAAATCAAAACTTCCTGAGAGATTAAATTACCTATTTAGGAGTATTACTCCTAGGTAGAGTTATATAGAAATTTTGGATGTTATAAATGAGCATCAGGTATGGAAATGCAGTTCACTGATTAGATACTAAGGTAAGAATTCAATTCCTTCATCCTATCTAGACTGTTTTTCTTATTTCAAGAAATTGACTGATTCAGCACACTCAACTCCAGGAAACCACTCAGTAGAACAAACACAGGTGTCTTATTTGTGATATTTCCAGAGGTATCGGAAACATTCACAGAGGTCTGAAAGCCAAGACAGAACAGAGAGGGGCCTCTTAAGGCTGGAGAAATTATTCAAAACAGCAGCAGACCTCCTCATGCTTAAATACCTACTTCAAGCTAGTCATCTAGGGTTTGCTTCACTTTCCCATGCGTCATTACTCAGCACCAACAGAGATGCCTTGCAATCCCATTTCATCCAAAGTCAATACTCGGATGAATGGAGGATGTTGTATCTACAATAAGAAACACAGAATCACAGAATCATTAGGGTTAGAAGAGACATCTGGAGACCATCCAGTCCAAACTCCTGCCAAGGCAGGGTCACCTAGATCATGTTACACAGGAATGTGTCTCAGTGGGTTTTAAGAGTCTCCAGAGAGGGAGACTCCATGAGCTCCCTGGGCAGCCTGTTCCAGTGCTCTGCTACCCTCAATATAAAGTTCTTCCTTATGTTAAAGTGAAAGTTCTTGTGTTTTTGTTTATGTCTGTTTTTTCTCATCCTGTCACTGGGAACAAAGGAAAAAAGTCTGGCACCATCCTTTTGGCACCCACCTTTGGGATATTTTCATGTATTGAGGACGTGCCCTCTCAGTCCTCTCTAGATTAAACAGGCCCAGCTCTCTCAGCCTTTCCTCATAGGAGGGATATTCCAAACCCATAATTATCTTTGTGGCCTCTGCTGGACCCTCTCCAGTAGCTCCTTGTGCCTCTTGTAGTGAGGAGCCCAGAACTTGGACACTCCAGATGTGGCCTCACCAGGGCTGAGTAGAGGGGCAGGATCAACTCCCTTGACCTGCTGGCAATGCTCTTCCTGATGCATCCTAGGGTACCACTGACCTCTGGTTGCAAGGGCACACTCCTGGCTCATGATCAGCTTGTCATCCACCAAGACTCCCAGGTCCTTCTCGGCAGAACTGAGAAGCAATCTACACAGCAGCCTCCACTGGAGGTCTGAACCACTGTCCAACAGTGCTTCTCAGTGGCCCTGGCCGTGCAGGCAGCCTAAACTGCTGACTGGAACTGATGGCTTAACTTGCCTTATATATAAAAGTGTCTGAAATGAAAGCCATAATCCTTTCCCTTTCTTCGTGTTTCTGTTGACTATCTTACCTCACAGAGTGATATGAGAAGAGATTCCTTAAAAATCCTAGAGCTGTGCGGTGATGAGTAGAGCATAAATACTTGAGTGGAGCTGTCCTCCTAAGTGAGAATGGGTGATAGATGCCAAACCAAAATTTCTTAAAAAAAAAAAAGAAGAAAAGAGGAACACTCAGATATATGGATTTATGAGGTTTAGTGTTGAGGATGACTGTCTAAGCTAACAATAAGGAAAAAGGAAATTTTTCTGTTACCATTTGTCACTTGTAGATTTTCACCTGGTACTTGGCTCAGAGGATCACTTAAATAATATCAATACATGAAGCTATTCACATTGCTCAAAGTAACTGGGGTACTTCTATGAGAAAGGGATATTTGACTATAACACTTGGTTATGCAAATGAAGGCACAGTTGTGTTTGCAGTGCAAATATGTATTCTCTCTCTCTCTTTAAAAATTTGACCAACTCATTGAATACATCTATTAAGTGAACGCCGACGGTTAACAGACAATAGCACATGCTTTTGTTTGAAATCATGATCTCCCTTCTCCTAAAGTTTTATGTGTAAAAAGAAGAAAAACAGTCTAACTTTCAATTAACATGGCTACATTTATATTTTATAAGAGTGCTGGTGGCAAAAAAGACAAATACTGCTAATACTTAAGCAATAAATAAGTCAGAGATGTGAACTAACTTACAGACATCAAGGCAAAACTGGCTGGAAGAATAAAATACCTGTACAGATGTTGAGGACGACTACATCTGACAGTTTTGTTATCTGGAGAAGATGACATCTCCTCTGTGATGTTCAGTAGCAGAAGACTGCTAGACACAAACAGTACAAGCTGAACTCAACATTTTGTAGCAATAAAAGTTGTTAGTGAAAGCACAGCACATGACTAGCATGAAATGCCGACTTGGCTAGCTACATAGAAATTTGGGTCCACATTGAAAATGAGAATGTGATGACTAGATTTTCATGGATAGTAGGTGGGTTTCCTCTCCTGTAATATTGAATATTTACAGTGCAAGTAGCTGTATCTGGGTCTGTGATCAATGATATTATTAGTAATCCCAGGGACTACTGAGCCATTCCAAAGAGTGAATGCATACAGTGTGCATGCCAAGTGTGTGTTGTACAGATTTGCTGCCAATGTGATGCCCTGTTACATCATAAACATAACCCCTAGGATCTAGGTCACATTGTAATGAGTAAGACAGCTGGTGTACAGCGCTGTAAGTCATGGAATTAATTTTACATTTGCAATAATGATTCAAGGAATTTTCTTTTTTGCTTTCTTCAGTTTTTCTTCTCATAATTTTTCTATTCTGCTTCTTTCTTGCAGAAAAAGGATCCCACACATAATCACATATACGTGTATTTATTTGACTAATTCAGAGACAGATTATTTCTCTCTTAATGTGAAACAATATTTTGATTCTCTATTATAAAAATACGCATTATTTAAAGAAATTCCTCCACAACTGAATGCTTGGAGCTTCACCAGGAATTGCTCATCAGCACATCGCTTCAGCCTGGAAAGGAAATGGGTGGTATGGTTAGTAGCAGACACATAAACTGTGATGAAAAATAGTGGGAGAAAAAAAATCCTTCTTAACTGTTTCAGTGGGAGATATTTCTCAATGTTTCCATTAATTCTAATATCTTCTTCTACTTTCTCCCTCAGTCTCTCTTCTCTGTCAAGTACTTCTTTTATTAGAGCGGAGATGGATAAACACTGAGATACAACAGCAGAGAAGGTGAATAATGGCTTGCCGTCATGCCAGTACCCTTAACATTTATGCACCACCTGCTCCAGACAGACCTTTTTAAAATGGGATGTAGAAAAGAGGTGTTTGCTGAGGTGCAGATATTCTGAGAATCTGCACTTAAGATATAAATGTTATCATACCTTGTGATCGTTCTATGTGTACGACTGAGTAATCATTGTGAAGTAACCACTTACAGAAATACTCTTCCTCTGATATTTCTAGGACAGCTGGAATTTACCCAATAGCCCTAAATTAAATCTCTTTAGTTGCTTGGGACATAACTTTGGTTCAATTTTTTTCCTCCCATGAGGGAGTTAACTTCCTTCATGCAGCTGTGCAGGTGAGTTAGATTTCATGAGTGGAAATCTTGCAAAATTAAGAGCAAAAGTAACGGAGCAGTGAAAGGAACTAATAAAATTTACGAGACTGAAGACACATTGAAAGATCTTCATAGGAGTACCTAATGAAGGAAAGATAGGACAATCTACAAATCCCCTATACAAAACTCTGCAATAGACAAGAAAAGGGAAGTTCTGCTAAACATGTAACTATTAACAAGGAAGGTGGACAGAAGGTAACTGGTAGAAATTCGTGTATGGATGGGAAGTCTAAAGGAAACATTTTTACCTTTTATTTATGTAAACAACAAAAAAGGTATCAGAATTTTTATGATGTCAGTACAAAAAAAAGGATAACAAATACTGAGTTCTATGAAAAAGTCAGTGCAGTGTAATTATATTTTAGAATAGTCAAAGACAAAGTCCTACATAGATCACTACTGTGGAGACCCATAGTAACAGTCTGAAAAGGCCCAAATATGCAAGAAAGGCAAATATGAAAATGTGTTAAGGAAAGATAAGTGAAAGAATAAGAAAAAAGACCCTGACAGTCTCACCCAGTAGTCTATTCTGCCTCTTTAAAAATTCTAAAAATTCTAGAGTGAATGAAAGCCAGGAATAAGCAGTTGGGGAAAAAAAGCCCCGTACAACTCCTAACTACTGAAGTGGACTACTGAATTTTTGCTTTTGCCAAAGATGAAGAAAAATAAGAGAAACTCACCAATGTTTCTTCCAAAAACATATTTTTTTAAAAATTTGGAGATAGAAGAATTTGTTTCTAAGGCTGCAAATATGGAGGGTTTTGTGTAAGAAAAAGTAAAAAATATGTATATTTACAAAGTGGGTTTTAGATTGGCTTTTGAGATTAGGCAAAATAATCCAAATGAATATCTCAGGAACTTCAGTGGATGCTCCAGCAATACATGCAGGAAGATCTCTAAGAAATCATTCTTGTGCTGCATGATAGGGTCAATAGATTTGATACCTATTTTCTCTTATTTCACACAGCTCTGGGTAGTGTTAAGGTGTGGAACTAATTTTCTTTGAGTTAAGGAAACCTGTTCCTTGCTATGCAGGGTTATTTCTTCCCGCAAAATGATGGTGGCATAACCTCCAGCATTATATTTCTTTTCTTTCAATGATGCATGAATTTGTAAACAGTGTAATACTTAATTTCTGATTTAAGATACAAAAAGACAACTTTGACACTACTTAATTTTCTCTTTCAAACAGTCTATCTGGAGAAAGATAAATATGAACTCCATCTTCCTAATAGTATTTATGATCATGTCTTCAATGCCTGTAGGTCTCAAGATGCCTAACAACATATAACTAAAACTACAAATGATGACACGACTCATTGAATTTCAGAGCCCTTAAGAAAAAAATAGGGAAAAAGCCCAACCACCACTGTGAAAGTATATAAACTATTCAGTGAAGAAAATTCTTATCTTTTTATCATTAGCAGTGTGTCATTACCAATTGACAAGGCTTTTAAGGGTCTTAAAGATTACTTACTTACTTCAAACCTCCCTGCTATGGACAGGGACACCTTCTACACCTTCTCCCACCTTCACCAGGTTGCTCAAAGTCTTCGTCCAACCAAGCCTTGAGCACTTTCAGGCATGAGTCATCCATAACTTCTCTGGGCAACCTGTTCTAGTACCTTACCACCTTCACAGTGAAGATTTTTTTTCCTAATCTAATCTGAACCTACTCTTTGTCAGTTTGAAGCAATTTCACCTTGTCCTACCACTACATGCTCTTATAAAATGTTTCTTTTCATCCTTCTTGTAGGTCCCCTTTAGGTTCTGGAAGGTGCTATAAGATCTCACTGGAGCCTTCTCTTCTCCTGTCTGAACAACCCCAGCTGTCTCAGTCTGTCTTTGTAGGAGAGGTGCCTCAGCACTCTGATCGTCTTTGTGGCCTCCTCTGGACTCACTCTAAGACGTCCATGTCCTTCTCATGTCGGGGGCTCCAGAGCTGCGTACAGGACTCCAGGTGGGGATTCACCAGAGCAAAGGGGAAGAAACACCTCCCTCAATCTGCTGGCCACAGCGCTTTGGATGCAGCCCAGGACACGTTTGGTTTTCGGTGCTGTAAGCAAACGTTACTGAGTTATGTCGAGCTTCTTATCAACCAACACCTACAAGTCCTTCTCCTCAAAGTGTCTCTCAATCCATTTACTATCCAGCGTCTATTTATGCTTGGATTACCCCAACCCTTGTACAGGACCTTATAATCCTATAAAGATAAATCCTTGTGTAATTTACACAGTGTAGTATCATTATTACAATGAAATGGGTTGCTTCGCTGAGCTGGTTTTCGCTGGAACAGAATTAATTTTCTTCACAGTAGCCAGTATGGAGCTTTCTGGATTTGTGCCGGGAAGTGTTGAAATGGGAGTGTTTTCATTACTGCTGAGCAGTGCTTACACAGCATCAAGGCCTTTTCTTCTCACTTTGCTAGTGAGGAGGCTGTGGGTGCTCAGAGAGGTGGGAGTGGACACAGCCAGGACAGCTGACTTCAAATGACCAGAGGGATATCCTGTACCATATGGCATCATGCTCAGCTTATAAACCTGGGAGAAGAAGGAGGAAGGGGGGAATGTTGAGAGTGATGGTGTTTTTGTTCCCAAGACACCACTATATGTGGTGGAGCCTGGCTGAGAATCCACCTGGCTATGGGACACACTGAATAAATTCCTCGCTTTGTTTTGCTGGCGTGAACAGCTTTTGCTTTACCTATTAAACGAAATTTATGTCAACCCACAACTTTTCTCACTTTTAGTCTTCTGATTCTCTCCCTCACACCACCAGGGGTGAGCAAGTGAGCAGCTGTGTGGGGCTCATCTGACAGCTGAAGTTAGGTTAAACCACAAGGTTCACCCTCGAGAATTTTTCAGCATGTATTTTTAACCCCAGTTCATTGGTTATGAAATGTCTCTCTTTAACAGTTTGTCGCTACAACTGATAGCTACATTCTCTTTACATATATTGCTAGTAGGTTTAATTTAGCCAAAGAATCATTTTTCTATTATCCTCTGTTACTTCAAGTCACACCTTCTATTGCTAGTCAGATGATATGTTCCACTAGAAAACTGGCTAGAACACTGTGAAAAGCTACACAGAGGAACTTCTGTGGAGTTTGATGTTGCTTTTTCATGAAAATATGGTATTTATCGTATATCTTTAATAATTTCATAGAACTGTACAAACATTTAATTAACTTCAGCGTGTTACTTCACCAGTAAATGAATACTATTATTATTCTAGATAATAGTCATTGAGGTCAGAAATATGCATAATGGTGATGACAGTTTCCCACTCCCACAGCTTATTTTCGTTCTTGAAGATTAATCTTGAATAATTACCTTCTAAACCTGAAAGTGGACATATGCACTAAAAAGATGCACCTTCTAAACAGATTTGGGAAACAACTTAATCCAACAAGAAAGTCCATTATAATTTAAATTATAAAATATTAGCTTTAAAATATGCTGGTACGCAAAACCAATCAGCCATCAGCATCAACTGTACAATAGCTGTACATAACCATTTCTCTGCATCAGGTGATTGGGCTATGTTGTGTTTTCTGGCATGTTTTGTTTTGCATATAAGTGTTAAAATAACTTCTATTTCCAATTGGAAGGGAAAGAACTCCCAAAGGAGCTGGAATTACTGTGCTGCTTATTTGTTTTCTTTTCTAGGAGAGCATGAGTACTTCAAGATTCAAGAAGAATCTGGGTTTTTTCTGTAGAACTTAGTTCAGGACTTTTGATACTTAGGCTTAAATTTATTACCCATTTATGCACATGACACTTTTACTAAAAAAATAGAACAAGTGTTTTATAGCTTCCTAGTGTCTTTCCTCCCTTTTAAATGTCTGGGAGTGTTGTTCTTCAACATCTCAAGGAATCAAACCCAGAGATTTTAGGGCATAGGAAGGAGGCTGCTGCCTTCTGCTCTTACTTCAATACATTTTATTACAGGGCAAATATCAAGCTCCCACAAAAATAGATGTATTTTGCTGATGGAGGCATTTTTTTCCTCCTGTTTTTCTTCCTTGACCCCTGCCCCTCCCCCCTTTTGATTTTAAATGTACAGTCAGCCCTTACTGGTTTAGCGACCTGTGCAGAGCAGGTTATAGCTAACAGTAACGATGTGCCATTCTGAGATTAATATTGTTATTCTTGTGACATAGGGACATCAAAAGCTGTATAAAAACAGAGTGACAGGTGGCATTTGCTTTGTTGCTGTGCTTTTGCACATGTCTGTGACATCTCTTCATAGACACAGTGGGGCTTTGATTCCTTCGTGTTTTGTATTCATGCACTTTCCACAGTGCTGCTAGGGATCTACAGTATGCTAGGAATTGCAGAAATTCAAAGCATGCATATAAAGGGATAAATGATAAATTGTTGATGGGGAAAAATGGCTGTGGTCAAGCATGGGAAATAATCCATGAGAGATTTGTATTCCAGAAAGAGTATAAACTCCCATGGGGAACATAAATGATCACTATTGTTTGTCCTAAAATTTTCAACCATTCCAGAGAGGTTTCCTTCTAATACTAATCTTAAAAATAGTTGGTCATTAACAAAGGCCACAAATGCACCCTGTCATAGCTGGGTAGTATATTTTAATCCTGTAAGTGTCATTGTGCCACTCTCGGATTCAACGTTGGTTTCCCAGTTTAGTATTCAGAGAGCTAATTCATTTTGTTGCTGGCAGCAGTGCATTAATGATCAAGCTACGACAATGAACACTGTCTGCATAACAAATGTGTCTTTCTCAAGCTGCAGTAAATACAAAGTGATTAACATGAAATAACTGCTCCAGCAAACTGCTTCTCTGCTTTTAAATTGATACTAGTGTTTTTATTTAACCCTGCATTTGTCAGATATGTCTTGAATGGGCTTGTTTTCATTTGTTTTTTGGAGGAGGGGGAATTGCTACCTTGGAGCTTTATTTTAGAGAGTGCATTCTCTTGGAGATATGCTGTTAGCATACTGGTTGCAAATGATTATTAATACTCTGTTCCCTGCTTCTGACATTTACTAAGGCAGAAGCATCAAATAGAACTAAATCACATCATGCTCCTTCCAGCTAGCTTAATCCTGCCATCCTACCGGAGATAATGAAAGTAAGGTCTGAGCAGGTTAATGTTGCAGTTGTTAATAACCTTTAAATCTAAAAGAACACAAGGTGAAGTTGGTTTGCATCCTGAGTCAGACAGGAAAGTACAAAGAAAGAAGGTGGTGAACAAGAAGAATCAAACTGAAGTTGCTCTTCCCTCACGGTTCCGCCCCCGTCTTTTATTCTTAATCCAGGCATAATGAAAGATCTGAGCAATGTCACTGTATTATGAAAATATGGGATTATTCTATTCTTAGAAGAAGTAAGACAGAGACAGAAACAGAGACAGAGACAGACAGGGACAGAGACGGAGACAGTTGATTTGACAGTCAATGTCCCTTATCCTAGTTGCCACTCAGTCCCTGTTGGGGGAGCCCCTACCTGAAATGTTACAGCGAAAACAGAAAAGCATAGCACCCTCCATGAAACACTTTGAAATGGTTCTCTTGTCATCCAGACAATCCTCTAAAGCCGTGCTGTTCACATTCCTGCTGTCATTTCACTTCATCTCATGATAATGTGCCAGTAGCGTAGGCTTTCTGCTCCAAAACAGTCTTTTAGAGACAGAGTTTTATTAGAAGATGTTGTATAAGAGAGCTGAAGTATTCCTTTTATTTTTTTTCCTGCTAAGGCATTTCTATACGGACTAGAAATTTTTCTCATTTACATCCTATATGTGTGGCATTTTTGCTATCAGTTTATAGAAATTGAACAATTGCATTCTGGAAATTTGTGGTTTTACTGTTCTATGGATGCCATTAAAAGGTTTGTCTCAGTGAAAAATAAACAGCATGATGGCAATGTGATGCATATTCAAGGGTAATACAAAAGGAAAATCAGAAGAGAAAATTTTGCTTTCCTCAGGGAAATTGCAAAAAGTATCAACAATATGTTGGGGCTTTTTAAAGACACACCAGAAGTATTTAGTAGAATTTAGGGGGCAGGGGGGAAACAAAGTAGTATCTCCAGGCTCTGTTTAAAAATTCAAAAACTGTTCTTTTTTCATTCATTAAGGACAAGTCAGGTTCATGGGATCCTTAAATCAAAGGAAAAATACTCTCTATTCCTAAGAATCCGAATTGTGCATGTGTTATCAAAAAGGAAAAAAAGATTTGGGAAACAACTTTGCTTAGAGAAGGATGCATATGGACTTGTGACTATAACATAATCTACCAAAGCCCATGAGTAGTGGAGAAGGGAACTGCTGGTAAATAGGCAAAACAAATTTCCTGAAATATTCCTTTGACAATCAGAGACTCAAATGTAATCACATTTGAATAGGATGAGATCGACAGAGAAGAGCTGGTTCAGAGAGAGGCATATAGATTCCTACAATTCCAGCTCTTATCTTCCATTTTGGTAAGCTAGGATAGTTTGAAAATAGCATCCAGATAAGGTGAGGTGTGCCTGCTGTGCTCAACAGAGGAAGGTCTGGAACACCTACAAATGAAAGACATGCTGGCATTTAAGTAATCACAAAAGAAGTAACATCTTCAATCTCCTGTTTCTGGAGTATGTTAGGTGTCCAATGAACTGGCATAAGCACTTACTCCCTACTGCTTTACTCCCTGCTTTTTCTACTTCACACACTAAAGCTGGTGGTGTGGGACAAGACACTCTCCGACATAGCAACGCTAGGTTCAGGAAGCCTGAGAGCACAGAGCCGTCTGGACCACGGGCCCTGCTAATATTTGTCCCTGCTCTTTTAAAATTATGCCTACTGAAGTTTTAGTTGGTTAAGTCAGATTCGTATTAGGGTCATTTAGCTAAGCCTTTTTTTCCTTTTGCTTTTCTTAAGCTACGGGTTATATGCCAATCTTTAAATGACAGACCACTAATGAAAATTCTGTAATTAATGAAAAAGTACAGCTTTTTATGAAAATGATGAAAAATAGCACTGTATAATGAAAGCAAAGAAAAACCACAGGCTCAAACACACAGCTCTCATCAGTGAAACCAATTTAAAATTATTTCTAAATTAAACAAAATAACTGACTCCCTGACAGACTGAATTATTGAATAATTCAACAATTTAAAAGTATGAAAGAAGTTCTGATTGGCATGCACTGATGGTAAGATGAAGGCATCAAGTCAACATAAGTTTTCAAAGAAAGTTGTTCAACCACCAATAAACTGCTGTGAGGCAAACAGTCACTGTTTCTGCAGGGGTTTATTGCCAGAGGTGTGGAAATTCTGATGAAATCAAGGCACAGTTTTTGAGCATCATGGGTGAAGACATACAGAAAAAAAGAATCTCAATTATTTTACAGAGTGCAGTTAAATTTTACATTAATAAGGTAACCGTCATTCTTTGCCTAAACTAAGGAAACTTGGCAAGCAACATACCCCTGAACTGTATGCATTCTCACAAGGTATCCTGCAGCATTATTTATGGTAAGATCATTAGAGAAAATACGATGGTAGTGATTGGATTTTAAAAGAAAACTTCCAAGTATCCATTTTGAATCTTCCTTTCTCTGCTCTGACTTTTCACTGGAGCAATATTAAGTCATAAAAGATTTTATTGACACATGCTTTGTGGCTACTCAAGCAGGAAAAACATCTCTGTACTGGGGCTGAGGTAAAGACTTTAAACCATAATTAATTTTACTTCTAGATCTCTTCTAACTTGCTTTTTTAATACAGTTTTGGTTTTTTTCATTTTTCCTTCTTATTCAGTTCCTCACAGAAGACTCAGTGCAAAGAGAAAACTTCAAACAAGCTGAAACAAGGTCAAAGGTGAATAAATAGTTTTGGCCTTGTGTTGGTGCTATTAGCATACTCTCTCAAACCACTTAATCTTATACTGTTTGACACAAACATCTTTCTCATCCAGGTTCTGCCTTTTGCAACAGGTCTCCTACATTTACATTACTGACTTGTTTTTTCCCAACTTTAATGACAAAACCCCATGTTATGTAGCTTCTCTTTTCACCTTTATTGTCAGCTAAGCTATATTTTGCATTATTTATCAGTAGAAAAAAAAGTTTAAAGTCAAAACTCATACTGTATGCTGCAAAATTGCATTGTGTCCTATTAAAATTTATGTTGACTGGATGCCAAATTGTGCTCTGTTTATACAGTCTCCACTGGAGTTCCATGGTAAGCTACATAATATTTGGGGATAGCAGAGTTTTGAACAGCTTTTGGCAAACACTCTGAAACATAGATAAGAAGCACCAAGGAAGAAAAGAGTACTAGAACACCACATAGAGGTTGCATTAGTAGAGTCGTGATAAATTGAAAGTTTACTGCTTGGTCTTTTATTCATGTGCAATCACTGGGGAGCATCGGGCTGCTGAAGTAAACGTCGTGGATGGAAGAAACACACAGAGCACATTGCTCTGTTACAAGTAGGGGATGATTTGGGAATTTATCAGCATATTCTTAGTGGTTTTCCTTCTCTAGTGCCAGGCAACAATTTCTGCCCAAATATAGTTGCAGGTTCTTATTATCTGGCTTATATTTCTTCTGAGTAGCAATGCTAAAAACAGGGAAATCCAGAACAACACTATGTCTTTACTAGTACGAAATTTTAGTTATAAGAATAGTTGTTGCATGATATGATGAATCACACCAGGAATATGGACTGATATGGAAAATCTTGCGCCAAAGTTTAATTTAAGCTATTAGTTCATGGAAATGCTAAAAGGCAGAAGCTCTTTGGTAAAAATGTATGATGGTGATTGTGTTTTAAATGCCCATGTTTTACCATATTCTTTTTATAAGAAGAGGTATCTATTTGCTTCAGTAACCAAAGACATATCTTTTTGAATTTGTAGCAGAAAACTGTTTACAATAACTCTATAAAGAAGAGTTTTGAGCAACAAAAATGTGCTGAAGTTATTTTATGGGTTTTTTTCCGATTTCTCCTAGATAAAATACACATGTGAATCATATTAGCAATGACAAAAATAAGAAAGAATGAAAAAAACCTCTCCCCAGTAAAAATTAAACTGATTGTGGGTTGGGTTTTTTTTGTTTTACTTTGTTGGATTCTTACTATTGCTACTTACTTATAGGGTGGAGGGAAAGGAGGCTCCTGGAAACTTGTTCTGATGCCTTTTAAAACTGAAGTGATGAAGAGACTTTGGATTCCCACTGGTTACCCCTGTGGATTAATGAAGGGTGAGACAGAAATTGCAGAGCTGCTATGCAGAATGACCTTACCTGATAAGACTGTTCTGCCTTCACTGCAGTAGGTGAGAAGGGCAAGCTGCATGCAGCAGGCTGGTTTTTCTGTACCTTAATGAGAAAAATTGACCTGTTTATCCACCAGCTGTCTTCTTTGTTTTTGTTTCAAGTCATTTTTGGAAAACCTTTTCTGATCTTAAATGTTGTATTAAAGCTGAATCCTCCAATGAATGGCTTATTGTCAGCAAAATCTGGTGGATTCTACAAACTATGGGAAAACACCTGCCAATAAATGTGTTTATAACACAGTGGTATTCGCAGACCACTTGAAGACACATAGTATTATTGGCTTAATTTATATGATGTGAGTGAACAAGAGCTCTTTTTTCCCACCTACTAAACTGCTTGTATTGTCTTTTATAAGCATTTTGTATAGCTTAGCCTTGCTTTTTATTTTTCTATTGGATACTAAGGACATACTTGGGTGAAAAAATAAAAGATGAAAGCCTCCAAATTACAGCTGGTGGTGGGGGGTAGGGTTTCATGTCAGAAATAAACATTTCGATAACATGACTATGCTTGGCTTTCATTTAATGCTAAAAGCTGAGTATTTTCGAGTACATGTAATAGAAAGACAAGCTATCACATTGTAGGAGAAAAAGAAAGCATTTTTTAAGGTTACTGTATCAAACATTGAAGAGGTAGGAAATGCGAAAGTAAAGGTGGAATGAACAATTCATTTAGAATCAAGACAAACTGAACGATTACCCATTTCACTGCTCTTTTTTTGGTTTTCACAGTTCTTGAATCTAGTACCTTTGTGCAGTCCAAATTTCCCCCCAGATGCTCATCTCAGCATCTGATTCCTCATTCAGCCATTAGACTCCTGCTGCTCCTTGATTTTCCTTACTTGTTTCCAAATCACAGAAACCTAGCAGCCCTTCTCTCCCCCAGTTCTGTATCAAGCTCAGATTCTCAGATCAAGCTATTCACTCTCCCCGTCATCCAGGTTGTCAATAAACAGATCAAAAATCACTAAAACCAGTGTTCATCCCTGAGGGATGTCAATGTTAACCACCCACCACTGGGACTTTGCACTGCTCATCACATTTTGCCCCTGATGATCCAGCTGGCTTTCAATTCACCTTTTAGCTAACTTGTTCAGTTCATATGTCAACAGTTTGTCTGCTAGAACACTATGGCAGACCACACAGAAACCTTTACTAAACCCCAGGTAACACACACAGCTCTCTCTTGGCCCTCAGTACATAATCTAACAGCAAAAAGTAGAAAGTTTTGTCAGGCACTACTTCCTCTACATAAAACTATGTTGGCTGATCCCAGTCACCTTCTTACCTTTCCTAAGGCTGGCAACCACTTCCAGCATTACTTGCTCCATCATCCTCTCATGGATTTAGGTGAGGCTGAGCAGTCTGTCTCCCTAGATGCCCTCTTCTGCCCTTTCTCGAAGATGAGTGGGAGCTTTTCCTTTTTCTCATTTTCAGGAATTCCCCCAGGCACCATGACCTTTCAGATCATAGATAGTGGCTTCACAGTGACATTGGGCACATCCCTCAGCACCCTTGGATGCACCCATTTGATCCCATGGACTTGATCATGCCCAAAAATCGAAACTGTTCTCTCACTCCATCTTACATTGCTCTGAATGATGCTTGCTCCTGCACACTGCCACTAGACCTGTGAGCAAGCTTTCACATTACCAATGAAAAGCAAAGCAAAGCAAGCAGTGAGAATCTCTGTCTCAGTTTTTTAAGCCTTTTCTTGGCTGCCCATTTTTCAAAAGAATCCTTCCTTTTTTTCCTTCACATCTCTTACTGTTTTAACTACATCTGAGCTTTGGCTTCCTGGACTCCTGTATTTTTGTAGAGATCATTTAACATTACAAGGTAACTTCCAGCAGCACATTAGAGTTTTTCTGGCACCCTACACTCTCAGACAAAAGTCATTTTATTAAACCCTAATCTGCAGATGGCTGATTCAGCCCTCAACTTCCACAGACAAACTATCTTTTACAGCATATACTGCACAGAGTTATTTGCTGTAGGCCATTTCCACAGCAACCATAACCTCTTTCCTACTCCAAACACAAAACTTTCAACTTGTACAAATTACCTGAGATCCTAAAGTTTTTTTTAATGTGATGTTTTAAGCACCTATATTTCAGTCCATAGGTAGCTTACTAATTGTGTGCTGAGGGTATTGCTTTTAGCAGTATCTTATAATTCACCGACCTTCATGTAGCAGCACATAATTCCCATCTGCTATGATGGTTCAGACATCCTGGTGCTTGGAAGAAATCAGTCTTGACAGCTCCTTCAGACTCTGGGACTATGTGTAGCATCAGCACTCACAAGGCGGTTAAGTTCAGTTAGCAGGTAGTGATATATGTCAGTATTGCCATACTTACACCACATGATTAGTAAGGACAGTCTAAGTCTCTCAGACTAATTCACTTACCACTTCGTCATTTCTACAGCATACTTTTCCCACATGTGCAGCTGTTGCTTAAACCTGTTGTGAATCAGCAAGCACTCCCTTCCTCAAGCATTTCTGGAGTGGGGTCCACAAGACAACAGTGAGTTTCCAACAAAAATCTGAAAACAGCACCACAAAATACATTTCTTTAGTCTCTAGGTTTAGCAGAACTGCATTAGACAAGAGCGAGGTGGGTAGTCAAAGACAGCTCTTCATGGAAACACTATATGTTTGCATATGACATAATAAAGTTTGAGCAGAAAATGATTGATGGGATCTATTTCTATAACTATATCTATATCTAATCTATGTGCTATTAGATATAATAATTCCATATATATTATTAATTATATTACATTACATGATATGAGATGATGTGATATAATATATTATATTATATTATATTACATTACATTACATTATATTACATTACATTATATTATATTATATTATATTATATNTGAGCAGGACGCAACAGATTCCAGCTGGCTCCAACAGACCTAAGATGGTGGTGCCTCTTTCAAAATATACCTAAGAAAGAGCAGAACACCACTCAGTAGAAGAAAGTAAGGGAAAAATGTGTGAGACAGCCCTGCAAATACCAATGAGAAAGAAAAAGATTAAGTGGTCCAGTGGCTAGAGCAGAGAAAGAACTGCTCTGGAGCAGATACCCACGCTGCAGTCCATGGAGAATTCCATGCTGGCACAGCTGAATGTGCCCTGAAGAAGCTGCAATCCGTGGGAAGGGCTGTAGACATTAGAATCAAGTTGCTGAGGTTCCCCACTCAGCCCTGTCTGCACAGTCCTAACTGGACCTTATCAAACCCTGAGGCTGTTGGCTGCTCAGGAAGAATGCCTTGGTGTCTGGGTGGTGAGAGCTGTACACACGGCCATGCTGGCAAACCTCAGTAAACGCAGTGGGCCTCTATAGATAATATATACATGCCATACACAACTTGATCTATGTAGCTTATAGGCATGAGGCACTCTTACCCAAACTCTTCTTTTTTGTCACATTCTTTTCTCTTCTTTTGACAAAAGACCACAACATTTCTTTCCAATCTCAGTCGTGCTCTGACTCATTCAGAGGCATATGCCAATGGATCTGGTCCATTAGAGAACATGCCTTTGTCACCCTGAAAATCAGTGACATCCCCTCCAGACATTTGGGGCAACCTTATAGTATCTCTGAAGAATTTAAAGTAATTTTTTAGGGAAAGGTGAATTCTGTGTGCCTAGGGAAGGGCAGAAAGCTGCAGTGTAGCTTGGAGATATGTCCAAGTGCTGGGCGTAACTTCTTGGCTAGGAAGATGTTTTTCACTATGCCAAGACATGGACTTATGACTGCAAATCTCTTCCAGGACAGAAACTCCTGCTGCACTGCTAATTCTGAGGGACACCTGTAGGGATACATTACTTTCTTGGCAGCACTACAGTGGCAATCTGGACACGTTCTGTGAGAGACAGAAAGATAGATAAGACTGGAAAATGGAACAGTTACTGCTTTATATTTTCAACATCTGGCTTGAACCAAAAACTCACAATATTTAATTTCATTGAGCTGCAGTATGACCAGATAGAACTGTTGCTGGCACTTAAGAAAGAGCTCAGCATCACCAATCACATCACAGCATCTTTCTCTTGCATAAATATGTTAGCAGGAAGTGTGAAGTTAAGCTTAATCATATTGTGAGGTTTTGAGACAATTGTCCTGCTCTATCCCTTTCGTTGCTAAGCGTTTTCATCTTTTTTTGTCAATTTTTCTGTCATGTGGGTGGTGGAGTACCCAGCACTGTCTAATTGATGTTGTGGGAAATCTAAGAACTTGTGTTCTAAAGTAGGCTTACAAACAATCTTGAGATTTCAGGTTAGAAACTGTTGGCAACACATGGAGACAGGCAGAGTGGTAGATAGTTGCTTGGGGGAGTCCTGATCAATGACTCCTTGCCGGATGTGAGAGACTGCAGCCTGTCTTCTCTTTCTCCTCTTCTTCCCATGCACTTTGGGCTAAGTAGAGCTTAAGAAGTGGGCATGTGGCTGTGATCTTAGTTACATTATTTTTAAGAGCTTCATACACAACCTTTCCCTACTTATTCCCATTTTACATAGATGAAATCCCTGATTTCTTCTGTTCTTCTGGAGGACTGCACGTATTTTTCTGTTTGTACTATAGCTTGTTAACAAGTAGGAATTTTTGTCTTTAATATGTGCTATAATAAATTGCTGGGTTTTTTCTCATCTTATGGAAGTGAAACCTAGAAATGTGTGGCTCATTGTCCTGGGTTGCAGTATATTCTATTACCATCTTCATGAGCTGTGAAACCAGGTGAGGCAGTGTTTCTTTGCCTCCTCCCTCCGGACTATGTTCTGTTAACGGGAGCATTTGTGCCTTGCCAAAGGACTCATAGATAACGGGCTCTGGACTATCTCCTGTTAATGGGCCCATCAGTGCCTCACCACCCCATTGAGAGATGCTCCGCCTGGGAGGGGGCACTGAACATTTACCACTTGGATATAATCAGAGGTTTTTCAGGCACAAGGGAGCTTCTCTCCTCTGGACTTCCAGAGGACGAGAGGCTGCATCACTGGACCTTCAGGCGAGGACCAGGCCCTTTTTCCACAGGACCGCTGTTTTCACCGGAGCTGTTGCACCTACCCTGCTCACCGGGAGCCACCAGCGCTGCTGCCGGCTGTGATCAACGCTGCTCCGGGAGGGGAAGCTGCCGGCTGTGACCAGCACTGCTCCAGGAGGGGAAGCTGCCTGGCAGCCGAGGAGGCTGCACTGGGTGACTGTGCTGTTATAACTGCCATAGTCATTGCTGTTCATTGTTTTGTTTTGTTTTATACATATATAAATTAGTAAAGAACTGTTATTCCTATTTCTCATATCCTTGCCTGAAAGCCCCTTAATTTCAAAGTTATAATAATCCGGAGGGAAGGGGGTTGCATTTCCCACTTCAAAGGGGGTTTCTTCCTCACTTAAGCAGACGCCTGTCTTCTAAACCAAACACTCATTTTTGCAGAAATTAATGTAGAGATAATGACATCCACATTTCTTACTATCAGTCAGTCATTAGGTAGAGGTCCTCATTGAAATCAATAGGAATTCTACATAAAAGAAGATGTTTTACCACATCCCTTTATTATCAAAGTAGGGGAGATATATTTATTCCTTTTCTGTTTTCTTGTTAATGTAAATTACAATTTCATATGACTTTTTTTCAAGACTGGTATTGGTGTTATAGAATTCCATATGAAAATCTTTTTGCAATGTAAATTAATTTATATAAGTTTAATCTTTCGTCTCACATTTGTAGGGTATTGAAATGTGGTCAAATGGAAGACAGTAATTTATTTACTTACTGTAGCTTAGAAGAGAGAGTGTCAGACTATCAACAACTACAATAAAAAGTACTGGATTCCATAGCTAATTTAATACTGTCCTGTGGCTTCATTAAGAAGAAGGTATGCATACAAAAATTTTGTGCTTTTCCAGCTGACTTTATATGCCAAATTCATAGTGCTGTGCTGCTAATGATGTAAATAAAAGGAAAAGAAATCCCTGCTGGATCCTAGTTTGTTCACTCATATGAGAGGTCTTATTAAAAGAATGACTATTGCGTCCAGGTATTCCACAACATTTTGAAAACGAACATTAAAATAAGGAGTTTAGTTAGGCACATACAAAGTTTTCTAGCCCTATCCTTCTACCAGAATTGTTTTGCTGTGAAATAAAAGTGAAACGTTCAATTATTAAATTAATAATTAACATTCCTGGCTTTCCAGTAGCAGATTTACATTTAATAATTAAAAATTTAGTTCAAGGAAACAATGCAAAATTTTAAAAAAATATTTGAGTGGCAATATTGCTGTGGCATTATTTTGCAAAGCATTTCATTTTATTCTCTGCAGTTATGTACTTTGTGCCAGTTACATGTCATCCAAAAGCTTCAGAAAACATGTTTTTTACATCTTAAAATTTAGAGGAATATAGTAAAAGCTTAATGTTTTTGATAGATATTTATCAGCATAAGAGAGAGTTCTAACTTTCTCAGATTTCTTTGTTCAAGAAACTGTATAAGTATTAGAAAGTGATTATAATACAGTAGTCACTGAGCATATTAACACATTAAGCTCATTTTCAGAGAATCAGGAAGGAAAAGAGAGTTACTCTATTCCTGTTAGATAAATACCATACGTGCATAACCATACATTACCGTACATAAATAACCTTCATACAAAAAAAGAATTTTTCATAAAATTGAAAAATGTCAAAGAAGTTGGGTGGGGTGGGGCAACCCATGCAAATAATTATCCCCAAAATCCACTCTGACTTCAACAGACCCCTGTCCTTCCTAAAAGTTATGGTCCTTCCTAAATTAATTCCCTGTAGCAGTGCGCTATAGGAATTTGAACACCCCTGGAAAAGCAGGGTGATGAATCTCAAATTAAAAATACAGATCTGCTCTTATAAATGTACTAAATGCACCTCTACTGGGAGAGAGTCAATGAAATTGAGAGGATCAATGAAGCTTTAATTTGAATTTACTATTAGCCTATGGTGAATATGTTGCCACTCCCCATCACGGAGTCATTCAGCCCAAACTCACCAGTACAGAATGGGTTTGCTTCATCCTCTGAAAGAAACGTAATCCAGACGACAGTGTTCTATGTAGACCTGTTACATCCTCATTGTTGGGAAAGAAGTCTTCAGACCAAGAATTAAAAATCACTCTTTCCCTTGTACTATTGCCTCGGGAGGCTGGCCGCTCTTGCACTGACAGATTTTCCAGCCTGATGCTGTGCCTAGCCCATAGAATGTCCCAACCTTCATACCCATAATGTGTGTAGTGTTAACCAGATTAATTGCAAGATATACAGAGACAGATGTGGTCTATCTATTTATTCTACTTCTGATTTTTCTTCTGACCCCTTGATTTTTCTTTTGATTTCTTAGCAGGCAAAGGTTTGCTCCAAGAGTTTCAGCTTTTCATATGGTACTGCAGTGGTTGTTTGGAGTAACATAGACTAAGCCTCAAGGGAGCCCCTCAAAAAAAACTTCATACACTGAAACAATTGTAATTAGTATTTTATGTAAAAAGGGGAGCATACATTTTCCTGTCCACATCATTCTCTTTCTCATATGTCTTTATATTTAGCACCTCACAATGGAAAGGATTGCTTGATCGTATAACTGTGAATTAATTGCATACTGTAACTCTGCCATTGAAATGAAATTGCAAAGTTCTTTCTGTGTTTGTCAAAAAAAAAAAAAAGAGTGCCTTTCCACCCAGACATTGCCTAGTCCAGCCGATTTGTAACTGAGTTTTAAGCCTGCCCTGTATGCAGGGTGTTTGCTCTCATCACTGCTGCAAAGGTAAGGTAACATGCTTGAAATTCTGACTTCTGGCTAGGATCTTGAGGAAGCTTAGAAAATTATCTGCACAAAAAGAAACAGTGTCTTCAGTTTAGTCCAAATTTAAAATTTTTCAGGAATTTTAAGCAGCCAGGTAGATGGATCGTACTGTCATTCTCATGCAAATTGCTTGCAATAGCAGCAAAGCTCAATACTGACTATTGTGGGAATGGTCTGCAGACACTTACTTTCCATTATTGCATGTAAAAAATGAGGTATCTGACCCATCAAAGAATGTTAAATGTAGATTAGACTCTGCAAGCAATTTTCTACTTCCGTGCAAAGCTGCAAAATATTCTATGTGTGCTTAGTTAGGTTTGCTTGCATGCATACTCTGTGTACCAGTTAATATGTGGTAATCTTTTAGCTGAAATGTATGTGATGAGAGAAAGAATGGATGAAAACTTTCGGTCTTCTGCTAATGGCTTGTGATTGCATTAACTTTCCAAAGGGACACAGAGACTTGTATCTGTACTACAGAAAAAAACCCCAAAAAACGAATAGATTTTTGAGACACGTTCTCCTTTATATAAAGAATCATACTTTTTCTTTGCTACTAAACTATTGATGAGCAGGCTGTTTTCTAAATAAATTCATAATTAATAGAAGACAGAGCTGGAGGAAATAATTACAAAAACATGACTAGAAGCAGACTTTTTTCTCAGTCTTCAACTGCAATTATTCCTTTATTGGAAACCAGAGGCTTTGAAAAGGATTTTGCTAAGTGAATTATGGAGAAGAATAGAATAAGGTCTTTAAAAGTGAGAAGGAATACAGAGAGTTTCTGGTAACATTTGTTTTTTGGATGAATCAGTCTAGTTATGATAGAGTTTAGAATTTAGAAAGGCTGAAGGATGGTGTTCAAGAAACACATAATAAACCACCAAACCAGATATAGTATTTGAGAAGTAAGGAATGTGCACTTTCAACAAGAATTGCAGCACAAACCACAATACTTTAAAATCTTCTGATAGTATCCATAAAACTGTGAAACCCTCTAACAGTCAAGAATTTAAGCCTCAGGCAGTGTATGAACAGTAAACATCTAACAAAAACAACTCCCATCTCATTTTTCCTCCCATTATTTCATGCAGTTTAATTCGTTTTATTGTTTCATATTTCAGTTGATCGCACACTACCTTTTCCCTCCCCACAATACTAGTCAAGAAAGTGTATGGTAATTAGATAGCCTGCCTCTGGCACAAGTTGTTCACTGCAGTGGAGTCAGAAGGAATTTCTTCCAGTGCACAGTTCAGAGTTGCATTCTGGGATAATTTAATTTCAAAATCTTATGTATTTTCTGGGGTAAAAAAAAACCCCAAAAACTCATTAAAGGAATAAACATGAGGGAGAGGAAAAGAAGTAATTGAAGGTATTTTTTCACTTAAAACAATGAAAATTAGGCATTCCTGAAGGCACAGATGACCAAATGAGGCCATGCCACAGCTGCTGGATTTAGAGTGAACCCTCCAATTTTATTTTCACTGCATACAGATTTTTTAATGCCCACTTACATTCATTCCAACTCCAGCACTTCTCCCAGATGAATACATCTTTTCCCAAGCAAACTCCCATAACTAATCTTCAGAGATTTTTCCCATTAGAGTGAGCATCTGGGTTTTCCTCTACATGTCTTTTAAACTAGGCAGCAGACATCTCAGGAACCTCTGGGGTATAATGCTATTTGTTCAAGACAGAAGTCTTAAAAAAACTTATCTTAAAGACAGATTCTCCTGGAAGACTTCTAAATATGTCCATATAGGAAAAGGCTGCAGGAATAACATAGAAGGGAGGGTAAATACCATCTCTAAGGCTGTTCAAGACTATCCCCTTTCAAAAAGAAAATGAAGTTCCATTCTACCTCCCTCAGGCCTCAAAAGTTAGTACAGAAAAATATTTACTCAAAAACTGTAGCTGGCCTCCAAGCAGGTTCAGAACGTATTTTTCGTGCTTGAGTTTCTGAATTCTCAGGGTCTTTTTTGGAGTGATTGTTCAAGAAAGCCTATGAAAAACTGATAAGCTTCATTTTTTCAGACATGACTACGGTATATAAAGCAAACAGTTGGCTCAGTGTGCAGATATACCTAAACTAAGCTAACCACAGGGCAAAATGTGCTTGGGGGGTATATTTTCCACTAATTCATTTTTAGAAATGTCAACGAAGTCTTGCATTCCTCAGGATTTCCAAGTGAATCTGGCAAGACAGTTATTTTGTAATTTTGCAGAATCTACACAGATCAAGAGAAGATGAGGCAGGCAGCGGACACCCATCTTAATAGCATTATTCTGCCAGAACTTCCCTGAGGGAGCCAGCAAAATCTTCTAGCTGGCCCAGCACCTGACTTTCAGTAATGATTACACAGTGGCAAAAGAGATACTCTTAGCATGCAGATAGTGCCAAGTCTGCTCCTAGTTTGGCCGCATCCCTGAAAAAGGGATGCATCCCAGGAACCGTAAAGAGGATGATAGCAATATTTTTAGTCTTCCTGGATGGTGGATATTGTATGTAAGCCAGGCTGCGTGTTGCTGAGCAGGACTGTGACAAAGGTGGGAGAACTGAGTTGGCACATAGCAGACCCTGGCTAGGAATGAGTGTATTGACCTACAAGTGTTTTGAGTTACCCACAGCATGTGCGTGACGTATCTGGATTAGCTTTCTTATGTATACTCATAAATTAACTAAAACTTGGCTTGGATGTGAGACAGCTCTATGTGGGTTTCATCAATCTATTCCTAGATATTTGCCTTGCTCCAAGACCATGCAACTGTTTAGAAGTGACCTCTGGAAGTCAGTTAGTCAAGGCACAATTAGATTCACAGTTAAATCAGGTTGCTTAGAGCCACAATCAATCAAGTTTTAAATATCTCTGAGGACAGATTCCACAGCCTTATGGGGCAATCTGTTGCAGTGCTTAACAAGTTTTTTTATGACTTTTTCTCCAGTCAGAATTTCTGGTTTTGCAACTAGTTGCACCAATTGCTTTTTAAATTACTACCTGAAAATAGTTCAGTACTGCTTTCTCTATAGTCAGCCATTAGATACCGGAAAAGAGCAGTTAGATCCCCCTTTAGCATTTTTTTCCTCAAGGTTAACTTCTTTACCTACTCTCTCCAACTTATCAATATTTCTTTTACAGCAGGCAGCCCATACATGGTACAATATTCAAGATGAAGGTTCACAACTGGTAAGTAGAAAAGAAAAATAATTTCCTCCAACTTGCTGGCTGTAATCCTATAATGCAGTCCAATATTCAATTAGCTTTCCTCTCTGCAAGATGTACTGGTGATTCAGTCGGCAGAGTCTCGTTCTGTGGAGCCCCTTAGCTAGCCAGTCCCCTGCCTGCTATGCTATGCTACAAGTAAACCTGTGTCCAGCTCTTTATGAACTATCGTTTTTCCTTGCCACCATTTTGCTTTGGACCTGACTGACCACATAGCTTCTCCCATGATCACTGGAACATTGAAAGTATCTCTTGCTATCGTTATCCCTGTTCTGCTCACCCTGCTCAGACTGTGCTCTGTTTCAGCAGTGCAGCACCCTGCCTGGGCAGTACTGGGTCACCTTCCCTGGGGATGAGCCCTGCTCTAGCTGCTCCCAGAAATGGGAGGACAGGACTTCCACTCAAACAAGCCAAAATCTGCTTGTCTGAAATCTGGGATCTCCAGTCGACAGCTGGTCTTACTGCAGTTTTTCAAACGTAAATTTTGCATTACATAGTCACTTCTGTCAAAGCTGCCATCAGCTAATCAGTTTTTCTTTATTGGTGTGTGCATAGATCCTCCAATGCGCTTTCCATTTTTGTCCTTTCAGCACAAACAGTTAACAATTGTACCTAGCATACTCCAGGATTTTCTGTGTCACATGTATTGGAAGTTCAAAGTTTCCTATGGAAAAAAAGTCATGTGATTATCAGGCCTTCCTTAGCATTTCAGTTTGTGGACAGGGAATGCAGGGGATAGGAAGCATGAGGAAATTATATGAGAAGGCAGTAGAGTCATAAGCTGTGCAGGAGAGGGAATGTCCATATACAGGTAAAGATGGTTAGACTTTTCTCCATTTTGTGTCTGTGCTGCACACTGCGTACAGTTAAATGCTGAAAGAGCCAATATCAAGGATTTCAGAAATACATATATTTTGCACTACATTACCCTTCAAAACAGGATTGTGATATTCTGACATTACTCCTGTCTAGAAAAGTCTGCACTGAGTAGCCCAGGTCTCAACACAATGCTAGCAGTGGAATTAAGTTTGCAGAGAAAGTGAGGAATGCTATCTCTCAGAGCCACCACATCAGGAAAAAAGGGGTGTTGCTGAAGCAGGTGAGCAGCTCTCTGCTTATTAGCCTATATGCACAGGAAAAGTTCCAGTTCTTAATCATTACTCTCACAGTTTTTTTATTACGTGGAACATGATTCCTTCACAGTATGGAGGGGATTATCCTGCTGCACAGAAATCATAGACACATGCTCTGTAAATGAAACAGAGTTTAATCTTCTGCCTTAACAACATGACAGCGTAGTATAAACCCCATTGTGCATCCTCCTCAGCACACTTTTAAGGGTCTAAAGTGTGTTATGAAAAGGCCATTCATGACTGCTGCATGACCTCTGGAGCACATACTGAAACAGGTGTCTCCTGGGTGCTCCGATTACGGCTCAGATGTGTTTCAAAATATCATGGAAAGCCAGAGAACACCTTTTTGGGAACATACCTAAGCCATTGAAAACGGGAAGTGTAGACATAGTTAGCAATGTTAAATGCTCTCCCAAGACAACCCAGGAGAATGCTGGGTAATTTAGTGCTGAGTTCAGACCACCTGAGTCTGAGTCAAGTGCTTTCACAGCGGCATGGTCATTTCTCTGACATTTAACTGAAACCTCTGGCAGAGGATTGCTTCCTGCTTCTTATAAATTGCATTGAGTTCATGTGATTGGGGTTTTTTTAACATTGTATTCTCCAAGATAAGTCCTAACTTTTGGTATTGAAGTTAAAGCTGATAAGAACTAACCAGAAATACTTAAGAAGGCAGGAACTAATGAATGGTAAGAGGCAAACAGCAAAAATAAGGAAAACAGACAATTCCTAGTATCAAAGATAATTTCCTAGCTCTTTATCAAGTAGAATTCTATAATTTGCAGGAACTCTGCAGCCCTAATTTTTTGTTCTCTCAGAGTTTCCAGCTTAAATTGTCAGATAAAACATTAAAACCATCAGGTAAAAAATCAGGAAAAATAAAAACCAGAATACACACACACAAAAATCCCAAAATCCACCACCAACCAAAAAAACCCACACAATAAAAATACACTCACCAACTGAAAAAAAAAGGCAGGAAAAACCATCAGTTTAAAACATTATATGGGATTCTAAATCTAAATTTCTTTTTTCTTTTTCTAAAATTTGAATGACTCAAACTATCTGCTGTAAGACTAAAAGGTAGTACAGAGAAACTGAACAAACCAATAATGATAACGATGGCTTATCGGGATATTCTGTTATCAAATGCTTATATAAGAAGATGAATAGGATTTCAATTCTTGCTTTATTTCTTTCTATTCTTTAGAGTGTAATTATCTTAGGTTTTTGAATCTTGCCCCATTTTTATAATTGTATTTGCTCTGTGTGTGGCAATACTTGGGAATGGAACTGCATGTCATTTGACAGGAAAATAAGATACATGTTCCTGATTAAAATGTTAAAGAATAAAAATTACAATAAAGCAAAAATTAAGTAGTCATTTCAAATTTTAATGGAATGTATTGGATAGCTTTTAATTTTCTTTCTTCATTTAAGCAGACTATGATTAGTCCCATTTACACAGTTTTCTATCGCAACCCTGAATGTAGATGCTCTTTACATTAATACAGCAAGGCTGAAAAACAAAACACAAAAAGCCCCAACAGTATCACTCTCCTGCTCTGACAGTTTAAAAAAACATGCAGAGATAAAATGTGGGCTGTTTTTGCATGAAAGCTCAGGCACGGCAGTGGCACGGAGGAAAGGTGGGAATTCAGGTTACCTAAAAACTGTCTGCTGAACCAGAAACTTCAGCTACCTTTATAGTCAAAGGGGGATGCATTGACAATTTTAGAATATGACTCATACAACCTATTTTAAATGCCTATTTGAGGATGATACGAAGCTCAGTCTATAACAACTCTTTCTGCTAGCTGAAACAGGAAAATAACATAACAATTCAGAGGTAGATGTCTGTGTTTAAGCAGATGAGCTTTATCCAAAAACATAGTTTCTTCTTCTATTAAGTTTGACAGAACATGTAAACAGTAAAGATTCTACTGATTTCCTTTGCCTTTTTCTAAAGTGAGAATATTTCTCCATAGCTTACCCTGAGACATTCATTACATTGCTCTAAACAGGATGAGACAAGGCTCTGGCCTCTACTCCTGTATTGACATGATGGTTGTTGAGGAACATTCAAACCACTCACATTTCCACAGAGAAAACCATTATATGTCCTATTAAATTCAGGTTTCCCACAGCTATACATAAGAGAGCAGAACTTGTCCTTTAGCTGTACTTATTGGCTACTCTAAACTAGTGAATTGAATAATATTCCTGGATGCTGAAACTCAACCATCCATGTTGTTATACAGTTATAATGGTCCCTGGCATAATTTTTGCAATGGATTATCACAGGCATATTCTGGACTCATAGGAGTTAGCAAAGACAAGGGATAATCCTCAATATGCAGTCTGCAAACAAGTGTCATTTTTTGGGGAGTTAAAGCAATTAATCACGCAGACACAGGACGGTGCATGCCAATGGATCTAAATGCTAGAGAATAGTAAACCTTCTGGAAATACTTATTTTTCTATTACAGACAAAATTGAACAGCCTAGGTGAAGGAGTTCATACCTTTCCTTCAAGTTAACACACTTATCAGTATTTTTCTTCTTAATGATACTAAAATTTTTAATTAGACATAAACTTCTTCTGTAATATTATCATACTTCTGCTTTGTTTTGCAGGAAAATGGCTGATCATAAGCGAGGAAGTGAAATGTCCAAACACTTGATGTAATTGTCACTGAATAAAGACACTAGGGAAAATTTATTTTGCTGTGATTCTTCAAAGCAGCTAAAAAAGGGACAAGGGATAACAAAAAGGTATATCACAGTATGATGATGTTTCAGTAAATCTCAAAAAAATGTAGCTATCTCCACATAAAAATTATCGTTACAGGAGGAGGTTATTGAGATTTAGTCATGCTTAGTCTGAAAGTTTAAAGTTTAAAATAATTTTGTATACCAATTGCATAGAATTTTTGGTGTATTTTTCTAGAAATTTTTTTCTTTCTTTTTTCTAGGTCTCTTTTTTCCTTCTATTCAGATTGAATTAATTGTGTAAAATAATTTGTCAAATGTTCAATGCATACTTAAAGAAAATTCATTGCCATATATTGAAGTGCTTTTTACAATGAAGCAATATGTAAAATACACCTGAAATGAATCAAATTATATTCCACTTCAGGTTACATCTTCACTTTAAATAAGTACTGCCTGTAATTAAAGGAGCAAAAAAGGTAAATAAAAAGGCAGCACAGCTGTTACTTTCATTCCTTAGACTCAGTGGTTTAAAGAAATTCCTACATCTGTTTCCTAGAAGGAGGATGCAGTTTTAGATTGTTCCTACACAAGGAAAATAACGGAGTTTGGACTTACATTGCTTTTCCATAAAAAAATAGAAGTCAAAAGAAAACAAGGGTCTGGTCTCACATCCAGTTGCACTGTCACCTTAGCATCTTTCTGGATCTTTCTTGTTACCGGCTCTATAATTCATATAGAGTTTTTTACTTCTTGAAGACTTTATGCAGACCATTTTTAAATGAATAATACTTTTGTATCTAAAACCCAACAGATTTGACTCCACTAAGCGAAAATTAAAATCATGTCGTATTATGTAGACTTTTTTTTTCACTATTTTCATCATATTTTGATATTTTCAGTGTATTCTTGCCATTAGAAAATAAAATCTTCATATCAGAATTGATATCAAATCTTTAAGAGATTCCTCAGTGCTTTACATCCAAGGCATTCACTCTTAGCAAATCTTAGAAGATCATTCTTCTTTTTTTTCCCTTGCCTCTTTTATAGCAAGACTCAAAAACTATCTTTTATAATAGGACTTAAAAAATAAAACTAAACTAACTGTTCTAAAAAGTATATTCAAACCATCAGTGATTATCTTTTTTCAATGAGAGCACAAACCAAATGGGAGGGAATTTATTGTTCAAAATATTAAGCACAGTTTCCTTTGGCATTAGAATGAGTGCTACATAAATATAAATATAAATATAAATATAAATATAAATATAAATATAAATATAAATATAAATATAAATGCGTGTATATTTTTCCTAGTTGCCATATTAGAAACAGAGGTATAATAGATAAAATTAACCATACAGTAAGTGCTGTTCTGGTAAAATATTGCTAAAGAATGATAACTTTTCATTGATTTATATTATTAATAAGATTTCTAATAATACTCAATAAAACAAAGATATACAGACTTTATGTACTGGATTTCGAAAAGTTGTAGCTATTTCTACAATACAGCGTAATTATTAGAGCATAATTATTAATTTTTTTTTTTGACTGATGATATGTTCATAAGAGGTTAGCTTTAACCTAAGAAGTGGGAATTAAGAAATCTAAACCCAAAGATTACCCTTGGAGCTCACCAGCAGTTTGTCCCTGATGGTAGTGCATATATACTGTGTTATTAGAACAAGTAAGAATTTTCTAAATTAATATTTTGGATACTCATCAGGACATTATTCAGTCCCAAAAAACTAGGTATTCACCTCAAACTCCATGTTACCATGTTTTTTGGAAACCAACAGCGAGATAAATGTTTTTACTCACCTTGTATACGTGTCTGAAGTGCAGCTGAGGACTTTAATCTTGAGCAAACATATTTTCATTATAGATGTAAATACTGAGCTTTAATTTGCTTCCCAGTCATCAGAAGACATTCCATTTGAAATGTACACTCTATTCTCCGTAGCCAAGTTAACCTCAACTAGTGGCAGCTTCTTTTATCACCTGTGAGACATGGCTCTGCATGGCTGTATCTGTCAGGTATTGATGTTTGCAGTTTAAAGTGACTAGTAGATTTAAAGACATCCTGTTTCTGGTGTATGATTGGAAATATGCCATATTTTACTGGCTATCACAATGACTATCACTCTAGATCAAGATGCCAAAGAGGGAACACAATTCTTCCACACTAACCTGCACAGCACTGTTAGGATGTTGGTAAGGTGATTTCCAAACCTCTGAGGGAAATTCTCAGTGAAAGCATTAGTCAAAGTACTCCAATTCACAGAGAGGTACATGAGGTTACAATGTCCAGTTCCCAAGAGTCTTCACTGAAGACTGAAGAGTATTGAAAATTGTCTTCACAGCTGATCTTTGTTACTAGGAAAATGCAATTAAGGTTTGGGTGTGGTTGGGGGGGTGGGAGGTTGGGGTTTTTTATGCTCAGTTTCTCAAATTTCTGTCCTGCAGAAGGCTAATTGCAATGTAGCTACACAGTTAGATACACACAAGACACGAGTATTATCCAAGAATCAGAAAAGACTATTTCAGAAATTCATTGGAATAAAAATCATATTTGCAGAGTTAATTAATCGGGATTTCCACGAAAATTACTTTTAATACAGTATGTTTATCTTTGAAGCATGGGCCAGCTGTTTTGGCATATCTTATATTTCTTATCTGAGAATATTGTCTTTTGCAGCATTGTTGCCGATTTAATCATTTTGGATGCAAAACATAATGACCTGAATTCATATAATTTTCTATCTCTGCATGTCTAGCCACAGTGACAGTTTCTTTTTTTTTTTAGTTACATTCCTCCAAAGAGTAGCGATTTGGATACTTCAAACTAGATATATTTTTCTGTTTCTGTGATTTCCCTTTCCTTTCCACTTTCTCATCGTCAAATGTTCCTTGGCAACCTGTCCATTGAAACAACACAGAATGTAACATCCTCACTAGAGAAACAAAGTTAATGATTTTTCCTATGAGTCTTTCTAGGGTTCTTTTTTTATTCCTTTGTAACTTTTCTCTCAAGGCCGAAATTGTTTGGTTTTTTATGACCTTGTTTCATACTCTTATAAATGACTTTGTCATCTCTT
This sequence comes from Oreocharis arfaki, assembly GCA_013398015.1. NCBI lineage: Eukaryota > Metazoa > Chordata > Aves > Passeriformes > Paramythiidae > Oreocharis > Oreocharis arfaki. Next base: position 445,430 of record VZRR01011731.1, read on the forward strand.
TCCCATTGTTCATTTTCAATGTGAATAAAAGCTACTTATTCCTGAGTTTCCAGGGATAAGAGTGATGCTGGTCCTTTTATAGCACTAATGGAGATTCTGGCAAAGCATATTTTGTGCAAACTGTTGGCTGATCATAGCTCTCAAGTCTTCCACTTAAATATTTTTTTTTTAATTTTCTCAGGTTTTGTTCCCATTCCCACAAGTGAGGGAACCCCCACCCCACCCCTTCCAAACCCAGAGTGAAACTGTGGGTTTGCTCCTTTTACTCCTCTAGTACTTCCTCTAAAATCTGGAAATAAATATTAGATTTTTTTCATAGCTTTTTTTCATAGGAACTGGGAGTACACTTGTAAGACAAACATTTCATATTGTTACTCTTTGATAATATCTATTATACTAAGTAGAAAAATACCAAGAAATCTGAATGGAAAACTTAGAGTGGCGGAAGGATGAAAAGTAGTCTGATAATTTGAAAAGTAAATTTTAGCATGTGTCACTTTTTATATTAAAGATATATTATAATTTTGACTCTTGGTATAAAAAAAACTTTATCTGGTGAAATGTTTACAGGAGGAGGAGGAAAGCTGTATTTTAAACTCCACTAAAAAGTTGTATTTTTCATTATCTTTATACTTCACTTCACTTTTTTGCGCCTTAAAAAACAACTGTAAATAAATAGAATATTGTTTATCGGTAATACTGATAGCTTTACCTTCAACTATAAATATACTATCTAAATATAACTTCTGGGTAAGATTAGTTGTTTACATAGTACCTACCATTTCAGCAGGGGTTTTTTTTTGTCTGACCATGTCTTGACTGACAAATTTGGAACAGAGTGCTCCCCTCTCACCGAGTTGAAATTAAGAACTAACACAAAAATTGAAGCTAACACAAAAAGTCTGCATAGATGAGAGATTGCACCTTCATTTGTCATCACCACATGATTGTACATCTGCAGTTTTGATTTGAAAGTTGTGTTCAAGATGGTGATTATGACCCAAAGATGCTGGGGAATTGAAAACTTACCCAGTTCAAAGAAACACTTCCATCATGGTTGCCATAACGCCTAGCATCTGGAAATCCAGCTGGGGACTTTCGAGTTAAAGATACAGACTAACAAAGTTTGACCTTAGGTGAGATTATATACTCCAAGTTGTTTTTAGAACAGGTTGGAGGAGACACCCTTGAAAGTAACTGTCACACAGTTAATCTCACTAAATAAAACACATTTTTTTACTACATATTCTTCTCTATGATTTAACTATTTTTAGACAAGTGGAAAAATCTATTTTCTGAGGTCTTCTCAGCAGTTTCCACTGATTCTGTGGAGCCTGACAGCCCTGATAATTTTTTTCTAAGGTGGTAGATCACTGTCAACACAGTTATATCCACATAGCCAAATCTAAGCTTGTGATCTACAGACTGATTTGACTGAGACTGTAGTACAGTATTTCTTTCTATGATGGTTGGTATGGAACATCTACCTTTTCTTCCACAAAATTTCTTTTTTTCCTGCCTTGTAGCATATAATCCTGCATGATCATAAATAATTTTAATTTATCAGAGGTGATCCTTAAAATTGTTTAAAAAAAGCCTTAAGCTTTTTCACTTTCGGGTTATAGAATTCACACATGATACGAATCCTTATTTTTCAAAGCAGTTCCATACAAGAATTTTGCACGTCCAAACTTCTGTAGGGCTGGGTATCTTTCCTTCTCACTTTGGTTTCTGTCATAAAGGCTAGTATTCTGTATACACAGATTATAACACCCTTAATACAGTCTGAAAAGGTGGATAAATGAATATGCAGCATTTGCTGGAACAGTTGCCTTGGAAAAAAGGCATAACAGGTGGCATAATTTTATATTCATAGGCTCATCTAATAATTAGCTCTTTGTTTTTAATGAGTGCCACCAGGATAATGGTAGATTAAAAAAATTACTTCAACCTTGTTGCAAAAAACAGTCAACACAAGTACTTTTCTCAACTGTCTTGGGTAGATATTTGATTTGTGGGGACATAAAAAGAACTAACTCGATTTCCATTGTAGTTCCTGTGAAGTTCACACTGTCTTCAGTCTCTCCTGTCCCAGGATACAATCCATCATTACTGATGGTGAAAATACTCCCACAATCACAACTCCCCTTTGCTGATTTTGTAACAGAAACATCCCTGCACTGTTGTAGAATTCACAATCTCCCTTTTCCCTTCTGTCTCAGTCTTCTGTCTGCTTAAGGTACTAAAATCAGCTGGCTGTGTTACAGCAGTAAGTTGTATTTATGGTGTTCGGGCTAGTTTTCAGCCTTTTGAGCAGAAGATGCATGACACATCCCTGTTTCCAGAGGCAAAAGTTAACTTTTGTTAACCGTGTGGTGCTAGAGCTCTGGTCAATCCTTTGAAGGACTCTAAAATATCTGATCTAGTTCTACACTATCTGTATGTTTATGCCTTTGTCTCATAGCCTGATAATTCTCTTGAGTAAGTTCTATGTCTGCAGTTTTGTTCTTTTGTTCCTGTTTTTATTTTATCTTAGACTTTGTGGTATAACATTGGATCATAAGCAAAGATTTGTATTTGTAAAGGTGCCATAAAAAATGAAGAGGCTGTGTTAACACCTATTAAAAAAGTGTGTGCAATCCTGAATCTTAGTTCTATGCTATTAGAATGTTGACTGAAAGTACATTTAAAAATCATCTTATACATTTTTACACTACTTTCTAATATTGAAACAAGTATGGTATATCTGAATAATATATATGATTCAAAATGTCCTAAAAGGGGTAAAAAATTGACTTCTGATTTTGATGGCCAATGCAGAAAACCCTTTTTATATATTTTTATATATATATAACTTTTTGGGTTTTTTTCCATAGAGACATATAGTAGTCATACTATTCTGTTTGTTAATGACAGGCTGAACTGCAGCAGAATGTTTTGGCAAGCTGGTTCCCACATCAGTGCTCTTTCCTTCCCTTCTCAAGATCCCCTTCCAGTCTCCAGGACTTTCCTCCTCTATCATAGACTGCACTGGACTTTTGGGCTCCTTATGTCCACCACAGAATTCTTTTTATCTCTCCAATTCAAGAGCAGTTTCCATTAGAAATCTGACATATTTTCCATTTTTGGCAAACCCCACTGTACTTTCGACCAGTGCCAAAGTTATGCACTTCATTCACCTGTGATATTTCACTTTTGGCCATAGATGCCTATTTCTGCATAGAAAAGGATTTCCTGGCCCATGAAAATTTTTTAGATTAATTGAGGGTTTTTCCATCCTGAAACAGGACAGAAAACTGACCTCTTAAGTTTCCATAAACACACTGCTAACTAGAAAAGGTGATCAAGGTGTTTGAAAAATTTCAGGTTCAAAATATTTTTTGTTTAACCTTTTCTTAAATATAATAACATTCACATTAAAAATTTTTGAATAAAACTTTGACTTTTAGAAGTTAGAATAGAATATTTTATAGTCTTTTTCTTTCATTAGGACAGTCACTTAAATGAGGTCTTTCTCTCAAGGTGATTGTTTTTTTTTTGGTGAGTCCACAGTTTCTGTTAAAAAACATTCAATGAAATATTTCCAACCAGTTTTACCTGTGCAATCAAAGATTCTTCATAGAAATTTAATAGGAAGGAATGCAGAAATTCTGAAGTGTAATCAGAAATTAGTAAAGAGTTCAGAATAAAATACAAAAGTGAAAAAACCCCATCATATTTGAACATATGTATGAACAAAACTGTTGAAAATAAGCTTAGAGAATACTAGACACACAAAGAACTGTTGGCAAAACCCATCTATGCCGTATTTGCCAAAACTGTAATCCTGAAACGTAAAGCATGACTGAGAAATTCTGAGAGTCATGCAACAGCTTCTAATGCCTGTAAGAAATATAGAGTTTAGAAAATTTAGAAAGACACAGGATTACAGAATAATTGAAAATCTTCATGAATGTCAGAAAAAAGCAAAACAACAAAAACAACCAACCAAAAAATGAACTAGCAAAGTTGAGAAAATACAAGAACACCTAAGAGGCAATCCTTGCAGAAAGGAGTCCAGAAGTAAAAATGAGATTTAGTAGATGCACAATTGTTACATTCAGAGGAGTCAGAAAATAGGAAGATTTTGTGCTTTACATATTGGTTAACCAGGAAGAAAAATAAACAACTAATGTTGAAAACCAGAAGAAATTTAAAAGCATCTTTCGAAAACACAAGATTATATTGTTTTGTTTAGTTATATGGCCTTTATTGGCAACAGCTGTGGTCTTAATCGATCTCAGTTACCATAATTTTCTAATAGGAGAGCTGAAAGGATGAAGTAATGACAAAGGCAAGCAGATGTTAGGAGACATTTAAAGTAACTAATTTGGTAGGAGAATAATAATACGTCTCTTTGATTTTGTAGTATCTTTTGTAAAGCACTATTACTTTGCCTATTTTTAATATTATATTAAATATTATAAATATTATAATATTTCCATATGCTGCTGCTTAAAGAAGAGTCAGCAACCATAAGATGAAAATTTTTTAATGGTTTCTTATCTGCATTTTCTATCTACTCTCTACTTTCTATCTGAAATTTGCATTTGTCTTTTTCTGTTGTGTCTATAAGGTAAACATAAAGTTAGTAATGTGTGCATATTAACCAGTTCCCCTAATGCCATGAGAATTTTACTTTATTACTTGCTTTTTCTTCTTTCAATTTTTTCTCTTCTACCCAAGTATTACTAGTTTGTCTGCTGTTTTTGTTTCTAATTCAAACTTTTCTGATCCAAATGTGTATTTAAATGCGCAAAAGTATTTAAAAGCTGCATTTCAGATCTCATTTTTTTTTTGCATTCTCTGCAAATGGATAAAATCTATCTTTTCTTCAGTGATTTAACTTGAATCACTGTTTTGGTATCTCTGTCAATTCAATCTGCAATGATAATGCTGTCCTTCTCCAGAGAAGTGGCCAAAATTTCTATGTGTGGAAATTTCTAAAATTTTGAAAAAACTTTCATGCCTCATTGCAATGGGAATAGAAACCTAAAACA
>VZRR01011731.1:450505-471018 GCA_013398015.1 Oreocharis arfaki
AAAAAAAAAAAAAAGCAAAAAACAAACCACCAAGCAAATTACAACTTTGGTTTCAAGTGTAAAGAAACTGTCTGTAAAATATATTCAATCTCAAAAAAAAAAAGAAATTTCAAACTCTACATACTTTCTTTAACTAGAAGACTCTCTGAAGAGCTGAACCCATTGATCATCACAAAGACAGGTCTGATGGAAACACTTTGAGCCATGTCATACCTGAGAGAACCCAGATGCTCTATTGAACTGAAGTCTCTAGCTCTCACACAGCAGAGACTTCACCAGCCACATTGCCCAGGGGCAAGCAGCCAGCTCCCCTTCCCCAGGTCCTGTCCCCAGTCAGTCTTGCCTTTTAGTAGCATTTCTCAAAAATGTCGTTTGGTTTTGTTTTGCCAAGACTAGATTTTGCACCAAAAATGTGATGGAATTTTTATTTGTTTACTTTGTTTCCTTGACCCATTCTATTTCCTAGGGTATTTCTGCAAGAAATAAGTACAGAGAAGCAGGCACTTGCCAGGACCAATAGGCTCTGTCTTATTCTGGAAGTCCTTATCAATATTCTGACTCATGTGTAAGTAAGAAAATTATGATATCAATTGCCTAACTGGTTAGAACAAACTAAAGCACGGTGTTGCCTAAGACAAGGACTGTTTTTTTATTGGAACAAGTCTTTCCTAACATGAAAGGAGAGTCTTAAGTAATTTAATGAAAAAATATGCTGATTACTGCAATAGATCCAACCTCTGACACTAAAATAAAGCCACAGAATCACCATGATACACTATGTTTCCTGCTTGATTAGTTCTAGCTATGTAGGTGAGGTACTTCTCCTCTCATTGTCAGAAGGTGACATTAAAATCATTAGTACTAAAAACAACTAATAGTAATTGTTCCATGTTATCTTTTTCCTTGAAGACTTCTGTGTGCTTAGAGTGAGAAATTTTTCTTAAATTCGATCTAGCCTAAACATTTTAATAGTGGCCAAAGGAAAATAAAACCACAAATACTTCTTCTCAAATAAGCCAAAATGTGAAGTGCTTCTTTTCTAAAAATCTATTACCTATCTAGATCAACAGAGGAACAAAACATTAGGCAAATAGAAGGATATATAGTACAGTCATCTACTAGTTACAGATTCATTTTGAGTGCTTGTCCCTGCTCTGGTAATTTGCACAAAATAAACATGCGAACAATCTTAGGTTTAGTCAGTAAAGATTTGTTCCCCTTTTTATGTGAATACTTAGTAACTCTGTCAACAAAATACTATTTATCCTTGTGTTTCCTGTCTCTGAATTATTCTTGAGTTCTTCTCTGTAAAGATTCAGCTGGAACAATATTGATTGCTTCTAATATTGAACATCCCAAAAAACCTGTACACTACTGACTATCTGATCCACCAGGAAACGTGAGGAATTTGAATTTCCTCAGGCAAAATAAAAACTTTGATCTCCCACATTCTCAGTGCATGTTCTGACCATTACACTAGACTATAAAAAGACCAAGTAACTTAAACAAAGGGTTATCCTGCTAATAAGGATTTCTGTAGCAATCATGAGAAGAGCAAGAAGGCCATTCAGGGCTTAAAAAATACGACCAGTAATTCCTTTCTGTATATTAGAAAGAAAACATGTTTAGGCCAAAAGAATTTTTAGATCCTCAGCAATTTCTTTGACAACAATTAGAAACTCACCAAAACCACCAACCTGGGGCAATTGCAGAGTCAAGTGACTTGCAGCACTTTAACTTTCCCTTCAGAAAAATATCTGAAAACTACAGCTCTGCCACACAGTCCAACAAATAACCATGAAAGACTACTGATTTGTGCAAATTTACAGTATCTACAATGGTTTGCTTGCTGTATATAAAGGGCAAACAACTTAAAGCAGATTTGCCAGTCAAGAAGCAATCAATTGCTGGCTATAAACTAACTGAACCAAATATCATGACATTTTTTAAACCCCTCCTTGTTGTTCTCTAACACAGCTCTGCTCAGAAAAACTGGCTAAAGAGCAATGAAACCAATCTGCCATTCACTGTCTGCTTCAGGGTGAACTGAATAACTTTTTGACCACATGGCTAGATTTACATAAACTGTGAAAGGAATTCAGAGATTTGGTTCACACACCACCCCAAGTGGGTGAGTTGGGGTGACATTAATCCTATGCACAGAAATGATACAGAAAAACAGTGGCCACAAGAAGGAGAATATTCAAAATTTCTAACCTATGAGTGTACAGATATAGGTCGCCAAGGTGTTATGAAGGCTGGATTTAGTGTTGAATTGATTTTGTTTTGAAATACTACTTATTAAAATAATTGAAATAATTCCTTTTAACTAAAATATATTAAAAACACCAGCATTAAAAAAAAAAAAAATATCCCTGGCATTTCAGTTTCAGAAGACCCATTACAAAGTCTTTGGATTGAAATAGACATTGTGTCTGCATCAAAAAAATAAAGATAACACTTATATCTTTAAATGGACTTCTCTTCTAGTGTTCTTTGCTTCTACTTTAGTTCATTCATAGTCACTTTGATATTAAGAAGTACTTCACGAAGTGTCAAAGTAATTCTAAAATTTAGAATATTGCTTGAAGACTCACTAATATTTCTAAATTTTCACTTTTAAGGACTCCATTACATGATTCTACCATAAGACTTCATAAAACTTCATTCTTGCTATCAGAATGAAAGACTATGACAGTAAGCACATGGTGCTAAATTTTACAATGATGGAACATCAACAAAAGAGTAAATCCATAGAAATATAGCAGCCTTCCAGTACCTAAGAGGTACAACAAACCTGGAGAGGGAAGGGGCCTATTTAGAAGGGCATGTAGTGGTAGGACAAGGGGATAAAATGGCTGTAAACCAAAAGAGGACAGGTTTAGATTACACATCAGCAAGAAACTCTTTACTGTGAGGGTGGTGAGGTAGTGGAACATGTTACCCTGAGAAGTTGTGGATGCCCCATCCCTGGCAGTGTTCAAGGCCAGGTAGGATGGGACTCTAAGCAACCTGGTCTAGTGGGAGGTATCCCTGTCCATGGCAGGGATGGAGGAACTAGGTGATCTTTAAGACACCTTCCAACCCAAACTGTTCTCTGATTCTATGAAATACATCTGAGATTTGGCCTTGGTAGATCAGCCTCATACTGAACACTTAGTGGCAAGATAACATTCATGTGAAGTGCAATCAGACAGTGTCTGCTTTCTTTAGTTCCTGAATAAAGTAGGATTCATTCATTCAGTATTTCAGGTAAGAAAGTGATATTTTTTCCATAGGATTGCTGCAAGCACAACACTGTATCATCATGATATTTATAGGATACAGAAATGGGAGACTGCAGTATTCACTGATCTCCATGAGCATGTAGTTTTTTCATAGTATTCTATGAACAGAAAGTGAGTCTATTTACATATGGATTTTTTAAATTTCTGTACTAAGTGGCTTTCCGTACCAGATTTCATTAAACTGAAAAGTTGGAAGAACATTTTGTTTTCTTCTCTTGGCTCTTCAGTTTCTTAAACTGCTTATGCAACTGTAGCACAGAAATGCTGAAATAGAAAACAATATCTTTTACCAGCATTTAAAAGCCAGAGCTGATTTGATTATCTAAGGCTTTTGTGTATGATTCTTCACTCATATCCCTCTGCTCACATTTATTTTGTCAATCTTCTGTTTGAGAGTCTGCAGGATAGTCTTGCATTTTCTTGTCAGAATTTCTCCCTGAGAAAAGCCATGTTTACAGTTTCAGGGCTTGGCTTTGGGAACATGCAGATTTTCCTCATCATCACCGCTTTTACCTCCTTCAGTTCCTACTGAATTCCCTTTAAATACCTCATTCTAGTCCTCCATTTAGAAATTCACTTAACATGGCCAAAATACAGCTATTTTATTTTCCAAGTTTCAAATTTTTCTTCTTTATGATAATCTCCATGGTACTTTGTCATGCAGATATTTTATTAGTTAGGGTTTCATTTGGCTTGAAACAACCATAGTTCTCATTTCTCGACACAAAAACTCCTATGTTAACCTTTTTCACATCACACAAACCACTTCTAAGAAAACTGATTTTCACAGTGATGAATAAGAAATGAGAATGATATTTTCACTGCCCCACCCAATCCTTCCATTTCAACATTATTATTTTAACATTATGAACAACAATTTTTCCACATCATTTACTCTTGTCTAAACATTTGTGTACCAAATTCATGCAGCCTCCTACATGTATAATTGCCCATATAATGGCTATATGAGAAAAAAGACGCAGCTACAGTTTTACCAAAATATTTTGCCTTTTCCCTTCGTCACATCATTTTCCAAATGTTTTCTTTTGAAATTTTTTGTTTTAAAATTTTATCTTACTGTCATGCTTTAAACTGGCTCAGAATTGCATGGACAAAAATATGGGGAGAAACAATTAAATTAGTGATATGTGTAGTGTCTAATACAGAGAACTTGGATAGAATTCTCCACTAACTAAATAAGATTTCTGTTTGCTCTCTTGATAAAAAAGAAACGAAAAACCAAAACTCATAAAACAGGAATTGCAAAAAATGAATTATAAATTTTGTTTAACAATATCAATGAATTGGAAAATATAAAGGATAGAGCTTTTGTTTCTGGTCCTATGTAAACAAATTGCTTATGTTCTATTGATCTTACTGTGAATACGCTTAAAACAAAATACATTTTTTTGAAAGTAAAGACACCATTGCTAGTGTACTAAAAATTTGCAACATAATCTTAATAGCTATATTAATTGCCAATAAAAATTGAACCACTGATAGACATTTAAGCTCATTATATCTGCTTGATGCCTTTTTTGTATGTCTGACATAATTTTGTGATCATAATATGCATGTTTGAGGTACATTATTGATTAATTGTATTCATGTTAACTGCAAATTGAGGGAATAGCTCATAACTGCTTCAGGTATGCCTTGCTAGACAACATGCAAGTTAACCTGGTCTTTTTAAAAAGCTTAGAAAAACATGTCATTGAAGTAGAATTTTAATGAGGTGTAAATGGAGTTGCTATGGAGAAATAGTATGGTATCGTGATGTATAAAAATGTGTACAATATCAGAATTTCTTGGAATAATTCCTTGTAGAGACCACTTCTATACACTCAGATTTTTAGCTATCAATCACTTTATAAAGTCTGCCAAATAACAGGTCACATGGTCACTGATTGCCATGTGTGTAATCTGACACACAGATCAACACTTCCCTAGCAAAGAACCAGTGAAAGTCCTAACATTTTGTGTTCTGGAGGACTGTGTTTTGGCAGTGTCAAATCAGGAAGGCATATAGAAGTAGATGTAAAGAACCGGAGATTACAGAAATAATTTTATTTTGCCCTGCCATGCGCTGATGTGCCAAATGCCTTAAAATTACCTCTGTGCATCCTTTCCCTTAATACAACAGGGTATGGATGCAAAACCCAGCTTCTCTCTCCAGGCTTTATGAAAGTGCTTTTCCATTATACGTGCCAAGTAAATCATACGTGTTTCAACCCCAAAAATATAAAAATCCCCTGTAGCAAGCATATAATCTTTCAGTGAGTGAAGAAACGGGTAAGATGAATTTGGCAATTAGAATAAAACTGAACCAGAAGTGAAGAGAAAAAGACAAGAAAAAAGGAGTGAGCTAGTCATTGGAGGTACATTCAGATCCACAGTTGTCTCTCAGCCACCTGGAGAAAAATAAGGAACTGTTTACATCTAGCATTAGGACATGCCTTCACAAAAACAAGCACAACTAGGGGCAACTTAAGCTCCCAAGTTGCTTCTTTGCACCTTAACAGGAAACATTTTTCAGCTTCTTTAATTCAGTAGACACATGTGCAAGCCAATCCAGGATACCATCACACACTGCTTGCATTTTTTACTTCCATGCAGATAATACAACATGGGTTTGACAGTCTCACCCTGCCTCAACCTGTCTTTCTCAACAGAGGCATTTTACTGTGAAACAAAGACGTTTCCTCAGAAAGAGAAAATAAAGATAGAATATTGGTTAGAAGACTGGAAATAAAAAAGCATGGAAAACTAATAACAAAATATATTTAATTGAAACTTTACCAGCCTGTGGTTGCTCTGTTTTCAGATATCTTTTTTTTTACTTGATGAAGTTAATATGACAATAACTCATACACAGAATTTATATGGTCAATTTTATTCTATTAAATGAAATTATTAACATTGTAAGCCTATTAACAATTTTCCATTGAATTAAGTTTTGTATAATCTATCACATAGTACTTTACATGTTTTGCTTTTCTGTATGACTTTCCACGAAGAGCACAAACAAGGTCTATTTCCTCTGACTTTGCTATAGCTATAGCAGTAGCAAGGTTGATACTTAAGCTAACTTAGTCTTCTCAGTGGCTATTTTAGCCCCCTGTAAGCTCTGAAGATTGTAACTGTGCTGCTCCCAAGACACAAGATTGATTGCCAGATTCTCTGTCTACAGTACATTGAAGGCAGCTTTCTCATTGCAGACATGCTCTGTGCCTCATAGAAATGCTCAAGGTCCATCAGAATTACTCCATTCCAGAAACTGTATTAGGATTCATTAACTAGTTCTTCCATTAGACCATTCTTCCCCTGTATAAATGTATTTCTGACTGAACAATATTTCAAATGAAGTCATGCATCACGTAAGTTTATTGGTTTTTATTGACATCAGCGATGAACATGTATAAACCAACAAAAACAAATAAATATAAATCAGCCAGTTACAGACAAAATGAGAGAATTTAAAATGTGGCCAACACTACACTCAACTCTTCAAAGTTTCATAAGTCCTTAACAGTTCAGAATTAAAGAGTTGTTTGTGGTATGAGAAATACTAAATAGAAATAAATAGAATTACTTCACTATGAACAACTGGCAATGAAAGGCAATAATTTTATTTTAAGAAAATATTTATATGTCCAATAAAGGTGTATAGAGATGAACAAAAAATGAGCAGCTACTTGAAAAATACTAAAAGTGTGAAGATACCTATATAAGATGCTGGCAGTGTCACTGAATCAACTATCTTGATGTGTGAAAAAATCTAGACACAAGAACATGGGATACTGCCCAGCTGAGAAGAGACCCTGAGGCAGTGGAAAAGGCGAAGTATTAACATAATAATTTATTCCCAAGAAGTCCATAACTATGTTTTGACCATACAGTTTTCTAGATACCTTTAAAATAATAGCACAGATAGAGATTAAGGTAGTCCTCAGTGACTTACAGTCATTCTGAACTTTTCAGATTTTAGTTTCGGTTATGTGTACTTCAGGAAAATTTCTGAGGAATTTTCAAGAGCAGGTTCCCTAAGAAAGCCCCCGCAAGAAAGCTTCAGCTGTGTTTCAGAAGACAAATTTTCCAAAATTTTCTGTCTACTGTAAAGACAAAATGAAAAGGCAAGTGAACTTGTGCAAATTAAAGGAAGTACAAGTGTGGTACTGGTAATAAGATCATCATCAGACACTCCACTGCACCATCACTCATTAGGAAGTCCAGGAGAAGATTGGTTTTCAAGATCGTAGTCCAACAGTAATCTAGAAAAATGGTCTAGCAAGTTATTGTCTGAGTGAATTCATTCTCCATGTCTATTCTCTGGGGTTATTCACACAGTCTGTGTTTTCAATATCTAGATGTATACAGTAGACTTCTGAGCTACAGTCAATGGAGAGAATAAACACTTCTAGAGTATGATTTATTTCATTTAAAAAAAGATATTAGAACAAACTATAATACACTATCTACAAGTGTCCCTTTTTTTCTTCATTGTCTTTGAAGGTAGTCCAGGCTGATTAGCTGAGATTTGGATGTCTGGACCCTATATGTCTATTCAAATTAATTTTAGTTATTGCATTTCTAAAGCTTTCCAGTTCTCTCTTTCACAAATCCCCACTTCACAAGGTGTTCTATAAAAAATTCATGTTGCATTCCTGAAGATATTTCACTTGCCCTATAATTTGTTTCTGAGTCTGCATACCACACATGTCCCAGAATACTACACTGCCAGATGTGTAGGTTACAGATCATGCTTGGTCCTCCAGGCCCAAAACAGGAACAGAGGAGCTCATGTTCTCTCTGCTTAGAGATAACTCCCTCTGCTGCAGCCTAGTGAGAGCCCCATGAATAGCACTTGGTCCTGGGTTGTCTCATGGTGCGCTTACATAAACTTACGAGCTTTCTTTCTCCTTTGGATCTATTAGCAAAGATGTCAATAGTAGTAATAGAGACATTTGTGTTTACATACTGAAATACAAGATATTTACCTTGAGACTACTTTAATTTAGATCAAGTCTTGACTAGTTTAGGTGGGCTCGGACTTCAGAGAACGTCTTTCAGTCCTTGTCTGTGGAAGAAACATCCACAGAGACTCTCTTACCATCTTTACCTACTACTACCTTGCTTCTTGCAGTCTCATTTTGAGCTGATAACCGAAAAGAATAAATGTCTTCTTAATGATACAATAATTTTTCCATTAAAAATTTTTGTTTTCTTACAACTAGGAGAAATTATTCCTAGGCCTATGACATTTATCTCTAAACAGAAAGACTAGATGGTTTTTTTAACAATCTATTATTCTATGATATGCTTTGATCATTCAGAGTCCAAGACATACATATTCCTGTGGCAGGTCATACTTTTATACTCTTAATGAAGTTTTATGTAACATTCTGCTCTCTTTATCTCATCCGGAGACATTTGTGCAAAATTCTAAACACTTGGTGTTTAGAAATGAATCATAGATCCAAATGTTCTCATCAAGTCAGAATTTTCAAAATATTTGTTCTAGACACAGACTTGAGAGCAATATTAGGCAGGATTTTGATAGTAGATGTCTCTACATCATCCTGGAAGAGCACTACAATGATTACTTTATTTCCTCTTTGTCAATGCATGCCTATTACAAGAAGATCTGATTTTTTTCATTAGATGAATCAAATAGCTGAGTGTATGAATCAGAGTCTGAATGTCTTAGAATTTAAAAACAGTCAATAGCATCTGATATAAAATGCTCCAAAAATTATTGTTGCATAATTATTATTAAATTTTGACTCATGCGCCAAAATCAATGTGCATAATGAAATAATTTTTTCACCGAAACCCACCCCTTCTATGGTCAGAATCTGCTACCTTCATATTCAAAGATACTCTTTCTTTTACTGCTTAACATGTAAAACCCCACCATCATTCTAAATTTTGTTTTCTTCCTATTTTAACAATTCTAAAACAGTTTTGTTTACCAAACTGAGGTGTCCTATTCCTATTCATCTTTCATAAATAACTGGAAAAAATTCTGTCTTATAGGCAGATTTCATACCTGAAATGTATAAACTGTAACTGAAGATGCCTCATTTAGATTACTGCCTTTTATTTTCTTTTTTTTTTTCTTGGACCAATACATTTTGTAACAGAGTACAGAAGTATAAATGGGAAACTCAGCACTCATACGTCTTTGTCTTTGGTTTCTATTTCTGACATACTAATCTCTGTAGTTTAAAAAAATGAAATAGAAATATGTGTCTGGCTTCAGACACTGTGTCCTCTGATTGTCAATTTTCTGTTTTATGAAGCACGTAATGCTCTTGCTCAGAAGGGTGCTCATGTCAGTCTAGGCTGACCTCTTTGTTTTTCATTGGTCGATATCTTGTCAATGGCTTTGCGTACACCTGCTAAATGAGTTTCCTTTCAGATAATTCTGAAGAGGAGTAAAGTTGCCAGATGTCCATTTAACTTAGAAGCTGTCTCTGACTGAGGCCAAAAACAACTAGCAAAACAAAGAGAGGAATTGTCCTCACTGAATATAAAAGCAGATGCAGGACAAGCAGAAGAAGAGTTCTTTCCAGAAGGACAACACACAGGTCAGATATGAGAAAACTAGAACAATTAGTGTGATATAACAATTATGGCAGTGCTCTCAGAAATGACAGCTTCTACCTCCTGTTCTGCCTGACTATTGTATTAACAGCACTTGCCTAAATCATAGCTTACTGGAGATCAAAGTTTCATGCATGTTTTTCTTCACCAGCTGGTTGGTGACTAGTGAAGTTAGAATAAACATGACTGTAAACTTGAGTTGTTAGAGGTCTTGAACTGTACCAGTTTGTATGGTGCTAAGACAAGAATTATGGCAGCATACTACAATTTGATCTGATTATTACCTAAATCAGTTAGCATTTCTGTTTCAGTGAGTAAGGCCCACACAGAGGGGCCTTAGAACACACAGAGGTGTTCTAAGTACCCTCATTGCTTTAGGTCTGGTCAGTTCTTTCTCCAGAAATTAGACAAGATGGGAATAATTGAGGCACTTTCGAAGACTGTATTTGAGTTGAGAATGAGGAAGCATTGTAAAACATAAAGATCCAGTCTACTCAAGTATCTTACAAGCATTAAAGAACCTAATCTCCAAAGTAATAATGGCATATTATTTTTATTTTGAAGAGATGTATGGTTTCTCCCTCCACTTTCTGATCTTTCATGACTTAAAAGGTCTAAAATCGTAAAGATTTTCTAGTTCAGAAATCACACTCTGAATCCTTTAGAATCACATTCCCTTCCTTGGCTGTTGGTAGCTGTTGTTAAGTTACGTATTTTTCAAGATGCCAGAACACCTTAAAAGATTTCCGCATAAATAACCTTTGGGTTATAAGTAAAAACAATTATCAGCAGCAGTGCAAGCTATATGCTTACTTGATAGTGTAAAGCGATGTTTTATAGGTTGCTCTGGTAACCATCCTTCCTCAAGATCCACTGGTTTTCTTCTTGCTTTACAAAAACCTCCTCGGGTCTCATTTTATGCATTTTGTAAAAGATGGAGCTATACTCATGAAAACTTTGTATCTTCCATACATGGCAGCTTATTTAACTTTGTAATAATATAACCAGAGGCTTCTTCCTTCCCCAGAGTAGTATGTTACTGGAAGGAAAAAAATTATCAGAGCTACTGAGAGTCTTTGGTGTGGGAGGGGGGAATTCATTTAGGCTATTTTCATTGACACAGAAAAATGATTGGAAGATAAAATGAGAAAAACCTTGACAGCTATATTTACTTCCCTGTTGTTTTCTTTTAGTTTCTGTCCAAATTTTTCAATACAAACAGAAATTAATTTAATGGAGAAAATAAGAACATTTATTTCAAAGGAAGTAGCAGGTATGTTTATTTCTTTTCTATTTATATAAAAGACAGTTTAAATTATTAAACATACTGTAGTGTATTAGTAGTTATTTACAATTTTATGTCTTATGTAATGCTGTCACAGACTAGTTAAGAAATAGTAAAAATATAATCAGTTATGCAACTTAAAACAAATCTACCTGCTATTAAATTCAAAATTTCTCAGGAAATATTTCTTATCGTTAAAAATTTCTTGAAGGAAATATTATCTTTTGAAATAAAAACTGATGCATTTTTCTTGCAGAGTCCAGAGATTTGACCAGCTTGGAATTTAATTCTCCAAGCTGAATCAAGAAGAACATCAACAGCCCACAAAAACTGTTGAAAAGTGAAGGAGTTCAAAGAACGTGCAGAATTACTCATCTCTTCCACCTTAATTACATCAGTCTTACCGTAATGGAGAAAAGATTGGGATAGCAGTGGCCATGAACAGAGAGAATTTAGGGGATGAGTTATCTAGCTGTCAGAAGCATGCAGTCTTCATAACTTGCCTAAGGTCTTTCCTCAAGAGTTTCCTTAAAAAAGCCTTTGATCTTATTTACTTCCCTCAAAGGCTTAGAAAACGGGGAAACTCAAATAAGAGTAGGCATAGAAATAATAGCATTTAATTAGTACTTGGTGCTGAAAATCTCCAAAGTGCCCTACAAATATAGACTAATCATCACAAGATCATTTTTAAGGAGAGATAAATGTTTATATGCTAATAAAAAAGTTTTAAAAATATTCCCCAATGTTAAATGTCTTGACTCAAGGTTAAAGCAAAGCAGTCAAAGAATTTGGAGATAAAAAATTCATAGGTTTTCATCTACATGCCATGTTTAATCTAAGCTCAGGGTCAAAAGTACCCTTTAATTAACACAAAAAAGAGAAAACTAATTACATTGTTGATAAATTGTATTGTCACAAAAAATTGCAATTATAAAATATGAAAACTTCCATATGATAAATGTGTAAGAATTTTTTTTACTATTATTTATTTAAATTCAGGAAATGTAAGGCTCCAGTTGCCATCTCCTCACAGGTGAGGTGTACCATCCCTCTAATCACCTTTGTGGTCCTCCCTCGGACTTCCTCCAACAGGTCCATGTCCTTCCTGTGCTGAGCACCCCAGAGCTGGATGCAGCACCATGGGTGGGCTCTCACCAGAGCTGAGTAGAAGGGCAGAATCCCCTCCTCCACCCTGGTTTGGATGCAGCCCAGGGTACAAGTGGTTTTCTGGGCTACAAGGGCACATTGCCAGGTCATGTCCAGCCTCTCTTTGACCAGCACCCCAAATCCTTCTAGGCAAAGTTGCTCTCAGTTTGTTCATCTCCCAGCCTGTGTTCATACTGGTTCTTGCTTGCTTATTTCTACCCTCTGCCCACATTTGCTATCAAAAGAATTTGAATTTTGATGTGAGGATGCCCTTTTGTTAGAGAAATTGTTTCATCCTGACTGGACATGTCCTTAACACTGAGATACTCTCCCGCCCATATGGACTGCTTGTCACAGAAACCAAAGGGAGGCAAACCAGACTTTCTACAGCGAGAAAAGGACCTTCAGCAGACCTTTTTAGAAGCTCTGTTGGTCCACATGAGGTTCCATGGAGGTAATCTCTCACCTTTTCCTACAACAGAGAAATCTCCTCCTGCTGATCTGCATTTTAAAGGCTACAAGAGAAAACAAGAGAGAAAAAAAAAGATTTAAAAGAGTTAGCATGTGTCTAAATGGAAGGGGAATCTTAGACTTTCTCTTTGTTTGTCAACTCCACAACTGAAGACTCAGAGAGGTGACAACCGTGCATTTTATACCTACAGGATATCTCATCTAAGAAGGGTGATTATTACAGCTTTTTGTGAGCTTTTGAGTTACTAAAGTCTTTCTCTGAAGTGAAAGAGAAATAATCACCACCCTTCACTGAAGAGATTTTATTTGTTCTGCAAGAAGTCGTGTCTTCATAAAAGCCCACATTTGAAGACTGAATTAGTAAGCACATCAGCTTCAGTCAGTCAGTTTTTATTTCTGCTTTCTAGCCTTAAGGAGGAATGCTAGTCCTTAACTCTCCCATGGAAGGAGGCCAAGGTCTCTGACAGAAGGAGAACATCAGGAATGTACATGTCACAGGGAATAGCAACCCACAAGCTCTGTGGAGCTCAAACTTTTCCATTAGCTGAAAGTATGTCATATATTGAATGCTTGTTCAGATAGAAAATAGTAACCATTTTTTGTGAATTTTTCAAAATACATTGGCCCTTCCCCCATATCTTGAAGACTCAAGTTTCCATTTAAAATTTGCATATTAAAGTTAAATGGTTCCACTGGTGTTTCTGACAACTGGGATTTTTTTAAAAACACATTTCATTTTCAAGACTATGTGTTCCCTTTGCTGGCTGACCTGGGAAAAAACAGTGCACAGCTATAGCATCCTGACACCCACTCAAGTACACACTCATTTTCTGTGCTAAGGAGTGTTTTATGCATTGTTAAAGGTGCCTGGATTGTCTCAGCATGTGGAGTTCTGCACGATATTATTTTGTACTTCCGAAGTACTACTGGCACTGAGTGCTGTATTAATATATTAACACACTGAGTATCATGTTGTCCCTGACTCAAAAGAGACTGCACTTAAATGTTTCTAATTTGAAAATGGATGTGAGCTGTAAAATTCAGAGTAGGCTTCCAAGACTCCAATCCCTTAAAGAGGAATGGTAACACTGTGCCTCACAGAGTACAAGTAGCATTTGCTTTGAGTATTTTACTCTTTATACATGAAATAGAATTGTATAAACGTCACTGAATTTAGAGTCGGTCTTCCCCAACACTCAGTTCTAGTGTATTCACACTGTAAGTCTTATCTGGATGATTTCACATTTCTATTCACATTCTAGTTAGCCACTGGCTGTTTAAAACATTTAACAGCTCTGAATGCACTTAGGAGTGTGGAGTTATGCATTCAGGATTCGAAACTTTTGCCACGCTGCCCACTGCAAATGTAGGCACTGATTCATGAGCTTCGTAATCTGGGCCTTCCTAAAAAACAGGTTTCTGGATTTGTCCTGAAATCTGCATATTGCAAAACACCACTAAATTAAAAAAAATTCCATTTTTAATAATTAGAAAATTGTAACATGCATGATATTAATGGGAAAACCTCCCCCTCTTTGGCACTTAGAAATCAGTGAGATATATTGGATGCATTCACAGGCAACTTCGCTGCTATGGAGCTGCTCCTGAAAGCTGCCCACTTGAAGAACCCAAGGCTGGATTTCCTTAACACTGCAGGCCCTGCTGTAAGCTCCAGAAACCCCCATTAGCGTCTTGCTGTGCATAACAAAGTGTGCTTGGTCCCACCAGCTACCCCAAAGTTTGTGAAACTCCTAAGAAAATCCCTGCCACCCATCTCTAATCCTAAGGTCATTTGCCCATATCCCATAAAAACCACATGAAGCTCCAGGTGAAGGGCCCTTGAATGGCCACCCATGTTCTGCGAAATGACCCTATTGCAATGGGATGAAGGGAAACAACTCATAGCTCAAGAACCTGAGGGAGAATCAAAGATGGAAGACAGAACAGAAGGAGAGACAAGTTGCATAAAACTTTTCATGTGGCTGTCACCTTTTCCAAGGTAGCACCAAATGAATTCACTACTTGCAGAAAGACTGAGAGACACTGAATTGCAGCTCTCTGAGTACAGTTTGAAAAGCTAATGAAAGTAGAGAGTAAGCCATACTAATCTATAACACAAATTTGAATCACTCTCATGTCACTATTACTTAGAAAAAAGAAAGAGTCGTAATGAAAAGCAATATGAGCCTCTCCACTTCAGCCATATCAAAAATGCCAAAGCATGTTTTCGATAACACTGTACCATATATACTCCATACACCATGCTGCAGTGTGGTGGGCTGACCTTGGCTGGCCACCAGGTGCTCACCAAGCCACTCTGTCTCTCCCCCTCATCAGCAGGACAGGGGAATGAAATAAGAAGAAAAGCTCATATGTCAAGATAAGGACAGGGAGATGACTCCCCAGTTACTGTCTTGGGCAAAATACACTCATCTTCAGGGAAATAAATGTAGTTTTTTGGCAATTAAAAATAGAGTTGTACAGGAAGAAAAAAAACAAATCCAAAAATACCTCTACCAACCTACTTCCTTCTTTCAGGCTCAACCTCGTTCCTGACACTTGTACCTCCTACCTCCCGGGTGGTATAGGGGGATGGGAAATGAATTTTTCCTCCCATGCTTCTTCCTGCTCACACTCTTCCCCTACTCCAGTGTGAGGTCCCTCCCACAGAAGATTCTCTGTCATTATTTGCTCCAATGTGAGTCCATCTCAAAGGCTGCAGTTATTCAAGCACTGCTCTAGCATGGGTCCTTTCCTCTTGGTACACTCCTTCAGCAGTAGGCTGCTCCAACATGGGTTCTCCACAGGGTTACAGGTCCTGCCAGAAAATTTTCTCTGGCACAGACTCCTCTGTATGGTTCCTGCAGAAGTCTGCTCTGTCATGGGCTCTCCATGGGCTGCACAGCCCATCCACCTACTCTGATGTCTTCACAGTCCCACTGTGTGGATATCTGCTCCACTACGGTCTTCTCCATGGGCTTCAGGGAACTCTCTGCTCCAGCATCTGGAAAACCCCCTTTACTCCTATTCTTACTCCTCTCAGTTGATGCACAACATTTTCAACCCTTTCTTAAATAAGTTATCACAGAGGCACCACCAGAGCTGCTGATGGGTTCAACTTTGGGCAGCAGCATGTCTGTCTTGTAGCAGGCTGAAACTGACTTTGATGTGGGGGCAGCCCCCAGTCTTTTCTTACACAAGGCACTTCTGCAGTCTCTCTACTACCGGAACAGTCATGTTGTCATGAGAATCTAACACAAACCAACAGAAAAAAAAAAATGTCCCAAGTTGATGAGGTGAGGGGAAGGATTCTCAGATCTCTGATACGATTGCAAAGTGCTTGTTTCCCAGTAGTTGCTTAGCATATTTAGCAATCCTTTATCATCTACACAGATTAAAATATGGCTAATCCAGCAATTCAGAGTTGTGGCATATGTGATAAGAAACACTTGATCTGGGAAGAATATTAAGTGTCGAAAAGGAAAAAAAAAAGGAATATATTCAGGGAAAAAAAAGCATCATATTAGTTGCTATTACGTTTCCACTGCAAGGAGATTAATGATCAGTGTTCAGGTGAAAGACAGCTCTACAAGAATTGCAATTGGTCATAAACCAAGCATCTACTGTCTTAAATAAATGGTCTACAGTCTTCAGAAATGCAACTAGGGCTTCATTTTCATTAGACAAATATAAAAACAATAATATATTTTTATTCTATAATTTATTGCATTATGTTCCCAGATCTCAAGAGCCTTAAAACTTATGCCCTTCACATAATAATAATGACTAATGAGGAATGACACCTAATATATCCCTGGTTCACTTTTTACCATTTTACTGCCTCTTTTAGCTGGCAAAATGCACTTTGTGGAGGGGACAAATTTATTTGGCTTCTAAAAGAAATTACTATTCAACAGATATGCTAATTATTACATATTGGTCAACAGGTGCACAGCACCAATGGCACACCGTGCAATTTTCATTGCTAACCACAGTGAATACAGATGTGTCTATATTTAGAAAAAAGCCACCTTCTGTAATTAATAGAATACTCAATTCAAGTTTATTCAAATGAAATGCACCGAGTTGGAAATATCTTAGCATATGCAATGTAAGGTTTACTCACAGAGAGGAACTTCCCATGAATCAAGTTACAGCTTTGAAAAAATATCAAGTCAGAACAAAAAGGAAGAAATTCAGAGCTCTGTAGTTTTCTTATAGACTTTTTCACTGAGGTCGTGCCACCACAAAGAAGCAAACTGCCTTTCTCAAAACCAGTATCTTTATTTTTCCGTAATTTTTAGTGCTGCTGCATAATATTTGTGACTTTTTAGAAAAGTCACAAAGTTGTCAGAGGTTTTCAGTGCTACCATATTGAAATCCAAAGGACAGAAAAAGAAAATGTTGCAGAAAAGAAGCACAGCATATGCACACAAATGGTGTAGTTGAAATTAAATACACAAATCTTTATTTTAACTCTTTTTTAACAGAATCAGACTATCAGATAGGGATGAGTCAGGAGCAAAGATAACTTGTTTCTTGGTATGTCAAAGAAAAACTTTATAAATATAAGGTATTTCAAGAGCAGGACAAGAAACAGAAAGGCTCTGAAATCACTGTCTTTGGAGTTGCTTATGGCAAGACAAGACACCCCATCAGGGAAATCAATTCCCCAGCTATTCAGGATTTATTAGAAAAGCAACCCACTATAAATGATTTTTACCTGAATATTCTGTGACTCTAGAAAAATCTCGGAAGTTAAATTGTACACTGAAAGATAGGAGCTATACACATGGTTGGAAAAATCTGGCTAATTTTCTCAATTTTGAAGTAAGTTCAGATTAAGGAAAAATAAAGGAAAGATAAAGTTAGTGGCAAACTCTCTTGACTTATTTCTTTCAGTCCTGAACAGATTCCAGTTCAGACAAAACATGCAAAAAGATATTTTTCCCTCAAGATCTGGAAATAAATTGAACTTTAATGAAGATGAAAATTACAGTTTAATGGGATCTTTTACAAGTTCAGCTTCATCCTATTACCCATTTTACTTACATGAGACAAAAAAAGACAAAAATAGCTCTAAAATGTATTTGGCTGTTACTAGTACTTTGGCTTAACTCAGCGATAAAAGTCTGGCAGTTATGAAAGAGGTGTGAATATTCTGAATAAATACATTAGCTTGTTTCATAACTGCATTACTTCTTTCTCTGCAGGTAAAAAATTCTACTGACGTCAGCACAGCTACAATAGTGCAGACAGTCTAAAACAATTGTTCCACTGAAAGTCTGTCTACTCATGCAACCAGACAATTTTACAGCTTTCCATTAACCAGTTACAGATATGTTAAAGTTCTAAATCTGCAGATATGAATTGTATTTTTAACCCAAATTTCTATTTTTGACTAAAGTGGAAAAATATGGTGTCAAGACAAAGGATTTCAAAACCTGGTTTCTTTCTGCAGGAAAGGAAACAAGAAAAACCACTTTGACCAGTGGTGTGGATTACAAAGGACGAGTTCGGAAGGAGTTAGAAAAAAAGGGAGACGTCTCAGAACAGACCTTTCTGTTCCTCCTCAAGATGTCTGATTCACACTGACTAGACAAAGCAGTGTGGTAGCTTTTGCTTCCATTTCATAGTTTATGGCTGGAAGTTGACAAGAAGCACAGCTTATTCCTATGCTGTGATCCCCCATCATGTTATAAGGTGACAACCTGAAGATACTGAAGGTGAGACTGACTATCTGTTTGGGTTGAGAAAGAATGTTTTTCCTTCTGGGATGAAAGTGGCAAAACCTTAATAGCTTGTTCACCTTTGTTCACCTCCATTTCAACAATATTTAGTCAATTAGGTTTAGAACTAAGTAGGCTTGTTAGTTCTTTACAATATGCACCTCATGCCCACTGCAGACAAAGGAGCCAGGTCATAAAAATATAAGAGTCCTGAGTAGTTTTGGTCACTGCAATATAAGAAAGATATGAAACTATTAGAGAGAGTCCGAAGGAGGGCAGTGAAGGGCCTTGAGGGGAAGCTGTACTAGGAATGGCTGAGGTCACTGAGTTTGCTCAGACTGGAGAAGAGGAGACTGAGGACAGACCTCATTGCAGTTACAACTTCCTCGTGAGGGGAGAGGAGGGGCAGGCACTGATCTCTTCTGACAGTGACCAGTGACAGGACCTGAGGGAATGGCCTGAAATTGTATCAGGAGATGTTTAGGTTGGACATTAGGAAAAGATTTTTCACACAGAATGGTTGGGCACTGCAACAGGCTCCCCAGGGAAGTGGTCACAGCACCAAGCCTGACAGAGTTCAAGAAGTGTTTGGACAAAGCTCTGAGGCATACGTTGTGACACTCAGGGATGGTCCTGTGCAGGGCTAGGATATGGACTTGATGATCCTTGTGGGTCCCTTCCAGCTCAGCACAGTTTGTGATTCTGTGATTCTGTATCAGCAATATAGAAATGGTGTGACTAGAGCCTGATAATCCCCCATAATGCACTTAAATGCCTTGTATGCGAAGGGGAAAAGGAAGAACAAATCATTCTCTTCTTCATCGAGTGCCATATAATAATTTTATTAATTAAATTTCTTCATCTATATTAATTTCCACATGTCTTGATGTTTGCCTTTTAATTTCTGAGTTTTGAAAATAACTTGAAGATAAAATGAATAAATAGAACATGAGGACCAAAACAGTAGGAACAAAAGTCACTAGCACAAATGTACGACACTTCAATGCCCTTTTTACTGTAACATGACATGTTCTTAAAGTACCTCCAGGCTATGCCAGTCTCATTTCAGACTACAGACCATATTACTGCAGATTGCACTTGCATGTGCACACTCTGCTCAGCTCTTCTACTTGTCTGTTTCATGCACTACTGCCTTCGCCTTGCTCTAGTTCAAAAATAACTCAGAGCAGAGGCAATGCTAAGTGCATATTGCTCTGGTTTCATCTGAGGTGGAGTTAGTTTTCTTTCTAGTAGCTGGTACAGTGCTGTGTTCTGGTTTTAGTATGAGAATAATGTTGATAACAAAATGAAGTTTCAGTTGTTGCTGATCAGTGCTTACTGTAAGTCAAAGACTTTTCGGTTTCCTGTGCTCTGCCAGTGAGGAGGTGCATAAGAGGCTGGGAGGAAGCATGGCCAGGACAGTTTACCCAAACAGGCCAAAGGAATATTTTATGCCATGTAGTGTCATGCCCAGTATACAAATTGGGGGAAGTTGTCTGGGAAGGGCTGATGGCAGCTCAGTGTCAGACTGCATCAGTCAGTGAGTTTTGAGCAGTTGTATTGTGCCTTTCACTTGCCTTTCTTGAGTTTTATTTATATCTGTCTCTCCTTTTCATTACTATTATTATATTATTATTATTATCAACATTTTTAGCATTATTATTATTATTATATTTTACTTATAAACTTCAAATTTACTTATAAGGCTTAGTTATAAACTTACACTTTACTTGAATTGTTCTTATCTCAACACATGGGTTTTCCTTTTACTTCAGTTTTCCTCCCCATTCCACAGACAGTGGGGAAAGGAGAGAGCGTCTGCACAGTACAAAGCTTCCAGATGGGGTTAAACCATGATGGCCCTTTTTGGTGCCCAGTTGAGATAACAAATCTGACCAGAGTGTGTTAAAAGTTGTCATAAGCATTCACTGTATAGGTTTAATAGTCGCTGGTCACAATTTATTTGCTCTCAGAGTTGCACTTGTTCTC